>OY744517.1:22519875-22704875 GCA_963556195.1 Sepiola atlantica | reverse complement strand
TCGTGTCCAATCAGCTTATCTTAATTCTTTTCTGCATTCCTACTTTCAATTCTCTGCGGTATTTCGTCAACAGTTGATCCAATCAGTCCTCCTTTTTTTTCGACTACTCGCTCATAATTCTTTGGTCTTTTGATAATGAGAGAAACGCTCTCGAAAATTTAAGTGTACCTTATTCCGGAACTTTAAATTGCCTGACAGTGACCACATTTTTATATGTTCTGCTATTAAATCTGTTTTACGTGAAATATTAATAAATTGATTTGAAATTCCATTTTCTCCTCTCATTTATTTTTGTTCATCTTTTCCACCTTTCGGTATATATTTCACATTGCTCCTGCCTCGGATGTCAAAGTTACACTTATATTTCCAGCAATGCTTCAAGCAAACTACAATGTCCTTATATATATATATATATATATATATATATATATATATATATATATATATATATATATATATATATATATATGTATACATATATATATATATATATATATATATATATATACATATATATATATAAGTAAAGGCATTCGTTTTCAAAAGAAAACGAATTAAACATCATTTCAACTAGTGTGCAGTTCAGCGTTGTTATCACCAAACGTATTTAACGTGATTTTAAGTGGGTTTTACTGGGAAAGAATAATAGATGTTGGTTAGGATAACTTTTTTACATTGTCACAAAGAATAAAGTTATTGAACCACTTCAGTTTCTCCATCTCTATAAAGCCAACATTCGCTGGTGCACTGGGTACAGTTGCCACATCTCGCCTAATGCATCAACGCTTAGCCCCCTCCATCCATTTTAGACATGGTGTAAAAATAATTTATCACTAATTAAATGCTACACTGTTTGACAAATTCTAGCCCCTGTCACATCGCCGCAGTTTTGCGTATCTGTGCTTTCTTTTCAAGTACTTCCACGGAATGTCCCTCGATGAAATTACTGCAGTTGTACTTCTAAAAATAAATACAAAAGACTAACCTGACCAGAAGTAAATCTACATATTTAATTATAGAGATTACTATATTCCGGGGGATTTTTCACTCTGATAGCTGTTTTTTTTTACTGCTTCACTTAGGAATTTCCTTCTTGATCCCTGTATTCCTCGACCGTGCTAATATGCATAAATGTCAATGTAATGTGACCAAACCTGTTGCTGAACAACCTCCCACACCAAGGTTACCCCAATAAATCTGGCCTGTATCACAGTTTCCCCGACGCTTCATAAGAAATATAACAAAGTAAAAAAAACATAAAAATGCACGGTTTCTCCTTGCTGGTTCGAAAATATCGTACCATGCTATTTAGTATATACAGAATTACTGTGCACCAATCTAACGCAGCGGGAGGGATGAATGCAATGTTTTCTTTTCAAAATCCGCATTATATAAATATTAAATGCATGCTTAATTCTGTGATCAAACATTATGTTTTGTAATACCCAATATATAGTAATCTGCAAGAACCTACGAAAACTTCTAGCTATTCTTAATTTTCATATTTATTTAATAAAATTTTTTCAAGAAAATGAATAATCTGTTATATACATTTATAATTTGCATTGTTATATTTTCTTATATATACGCAATAGTTTCGTCAAAAGAAAAATAACGTCTGATTTTGTCGGCATGCTGAGAACAGATATACTACTCTTAATCATTTATTTGCAGAAAATATGAAATAAAAATGGTTAAATAAAAATAAAAGAACAAGGATATAACAAGTTGAGGAAAATAGGTTTCGCCTGTCATTTTTGGTATATACTGACTGATAACAATGTCTATCCTACGCTTAAATAGAATCATCTCGGTCACTACAATACAACATTTACACTAGGTGTCGTCCATCTTTATAAATCCCTACATTGAGTGGCAATATTGTTGTCCATAAATATATAGAAGTGAGATAGCAAACCGCTGCCTGCACATAATAAAATTTACCTTAGGCTAAAACTACATAAATAAATAAATAATCAGACTAGTAAGTATAAAAACTAAAACTAAAACCTAAACACCTCAAACCTAAAATAAAAATACAAGAAACCACGTATTAAAATAAGGTCACCCATTAAATTGACACAACAAAGAAATAGTAAGCAGAACAATAGAATAGGGCATAAGAAGTAAAACTAACCGAACCTTAAGTCATGCGAAGTGAAACGATTGGCTAAGACAACAACTAAGACACCAGGATAAATCATTATTCTGTTTTCGGGTAATTCTAACGTATTTGGACAGTTTAGTAATATATATTTAACATTAACACTTAGTTCTACTAGAAAGGTCGTACAAGCACACATCATCGCCGTAATAGGTGGTCCCCCCAAAACAAAAACATAAGGCACACATTTTATCTCAAACATTAGTAAAAAAAAAATGGTTCCAGCTCGCTATTGCTTCGCAAAGTGAGATTAAACCATAGAGTGAATGCGGTATTTTGGAGAGTGTGTACATCGCAGAGTAAGTCCAAGGTATTTTGGACAACATGTATGATTATTGACCCCCCCAAAAAAAAGGATTTGTTGTCAAAATTGTATGACCATCATAACCCTCTTTTCACAAGAAAGAGTAGGGATTCATGCCCAAGTTTAATGAATTTCATAGATAAATATTAATATTTCTGTCATGTCGATACAAATTTATTTATCTTTAAATAAGAAATAAATAGATATAAAAAAGAATTCAACTCTTTTGGGTGATGATTCTGGGCTCTTTAAAAACAATAAAAACATATAATTTGGCTTTGCCGTTGTGTGGCGTGGATTGTTGGGGAAGGAGATTAGAGAAAGGGGCAAGTAAGGTAATGACGGGGAAAAGGGGTCTCATAATCGTTGTCGTCATAAACAACAAAATAAAAAGCCAGAAGTTATATTACGAATTTCAAAACAATCATGTTGAATGTTAAACGTTGTTCATTAAATCGTTGTAATTAATATCACTATAGTACTAATATTAATATTAACAATATTAGATTGATGTCAGGAAATCGGAGTACAAAAATAGAAATCTATTTTTCAGAATGTTTATTTATTTGAGTGTTTATGAAGTTATTATTCAAATGACGCCTCTTGGTCAGTGTTCTTGGCATTTTTCTGTTGGGTATGTATAATGTGTTTAAAAATATGTAAACGTAAAATTTAGTTTATTAAGCTCACCGTGTTTTGATTAAAATATATTCGGGATGAATACAAAGCTTTATTCATTATACAGGGTGGGCAAAAATAAGGGTCCTATTTTTAAAAAATCATAACTTTTTTATTTATTGATTTTTTAAATTTTTTTTTTTAGAATAAGTAAAGGACCCCTTCCGAAGCCAGCATGAGCCGTATTAGCCCTAAGGAACGTACCCTCATTTAGAAAACATTATTTTTGCTTAAAAAACTCAAAACAGTGTAAAAAACAATACTTTAGTTTTTGTAAGTTTTAAGAAGTGTTTTTCGGCTAACATTTGTTTTGTTTATTTCAAAAAATCTCGGAAGGGTCAGTCTACACACACATAAAGTTTGGTGAGTTTAACTTTTATTTTGTGGAAGTTATTCAAATTCAAGTTATTCAAATTTAAAGATAGGACTCTTATTTTGGCCCACCCTGTATATATATATATATATATATATATATATATATATATATATATATATATATATATATAGAATTACTTGCTCTGTTTAAATTACATTGAGCTCTGTTATTCAGATTCTCAACACAAAATTGAAATCTACACACACTATATATATATATATATATATATATATATATATATATATATATATATATATATATATATATAACACTAGTTTGTTAGTTTTGGTTATTCAACGTATAACTAATTCGCTGTATGACAACAATTAAGTCTTTCATTCATATCACATCAATCAGATGATTCAAGTGTTGGCCTTGGTTTCCCTGATAACGTTATAGTCAGACATCTTTCAAGAAATACTTCGGCTACCTACAGGAAGGTCCACGTGAGGGTTTCGACACATTCTAAGTCAAAGTGTTTTTGTGGAGCGAACTTGAGTCGAACTTGGCACACCCAGGTAATCGGTCCGTGCAATTACTATATATATATATATATATTTATATATATATATATATATATATATACATATATATATGTATGAAAAAAATAATTTACTTAATTATTATAATGATTACTATATATATATATATATATATATATATATATATATATATATATATATATATGTGTGTGTGTGTGTGTGTGTGTATGTGTGTGAGGTTATTATCACCAGAGTATGACTTTAAATGAATACATATTCGATGACAATTTACCTACTTATGCGATTACGTCGACTATTTTGTTATGCGCAATAATACGGCAAAAAAGAAATAGTTTAATTGTGAGTAAATGTGCGCTGTGTGGTCCTGAGATATAAGAATTTATTTTTCTGTTTTGTTTTTTTTACAATATCAAGTGTCTTATATATTTCGCCGTTTTCCCCTTTTAGTAATGGCTGAATATTTGTCGCTTCTTGTATGTCGTATATTTGATTTTTTGTACTCGGCCCAATTTGCATTCTGTCACCACACCTCGTCCCTCACGACTGTTGCCAAGTCACGTGTCGAGGATGCATTAGCTGCTACAAAGATACATATATCAACGCGGAGATGCTTCAAAAACGTCTAGTGCCTCATTGGATAAAAAGCCGTTCTTTTCGTCTGGTTTAAGTAAAAGTATTGCTAAATTATAGGAGGATGGGGTGTACTCATATTCCCCTTACTCTTAAGTCGTGAGAAATACTATAAAAAAGTTGATCGGCATGTTAAAATTGCTTTCATATATAAGAGGGGCATATGTAAAACATATAACTAATATGCATTTAAAATTAAAAATGTTTCGTATATGTATATGTATATATATATATATATATATACACTGCGTCCAGCGAGAATATATTTGTTTATATGCACAACAGTGTTCTTTTACACTCTGCTTATGCAACTGTAGCATTTGTATAATATTTGGGCATCAAATGCACAACGTTGATGATGATGTCTTTACACTCCCTAGATTGAAACAAGATAGAAAACTGTGTGTCTATCATTAAATGAGATGTTTATGCCAATTGAGGTAACTTTACGTCTAAACGAACTAATATGAAGTATTAATAGTGCAGCCTTGTAGTTCTACTAGCCACTATTGAAAATATTGACTGATTAAGTCGATATAAACATGTTTAAGGTTATAGAGATCCATGGTGTTTTACTTCGGTATATAAAGTATTTGTCCATTATATATATCAGACTATATATATTACTAGCGGGGCTACCCGGCGTTGCTCGGGGTCATTAAAACATATAATTGAAGAAAAATCGTGTGTGTAACATCTTTATATACAAACTTCTATTTCTCCCCCCCCCCCACCTTCTCTATAGCCGTCTCTTTATCTTTCTACCTTTCTCTTCCCTGGTCGCCGCATTTCACCGCTACTTTCTAATTTTGCATTTTGCGAAAGCTGTTCTTTCCCCACAATTTCTCCTACGTTGCCAAGGGCAATAGTATGATATATTTCTATAAAAAGTAACACCTCTATCTGCGCCTTCTATATAGGTATTTATCTCCACCCCGGTGTTTATGCTATATACGTATCTATCATCACCCCGGTGCGCATACTATATACGTACCTATCGCCGCCCCAGTGTACATACTATATACGTACCTATCGCCGCCCCAGTTCAGATACTATTTAAGTACCTATCGCCGCCCTGTTGCGAATGCTAAATAGTACCTATCGCCGCCCCGGTGTGCATGCTACATAAGTACCTATCGCTGCCCTAGTGGGAATAATTAATATGTACATATTGCCGCATTGGTGCGAATTTCTAAATACGTACCTATCACCACTTTGGTGCGAATGCTAAATACGTACCTATCGCCGGCCAGATGCGAATGCTAAATACGTACCTATAGCCGCCCTGGTGTGAATGCTAAATACGTACCTATAGCCGCCCCGGTGCGAATGCTAAATACTTACCTATCACCACCCTGGTGCAAATGCGAAATACATACCTTTCGCCGTTCTGGTGCTATATTCGCTGCACGTGCTATATACGTACCTATTGCCGCCCCGGTGCACGTGCTATATATGTACTGATCGCCGCCCCGGTGTGCATGCTATGTACGTACTTATTGCTGCCCATGTGTACATGCTATATACGTAGCTATCGCCACCCCTGAATTCTGAATACGTACCTATCGCCGCCCCGGTGTGGAAGCTAAATATGTACATATCGCCGCCCCGGTACGAATGCTAAATACATACATATCGCCGCCCTAGTGTGATTTCTAAATACGTACCTATCGTGGCTCCTGTGTGAATTCTAAATACGTACCTATCGCCGCCCCGGTGCGGAAGCTAAATACGTACATATCGCCACCCCGGTGCGAATTCTAAATACATACCTATCGCCGCCCCGGTGCGAATGCTAAATACATACCTGTCGCCGCCCCGGTGCGAATGCTAAATACATACCTATCGCCGCCCCGGTGCGAATGCTAAATACATACCTATCGCCGCCCCGGTGTGAATGCTAAATACGTACCTTTCGCCGCCCCGGTGCGCGTGCTATATACGTACCTACTGCTGCCCCGGTGCACGTGCTATATATGAACCGATCGCTGCCCCAGTGCGCATGCATAATACATACCTATCACGTACTTATTGCCGCCCATGTGCACATGCTATATACGTACCTATCGCCACTGCTGAATGCTAAATAAGTACCTATCTCCGCCCAGGGATGAATGCTAAATACGTACATATTGCCGCCCAGGTGTTCATACACCATATGTACCTATCACTGCCCCAGTGCGAATACTAAATATGTACATATCGCCACCCCGGTGCGATTGCTGAATACATACCTATCGCAACCCCGGTGCGAATGCTAAATACGTAGCTATAGCAACCCCTATGCACTACTATATAGTACCTATTGACACCCCGGTACACATACTATATATAAACCTATCGCCGACCCGGTGTGCATACTATATTCGTACCTATCGCGGCTCTGGTGCGCATACTACATACTTACCTATCTCTGCAAGGGTACACATACTATATATGTACCAATCTCCAGCCCAGTTCGCATACGTAAGAACTTATATTTATTCGCCCCTGTCGTGTTAGAAAAACAAAATAGTGTTCATTTATGTATTGTCACTATCATAAATATAAATATTTTTAGTTACAAACAGAAAAAAATACATTTTTTTGCCTCCCCACAAGAAAATTTTTTTTCTATCCTCCCACATACTTAGAAATATTTTTAATTTAAAGGAAAAAAAAAAAAAAAATTTTGACGCCCTTACACCCCAAAAATGTTATGTTCCTCCCATACATAGAAATATTTTTATTTTAAAAAAGAAAAAAAAAAAAGATTTTTTAGCCCCCTCCCCCGAAAATTTTTTTTTTCAGTCTCCCATACACATAAATATTTTCAATGAAAAAGATAAAAGACAAAATAAATGTTTTGCCTCCCCCCCACTTTTTTAATACTCCCGATGCGCATACTATATACGTATTTATTGCCGCCCATGTGCACATGCTATATACTTCCTATCGCCACCGCTGAATGCTAAATACGTACCTATTGCTGTCGCGGTGCGAATGCTAAATAGGTTTTCAGCGAATATGCTCTTAAAATATTATCCAAACCTATCACTACAGTAGCTCTATCTAGGACATTGAACAATTTTCTCCCGGACAACGCCGAGTACTTTAAAAATAAAAGTGGCCTCATGAGCACTACTGAAATCACTTAGGTATCCTCTCTCCTTCTGATCTGCCAAATAGTCCAAAGGGAAACGAAGATGGCATTAAAATATTTTCCAAACCTATCACTACAGTAGCTCCATTTAGGATATTGAGCACTTTTCTGCCGGACAACGCCGAGTACTTTGAAAATCAAGGAGGCCTCCTGAGCACTACTGAAATCACTCTTATCGATTCCCCCATCCTTTTCAGCATAGATGCTGTTAAAATATTATCCAAACCTATCACTACAGTAGCTCGATCAAGGACATTGAACACTTTTCTCCTGGACAACGCCAAATACTTTGAAAATCAAGGAGGCCTCTTGAGCACTACTGAAATCACTTAGGTATCCCTCCTTTTGATCTGATAAATAGTCCAAAGGGGAACGAAGATGGCGTTAAAATATTTTCCAAACCTATCACTACAGTAGCTCTATCTAGGATATTGAGCACTTTTCTCCCGGACAACACCGAGTAATTTTTAAATCAAGGAGGCCTCATGAGCACTCCTTAAATAACTCTTATCGATTCCCCCATCCTTTTCAGCGTAGATGCTGTTAAAATATTATCCTAACCTATCACTACAGTAGCTCTATCTAGGACATTCAGCAATTTTCTCCCGGACAACGCCGAGTACTTTGAAAATCAAGGAGGCCTCCTGAGCACTACTGAAATCACTTAGGTATCCTCTCTCCTTCTGATCTGCCAAATAGTCCAAAGGGGAACGAAGATGGCGTTAAAATATTTTCCAAACCTATCACTACAGTAGCTCTATCTGGGATATTGAGCACTTTTCTGCCGGACAACGCCGAGTACTTTGATAATCAAAGACGCCTCCTGAGAACTACTGTAATAACTTATATCGATTCCCCCATCCTTTTCAGCGTAGATGCTGTTAAAATATTATCCAAACCTATCACTACAGTAGCTCTATCTAGGACATTTAGCAATTTTCTCCCGGACAACGCCGAGTACTTTGAAAATAAAAGAGGCCTCCTGAGGACTACTGAAATAACTTAGGTATCCTCTCTCCTTCTGATCTGCCAAATAGTCCAAAGGGGAACGAAGATGGCGTTAAAATATTTTCAAAACCTATCACTACAGTATCTCTATTAAGGACATTCAGCACTTTTCTCCCGGACAACGCCGAGTATTTGAAAATCAAAGACGCCTCCTGAGCACTACTGAAATAACTCTTATTGATTCCCCTATCCTTTTCAGCGTAGATGCTGTTAAAATATTATCCAAACCTATCACTACAGTAGCTCTATCTAGGACATTGAGCACTTTTCTCCCGGACAACGCCGAGTACTTTGATAATCAAGGAGGCGTCCTGAGGACTATTGAAATCACTTAGGTATCCTCTCTCCTTCTGATCTGCGAAATAGTCCAAAGGGGAACGAAGATAGCGTTAAAATATTTTCCAAACCTATCACTACAGTAGCTCTATCTAGGACATTGAGCACTTTTCTCCCGGACAACGTCGAGTACTTTGATAATCAAGGAGGCCTCCTGAGGACTACTGAAATTACTTAGGTATCCTCTCTCCTTCTGATCTGCCAAATAGTCCAAAGGGGAACGAAGATGGCGTTAAAATATTTTCCAAACCTATCAATACAGTAGCTCTATCTAGGATATTGAGCACCTTTCTCCCGGACAACGCCGAGTACTTTGATAATCAAGGAGGCCTCCTGAGGACTACTGAAATCACATAGGTATCCTCTCTCCTTCTGATCTGCCAAATAGTCCAAAGGGGAACGAAGATAGCGTTAAAATATTTTCCAAACCTATCACTACAGTAGCTCTATCTAGGACATTGAGCGCTTTTCTCCCGGACAACGCTGAGTACTTTGATAACAAAGGAGGCCTCCTGAGGACTACTGAAATCACTTTTTGATCTGCCAAATAGTCCAAAGGGGAACGAAGATGGCTTTAAAATATTTTCCAAACCTATCACTACAGTAGCTCTATCTAGGACATTGAGCACTTTTCTCCCGGACAACGCCGAGTATTTGAAAATCAAAGAGGCCTCCTGAGCACTACTGAAATAACTCTTATCGATCCCCCCATCCTTTTCAGCGTAGATGCTGTTAAGATATTATGCAAACCTATCACTACAGTAGGTCTATCTAGGACATTGAGCACTTTTTTCCCGGACAACGCCGAGTACTTTGAAAATCAAAGAGGCCTCCTGAGCACTACTGAAATAACTCTTATCGATTCCCCCATCCTTTTCAGCGTAGATGCTGTTAAAATATTATCCAAACCTATCTCTACAGTAGCTCTATCTAGGACATTGAGCACTTTTTTCCCGGACAACGCCGAGTACTATGACCTGATATAACCGGACACAATTTAGGGCAAGACCGGGTACATCCAGCAAAGGATTATTGGACAGGTGCGGATGTGATTGAGCAACCCTTGTTTCACTACACACTTATAACGTAGGATTCCTATGTTGTTATTGATTTATCCGGACAGAAGTTATTGGATGATCTGATACAACCGGGCTGAATGTCGGGCAAGACCGGGTACATCCGGCAAGGGATTATGGGATGTTTACAGTGACTCTGCATTTTTATCGGATTAGTACATAAATACATTAGATTATTTCGAATTTACTACATATTAACGTTGAAAAAGTGGTGTAAAATACGAAAAAACTGCTACCTTTTGTCGGAAAGTTGATAAATAGCTGAATTTCGGATGTTTCTCGGCCTTTTGGCTAATATCAAAGTGTAGTATCTGTTCTCGGCATTATTGCCTTGAGATCAAGTGTATATCTAGTCCTATCCGATAGGTGTCGATCTTACACTGTCGAATCAAAAATCAGATTATCATTTTATTTTTTAATCCCTTTTCCTTTAGCTCACTTCCTCTCCCCTAAATTACCGGTTGATATACCGCCAAGGTCGGGATCTGTCTCACCGACGACTCCCCCCAAATTTCGCCTGAGGCGCTGACACCGGCGAATACCGACACTCCCCCTCCCCCAAATTTCGCCTGCCTCACCGGCGTATGCCAATACGCCCCATCCCCAAATTTCGCCTGAGGCGCCCCACAGGCGATCGTTCATACCGCCGAATGCCGACATTTCCCTCCTCCCCTCCCCAGATTGGCCTGAGCCGCCGAATGCCGACATTCCCCCTCGCCAGATTTGGCCTGAGGCGCTCACACCGGCGAATGCCGACACTCCCCCTCCCCCAAATTAAACCTGAAGCGCTCACACCGACGAATGCCGACACCCCCCCCCCCGAAAGGAGGAGGGAATGCCTATCATGATAACAGAACGGCCATAGGGAGGGGGGGGGATATTAGCGTCTATTAATAATTAAGAGAGAAAGTGTGGGAGTGAGCGGGAAAAAAGAAAGAAAGAAAAAAATGGTTGTAGTGTGAGTGAATTTCTTCCTGCCACTCTCTGACGTCAGCGTACCCACACATAGTTCGTGCGGTCGCAGGGTACCCACACATACTTCGTCCGGTCGCAGGGTACCCATACATACTTCGTTCGGTCGCAGCGTACCCAAACATACTTCGTACGGTCGCAGGGTACCCACACATATTCGTGCGGTCGCAGGGTACCCACAAATATTTCGTGCGGTCGCAGGGTACCCACACATATTTCGTGCTGTCGCAGGTTACCTATACATACTTTGTGCAGTCGCAGGGTACCCACACATACTTCGTTCGGTCGCAGGGTACCCACACATACTTCGTCCGGTCGAAGGGTACCCACACATACTTCGTCCGGTCGCAGGGTACCCACACATACTTCGTCCGGTCGCAGGGTACCTACACATACTTCGTCCGGTCGCAGGGTACCCACACATAGTTCGTGCGGTCGCAGGGTACCCACATATACTTCGTGCGGTCGCAGGGTACCAACACATACTTCGTCCGGTCGCAGGGTACCCACACATACTTCGTCCGAACGCAGGGTACCCACAAATACTTCGTGCGGTCGCAGGGTACCCACACATATTTCGTTCGGTCACAGGGTACCCACACATACTTCGTGCGATCGCAGGATACCCACACATACTTCGTCCGGTCGCAGGGTACCCACACAGACTTCGTGCGGTCGCAGGGTACCTATACATACTTCGTCTGGTCGCAGGGTACCCACACATACTTCGTGCGGTCGCAGGGTACCCACACATACTTCATGCGGTCGCAGGCTACCCACAAATACTTCGTACGGTCGCAGGGTACTCACACATACTTCGTCCGGTCGCAGGGTACCCACACATACTTCGTGCGGTCACAGGGTACCCACAAATACTTCGTGCGGTCGCAGGGTACCTATACATACTTCGTCCGGTCGCAGGGTACCCACACATACTTCGTGCGGTCGCAGGGTACCAACACATACTTCGTCAGGCAGCAGGGTACCCACACATACTTCGTCCGGTCGCAGGGTACCCACAAATACTTCGTGCGGTCGCAGGGTACTCACACATACTTGGTGCGGTCGCAGGGTACCCACAAATACTTTGTGCGGTCGCAGGGTACCCACACATATTTCGTCCGGTCGCAGGGTACCCACAAATACTTTGTGCGGTCGCAGGGTACCCACACATACTTCGTCCGGTCGCAGGGTACCCACACATACTTCGTGCGGTCGCAGGGTACCCACACATACTTCGTCCGGTCGCAGGGTACCCACACATACTTCGTCAGGCAGCAGGGTACCCACACATACTTCGTGCGGTCGCTGGGTACCCACACATACTTCGTGCGGTCGCAGGATACTCACACATACTTCGTCCGGTCGCAGGGTACCCACACATACTTCGTGCGGTCACAGGGTACCTATACATACTTCGTCCGGTCGCAGGATACTCACACATACTTCGTCCGGTCGCAGGGTACCCACACATACTTCGTGCGGTCACAGGGTACCTATACATACTTCGTCCGGTCGCAGGGTACCCACACATACTTCGTCCGGTCGCAGGGTACCCATACATACTTCGTCCGGTCGCAGGGTACCCACACATACTTTGTGCGGTCGCAGGGTACCCACACATACTTCGTGCGGTCGCAGTGTACCCACACATATTCATGCGGTCGCAGGGTACCCACACATACTTCGTGCGGTCGCAGGGTACCCACACATACTTCGTCAGGCAGCAGGGTACTCACACATTCTTCGTGCGGTCGCAGGGTACCCACACATACTTCGTGCGGTCGCAGGGTACCCACAAATACTTCGTCAGGCAGCAGGGTACCCACACATACTTCGTCCGGTCGCAGGGTACCCACAAATACTTCGTGCGGTCGCAGGGTACCTATACATACTTCGTCCGGTCGCAGGGTACACACACATACTTCGTGCGGTCGCAGGGTACCTACACATACTTCGTCCGGCAGCAGGGTACCCACACATACTTCGTGCGGTCGCAGGGTACCTACACATACTTCGTGCGGTCGCAGGGTACCCACACATACTTCGTCCGGTCGCAGGGTACCCACAAATACTTCGTTCGGTCGCAGGGTACCTACACATACTTCGTCCGGTCGCAGGGTACCCACACATACTTTGTGCGGTCGCAGGGTACCCACACAAATTCTGTGCGGTCGCAGGGTACCCACACATACTTCGTCAGGCAGCAGGGTACCCACACATACTTCGTGCGGTCGCTGGGTACCCACACATACTTCGTGCGGCCGCAGGATACTCACACATACTTCGTCCGGTCGCAGGGTACCCACACATATTTCGTGCGGTCACAGGGTACCTATACATACTTCGTCCGGTCGCAGGGTACCCACACATACTTCGTCCGGTCGCAGGGTACCCATACAGACTTCGTCCGGTCGCAGGGTACCCACACATACTTCGTGCGGTCGCAGGGTACCCACACATACTTCGTGCGGTCGCAGTGTACCCACACATATTCGTGCGATCGCAGGGTACCCACACATACTTCGTGCGGTCGCAGGGTACCCACACATACTTCGTCAGGCAGCAGGGTACTCACACATACTTCGTGCGGTCGCAGGGTACCCACACATACTTCGTGCGGTCGCAGGGTACCCACAAATACTTCGTCAGGCAGCAGGGTACCCACACATACTTCGTGCGGTCGCAGGGTACCCACAAATACTTCGTGCGGTCGCAGGGTACCTATACATACTTCGTCCGGTCGCAGGGTACACACACATACTTCGTGCGGTCGCAGGGTACCTACACATACTTCGTCAAGCAGCAGGGTACCCACACATACTTCGTGCGGTCGCAGGGTACCTACACATACTTCGTGCGGTCGCAGGGTACCCACACATACTTCGTCCGGTCGCAGGGTACCCACAAATACTTCGTTCGGTCGCAGGGTACCTACACATACTTCGTCCGGTCGCAGGGTACCCACACATACTTTGTGCGGTCGCAGGGTACCCACACAAATTCTGTGCGGTCGCAGGGTACCCACAAATACTTCGTCCGGTCGCAGGGTACCCACACGTACTTCGTGCGGTCGCAGGGTACCCACACGTATTTCGTTCGGTCGCAGGGTACCCACACATACTTCTTCCGGTCGCAGGGTACCCACAAATACTTCGTCCGGTCGCAGGGTACCTACACATACTTCGTCCGGTCGCAGGGTACCCACACATACTTCGTGCGGCAGCAGGGTACCCACACATACTTCGTGGGGTCGCAGGGTACCCACACATACTTCGTCAGGTCGCAGGGTACCCACACATACCCTACCTCTACACTGCTCAAAAAAGGAGGAGGTAATGCATGGGAATAGTGCATCATGACAACGGAACCGATACGACCCTACCTCTACACTTCTCAAAAAAGGAGGAGGTAATTCCTATCATGATAACAGAACGGCCACAGGGAGGGAGGGGGGGGGAATATTATCGTCTATTAATAATTAAGAAAGAAAGTGTGAGAGGGAAAAATTCACAGAAAGGAAAACTGCCACTCTCTGACGTCATGATGACGTGATATAACCGGACACAATTTAGAGCAAGACCGGGTACATCCGGCAAAGGATTATGGGACAGGTGCGGATGTGATTGAGCAACCCTTGTTTCACTACACACTCTTAACGTAGGATTCCTATGTTGTTATTGATGCAACCGGACAGAAGTTATTGGATGATCTGATACAACCGGACACAATTTAGGGCAAGACCGGGTACATCCGGCAAGGGATTATGGGATGTTTACAATGACTCTGCATTTTTATCGGATTAGTACATAAATACATTAGATTATTTCGAATTTACTACATATTAACGTTGAAATTTCGTGAAAAATACGAAAAAAACTGCTACCTTTTGTCGGAAAGTGGTCCGGTTGACTGTCAGCGAGTGAATCGATTTTCGCGATTTTTAGATATTTTACATCCGGGATTTGTGCGGTCCTGTAGATGTCAACTTTTTGACATGTCGTCGGGTAGTTTTTGAGGAGATACTGGACATACAAACAAACAAACAAACAAACATACAAACAGACAACTGCCCTTTATATAAGAGACTAGCGGGGCTACCCGGCGTTGCTCGGGGTCATAAAAACATATTTGAAGAAAGATCGTGTGTGTAACATCTTTATATTCAAACTTCTATGTCCGCCCCCTCTCTCTATAGCCGTCTCTTTATCTGCTACCTTTCTCTTCCCTGGTCGCCCCATTTCGCCGCTACTTTCTAATTTTGCCTTTTGCAAAAGCTGTTTCTTCCCCACCATTTCTCCTATTGCCCAGGGTAATAGTATGACATATTTCTATAAAAAGTAACACCTCTATCTGCGCCTTCTATATAGGTACTTATCTCCACCCCGGTGTTCATACTATATACGTATCTATCATCACCCCGGTGCGCATACTATATACGTACCTATCGCCGCCCCATTGTACATACTATATACGTACCTATCGCCGCCCCGGTGCAGATACTATTTAAGTACCTATCGCCGCCCCGTTGCGAATGCTAAATAGTACCTATCGTTGCCCCGGTGTGAATGCTAAATACATACCTATTGCGCCCCGGTGTGCATGCTACATAAGTACCTATCGCTGCCCTAGTGCGATTAATTAATATGTACATATTGCCGCTTTGGTGTGAATTATAAATACGTACCTATCGCCGGTCCAGTGCGAATGCTAAATACGTACCTATAGCCGCCCTGGTGCGAATGCTAAATACGTACCTATAGCCGCCCCGGTGCGAATGCTAAATACGTACCTATCACCACCACGGTGCGAATGCGAAATACATACATTTCGCCGCCCCGGTGCGCGTGCTATATATGTACTGATCGCCGCCGCAGAGCGCATGCTATGTACGTACTTATTGCTGCCCATGTGTACATGCTATATACGTAGCTATCGCCACCCCTGAATTCTGAATACGTACCTATCGCCGCCCTGGTGTGGAAGCTAAATATGTACATATCGCCGCCCCGGTGCGAATGCTAAATACATACTTATCGCCGCCCCGGTGTGAATTCTAAATACGTACCTATCGCCGCCCCGGTGTGAATTCTAAATACGTACCTATCGCCGCCCCGGTGCGGAAGCTAAATACGTACATATCGCCACCCCAGTGCGAATGCTAAATACATACCTATCGCCGCCCTGGTGTGAATGCTAAATACGTACATATCGCCACCCCAGTGTGAATTTTAAATATGTACCTTTCGCCGCCCCGGTGTGAATTTTAAATATGTACCTTTCGCCGCCTGTGTGCGCGTGCTATATACGTACCTATCGCCGCCCCAGTGCGCGTGCTATATATGAACCGATAGCTGCCTCAGTGCGCATGCTGAATACATACCTATCACTGCCCCGGTGCGCATACTATATACGTACTTATTACCGCCCATGTGCAAATGCTATATAATTATCTATCACCACCGCTGAATGCTAAATAAGTACCTATCGCCGCCACGGTGTGGAAGCTAAATATGTACATATCGCCGCTCCTAAATTTGGGCAGACCCTAAAAAATTTGGCCTGACACCTAAAATTTTCCCCGACCCCTAAATCTCTCCAGTCCCTAATTTTTCACTCTCCCTCAACCATGAGATATATTTTGACTTCAAAACAAAAAAAAAACAAAAAAATTTGGCCTGACCCCTAAAAAGTTCGTCCTGTTCCCTAAAATTTTCCTCGACCAATAAATCTCTCCAGACCCCTAATTTTTCACTCTCCCCCCAACCCTGAGAAATATTTTCAGTTCAAAACCAAAAAAAAGAAAAAAATTTGGCCTGACCCCTAAAAAGTTCGGCCTGACCCCTAAAATTTTCCTCGACCCTTCAATCTCTCCAGCCCCCTAATTGTTCACTCTCCCCCAACCCTGAGAAATATTTTGAGTTCAAAACCCAAAAAAAAGAAAAAAATTTGGCCTGAACCCTAAAAAGTTCGTCCTGACCCCTAAAATTTTCACCGACCCCTAAATCTCTCCAGCCTCCTAATTTTTCACTCTCCCCCAACCATGAGAAATATTTTCAGTTCAAAACCAAAAAAAACAAAAAAAATTGGCCTGACCCCTAAAAAGTTCGTCCTGACCCCTAAAATTTTCCCGGACCCCTAAATTTCTCCAGCCCCTAATTTTTCACTCTCCCCCAACCATGAGAAATATTTTGACTTAAAAACAAAAAAAGACAAAAAAATTTGGCCTGACCCCTAAAAAGTTCGTCCTGACCCCTAAAATTTTCCCCGACCCCTAAATCTCTCCAGCCCCCTAATTTTTCACTTTCCCCCAACCCTGAGAAATATTTTCAGTTCAAAACCAAAAAAAAACAAAAAAATTTGGCCTGACCCCTAAAAAGTTCGTCCTGACCCCTAAAATTTTCCCGACCCCTAAATCTCTCCAGCCCCCTAATTTTTCACTCTCCCCCAACCATGAGAAATATTTTGACTTCAAAACAAAAAAATTTGGCCTGACCCCTAAAAAGTTCGTCCTGACCCCTAAAATTTTCCCCGACCCCTAAATCTCTCCAGCCCCCTAATTTTTCACTTTCCCTCAACCCTGAGAAATATTTTGACTTCAAAACCAAACAAAAAACAAAAAAATTTGGCCTGACCCCTACAAAGCTCGTCCTGACCCCTAAAATTTGCCCCGACCCCTAAATCTCTCCAGCCCCCAAATTTTTCACTCTCCCCCAACCATGAGAAATATTTTCAGTTCAAAACCAAAAAAACAAAAAAATTTGGCCTGACCCCTAAAAAGTTCGTCCTGACCCCTAAAATTTTCCCCGACCCCTAAATCTCTCCAGCCCCTAATTTTTCACTCTCCCCCAACCATGAGAAATATTTTGACTTCAAAACAAAAAAAAACAAAAAAATTTGGCCTGACCCCTAAAAAGTTCGTCCTGACCCCTAAAATTTTCCCCGACCCCTAAATCTCTCCAGCCCCCAAATTTTTCACTTTCCCTCAACCCTGAGAAATATTTTGACTTCAAAACCCAAAAAAAACAAAAAAATTTGGCCTGACCCCTAAAAAGTTCGTCCTGACCCCTAAAATTTTCCCGACCCCTAAATCTCTCCAGCCCCCTAATTTTTCACTCTATCCCAACCATGAGAAATATTTTCAGTTCAAAACCAAAAAAAACAAAAAAATTTGGCTTGACCCCTAAAAAGTTTCGTTTGACCCCTAAAATTTTCCCGACCCCTAAATCTCTCCAGCCCCCTTATTTTTCACTCTCCCCCAACCATGAGAAATATTTTCAGTTCAAAACAAAAAAAAACAAAAAAATTTGGCCTGACCCCTAAAAAGTTCCGCCTGACCCCTAAAATTTTCCCCGACCCCTAAATCTCTCCAGCCCCTAATTTTTGACTCTCCCCCAACCATGAGAAATATTTTCAGTTTAAAACCAAAAAAAACAAAAAAATTTGGCCTGACCCCTAAAAAGTTCGTCCTGACCCCTAAAATTTTCCCCGACCCCTAAATCTCTCCAGCCCCTAATTTTTCACTCTCCCCCAACCATGAGAAATATTTTGACTTCAAAACCAAAAAAAACAAAAAAATTTGGCCTGACCCCTAAAAAGTTCGTCCTGACCCCTAAAATTTTCCCCGACCCCTAAATCTCTCCAGCCCCTAATTTTTCACTCTCCCCCAACCATGAAAATATTTTGACTTCAAAACAAAAAAAAACAAAAAAATTTGGCCTGACCCCTAAAAAGTTCTGCCGGACCTCTAAAATTTTCCCCGAACCCTAATTCTCTCTAGCCCCCTAATTTTTCACTCTCCCCCAACTATGAGAACGATTTTGACTTCAAAACAAAAAAAAACAAAAAAATTTGGCCTGACCCCTAAAATTTTTCACCGACCCCTCAATCTCTCCAGCCCTCTAATTTTTCACTCTCCCCCAACCCTGAGAAATATTTTGAGGTCAAAGCAAAAAAAAAAAAAAAATTTGGCCTGACTCCTAAAAAGTTCGGCCTGACCCCTAAAATTTTCCCCGACCCCTTAAACTCTCCAGCTCCCTAATTTTTCACTCTCCCCAATCCTGAGAAATATTTTGAGTAAAAAACAAAAAAAAACAAAAAAATTTGGCCTGACCCCTAAAAAGTCTGGCCTGACCCCTAAAATTTTCCCCGACCCCTTATTCTCTCCAGCCCCCCATCCCAACTTATTTTTCACTCTCCTTCAACCCTGAGAAATATTTTGAGTTCAAAACAAAAAAAACAAAAAGATTTGGCCTGACCCCTAAAAAGTTCGGCTTGACCCCTCAATCTCTCCAGCCCCTAATTTTTCACTCTCCCCCAACCCTGAGAAATATTTTGAGTTCAAAACAAAAGCATAATGGAGCATAATTATTTTTCTTCTTACTTTACTTATTGAGACGTTATTTAATATGTATACAAATATTAGTGAAAACAGTGGTGGAGCATAATTATTTCTCTTACTTTATATAATAGACGTTATTTAACATGTATACAAATATTAGTGAACACAATGGTGGAGCATAATTATTTCTCTACTTACTTTACTTATTGACACGTTATTTAACATGTATACAAATATAAGTGAAAACAATGGTGGAGCATAATTATTGTGCTTCTTACTTTACTTATTGACACGTTATTTAACATGTATACAAATATTAGTGAAAACAATGGCGGAGCATAATTATTTCTCTTCTTACTTTACTTATTGACACGTTATTTAACATGTATACAAATATTAGTGAAAACAGTGGTGGAGCATAATTTTTCTCTTCTTACTTTACTTATTGACACGTTATTTAACATGGATATAAATATTAGTGAAAACAGTGGTGGAGCATAATTTTTCTCTTCTTACTTTACTTATTGACACGTTATTTAACATGGATACAAATATTAGTGAAAACAGTGGTGGAGCATAATTATTTCTCTGCTTACTGTACTTATTGACACGTTATTTAACATGTATACAAATCCTAGTGAAAACAGTGGTGGAGCATAATTATTTCTCTGCTTACTTTACTTATTGACACGTTATTTAACATGTATACAAATATTAGTGAAAACAGTGGTGGAGCATAATTATTTCTCTGCTTACTGTACTTATTGACACGTTATTTAACATGTATACAAATCCTAGTGAAAACAGTGGTGGAGCATAATTATTTCTCTGCTTACTTTACTTATTGACACGTTATTTAACATGTATACAAATATTAGTGAAAACAGTGGTGGAGCATAATGTTTCTCTTCTTACTTTACTTATTGACACGTTATTTAACATGTATACAAATATTAGTGAAAACAGTGGTGGAGCATAATTATTTCTCTGCTTACTTTACTTATTGACACGTTATTTTACATGTATACAAATCCTAGTGAAAATAGTGGTGGAGCATAATTATTTCTCTGCTTACTTTACTTATTGACACGTTATTTAACATGTATACAACTATAAGTGAAAACAATGGCGGAGCATAATTATTTATCTGCTTACTTTACTTATTGACACGTTATTTAACATGTATACAAATATTAGTGAAAACAGTGGGGAAGCACAATTATTTCTCTTCTTACTTTACTTATTGACACGTTATTTAACATGTATACAAATATTAGTGAAAACAGTGGTGGAGCATAATTATTTATCTGCTTACTTTACTTATTGACACGTTATTTAACATGTATACAAATATTAGTGAAAACAGTGGTGGAGCATAATTATTTATCTGCTTACTTTACTTATTGACACGTTATTTAACATGTATACAAATATTAGTGAAAACAGTGGTGGAGCATAATTATTTATCTGCTTACTTTACTTATTGACACGTTATTTAACATGTATACAAATATTAGTGAAAACAGTGGGGAAGCACAATTATTTCTCTTCTTACTTTACTTATTGACACGTTATTTAACATGTATACAAATATTAGTGAAAACAGTGGTTGAGCATAATTATTTCTCTGCTTACTTTACTTATTGACACGTTATTTAACATGTATACAAATATTAGTGAAAACAATGGCGGAGCATAATTTTTCTCTTCTTACTTTACTTATTGACACGTTATTTAACATGGATACAAATATTAGTGAAAACAGTGGTGGAGCATAATTATTTCTCTGCTTACTTTACTTATTTAGACGTTATTTAACATGTATACAAATATTAGTGAAAACAGTGGTGGAGCATAATTATTTCTCTGCTTACTTTACTTATTGACACGTTATTTTACATGTATACAAATATTAGTGAAAACAATGGGGAAGCACAATTATTTCTCTTCTTACTTTACTTATTGACACGTTATTTAACATGTATACAAATCCTAGTGAAAACAGTGGTGGAGCATAATTATTTCTCTGCTTACTTTACTTATTGACACGTTATTTAACATGGATACAAATATTAGTGAAAACAGTGGTGGAGCATAATTATTTCTCTGCTTACTTTACTTATTGACACGTTATTTAACATGTATACAAATCCTAGTGAAAACAGTGGTGGAGCATAATTATTTCTCTGCTTACTTTACTTATTGACACGTTATTTAACATGGATACAAATATTAGTGAAAACAATGGCGGAGCATTATTATTTCTCTTACTTTACTTATTGACACGTTATTTAACATGTATACAAATATTAGTGAAAACAGTGGTTGAGCATAATTTTTCTTTTCTTACTTTACTTATTGACACGTTATTTAACATGTATACAAATATTAGTGAAAACAGTGGTGGAGCATAATTTTTCTCTTCTTACTTTACTTATTGACACGTTATTTAACATGTATACAAATATTAGTGAAAACAATGGCGGAGCATAATTTTTCTCTTCTTACTTACTTATTGACACGTTATTTAACATGTATACAAATATTAGTGAAAACAATGGCGGAGCATAATTTTTCTCTTCTTACTTACTTATTGACACGTTATTTAACATGTATACAAATATTAGTGAAAACAATGGTGGTGCATAATTATTTATTACTTTAATTTCACTGATAATACACTAACTTCACACCTCTCAAAAAGGAGGAGGTAATACCTGGGAGGATGGTATCATGTCAACAGAAGAAATGCGGTTAGTATAAGCAACTCTTGCTTCACTATAAACTCATGTTCAAGAAAGTGCCGTTATTGATTAAACAACCCTTGCGTCACTATAAACGCATGTTTCAAAAAATGCGTTAGTAGTTAAGCAACCCTTGCTTCACTATAAACCAATGTTCAAAAAAGCGCCGTTAGGGATTTCCTCTGACGTCATTTCCTGTTAAAAGCGTGACGATGATAGCATTGTTTTTTTCTCAAATTAGTACTAAACAAGTGATGGAAAAAGCCCCCCCCCCGAAGAGTCAATTTTTTTTCCGACACTCCCCCCTGCGATATTTTCGCCTGACGCGCCGCTCCCCTAAATTTGGCGAATGCCGACACTCCCCCCCCCCCTAATTTGACCTGAAGCAGTCACATCACCGCACTATCTCCACAACTCTCAAAAAGGAGGAGGTAATGCCTAGGAGGGTGGTATCATAACAACAGAACGGGCGTAGGGAGGAAGGGAAGGTAGAAAGGGTGGGAGTGAGAGGGAAAGAAGAGTTTTAGTATGAGGGATTTTCTTCCCTACACTCTTTTCCTCTGACGTCAGCGTGACGGTGCATTATTTCTCAAATTCTACATGATGTCATTGTTTTTTTCTCAAATTAGTACTAAACAACGTTGAAAATCGAGGAAAAAGGCACCCCCCCATTGGAGAAAAGTGCTCAGTCGAACCCCGAAGAGACCTTTTTTTTTTCCGGTTCTGAGATATTATACGTCCCGGGGCTGGCCGGTCATAATGACGTCAACCGTGTGACTGTTTGTTGAGTCCTCTCGGAGGAGTATCTGGACATACAAACAAACAGACAGACAGACAGACAGACATACAGACAACTGGCCTTTATATAATAGACTAGCGGGGCTACCCGGCGTTGCTCGGGGTCATAAAAACATAATTGAAGAAAAATTGCGTATGTAACATCTTTATATTAAAACTTCTATTTCTCTCCTTCTCTCTCTATAGCTGTCTCTTTATCTTTCTACTTTTCTCTACCCTGGTCGCTACTTTTAAATTTTGCCTTTTGCGAAAGCTGTTTCTTCCCCACCATTTCATCCTACGTTTCACAGGGCAATAGTATGACTTATTTCTATAAAAAGTACCACCACTGTCTGCGCCTTCTATATAGGTACTTATAACCGCCCCTGTGTTCATACTATATATTTTGAATCCCCTCATGATATCCTTCATCATTTTAACTCCCCTCGTTATATTCATCATTTTCGATCTCCTCATGCTATTAATCATTTTCAATCCCCTCATAATATTCTTCATCATTTTCAATCTCCTCATACTATTAATCATTTTCAATCCCCTCATAATATTCTTGCTCATTTTCAATCCTCTCGTAATATTCCTCATCATTTTCAATCCGCTCATGATATTCTTAATAATTTTCAATCCTCTCATGATATTCTTCATTTTTTCAATCCTCTCATGATATTCTTCATTATTTTTAATCCCCTCATGATATTCTTCATCATTTTCAATCCCCTCATGATATTATTCATCATTTTAAATCCCCTCATGGTATTCTTCATCATTTCCAATCCTGTCAGTCTATTCTTCATCATTTTCAATCCTGTCAGTCTATTCTTCATCATTTTCAATCCTCTCATGACATTCTTCATCATTTTCAATCCCCTCATGATAGTCTTCATCATTTTCAATCCCCTCATGATAGTCTTCATCATTTTCAAACCTCTCATGATAGTCTTCATCATTTTCAAACCTCTCATGATAGTCTTCATCATTTTCAAACCTCTCATGATAGTCTTCATCATTTTCAAACCTCTCATGATAGTCTTCATCATTTTCAAACCTCTCATGATAGTCTTCATCATTTTCAATCCTCTCATGAAAGTCTTCATCCTTTTCAATCCTCTCATGAAAGTCTTCATCCTTTTCAATCCTCTCATGAAAGTCTTCATCCTTTTCAATCCTCTCATGAAAGTCTTTATCATAGCTCTATATAGGATATTGAGCACTTTTCTCCCGGACAACGCCGAGTACTTTGAAAATCAAAGAGGCCTCCTGAGCACTACTGAAATAACTCTTATCGATTCCCCATCCTTTTCAGCGTAGATTCTGTTAAAATATTATCCAAACCTATCACTACAGTAGCTCTATCTAGGACATTGAGCACTTTTTTCCCGGACAACGCCGAGTACTTTGAAAATCGAGGAGGCTTCATGAGCACTACTGAAATCCCTTAGGTATCCTCTCTCATTCTGATCTTCGAAATAGTCCAAAGGAGAAACGAAGATGGCGTTAAAATATTATCCAAACCTATCACTACAGTAGCTCTATCTAGGACATTGAGCACTTTTATCCCGGACAACGCCGAGTACTTTGATAATCAAGGAGGGCTCCTGGGGACTACTGATATCACTTAGGTATCCTCTCTCCTTCTGATCTGCGAAATAGTCCAAAGGGGAACGAAGATGGCGTTAAAATATTTTCCAAACCTATCACTACAGTAGCTCTATCTAGGATATTGAGCACTTTTCTCCCGGACAACGCCGAGTACTTTGAAACTCGAGGAGGCTTCATGAACACCCATGAAATCCCTTAGGTATCCTCTCTCCTTCTTATCTGCGAAATAGTCCAAAGAGGAACGAAGATGGCGTTAAAATATTTTCCAAAACCTATCACTACAGTAGCTCTATCTAGGACATTGAGCACTTTTCTCCCGGACAACGCCGAGTACTTTGATAATCAAGGAGGCCTCCTGGGGACTACTGAAATGACTTAGGTATCCTCTCTGCTTCTGATATGCGAAATAGTCCAAGGAGGAACTAAGATGGCGTTAAAATATTTTCAAAACCTATCACTACAGTAGCTCTATCTAGGATATTGAGCACTTTTCTCACGGACAACGCCGAGTATTTCAAAATCAAATAGGCCGCCTGAGCACTACTGAAATAACTCTTATCGATTACCCCATCCTTTTCAGCGTAGATGCTGTTAAAATATTATCCAAACCTATCACTACAGTAGCTCTATCTAGGACATTGAGCACTTTTCTCCCGGACAACGCCGAGTACTTTGATAATCAAGGAGGCTTCCTGGGGACTACTGAAATTACTTAGGTATCCTCTCTCCTGATCTGCGAAATAGTCCAAAGGGTAACAGAGACGGCGTTAAAATATTTTCCAAACCTATCACTACAGTAGCTCTATCTAGGATATTGAGCACTTTTCTCCCGGACAACGCCGAGTATTTCAAAATCAAAGAGGCTTCCTGAGCACTACTGAAATAACTCTTATCGATTACCCCATCCTTTTCAGCGTAGATGCTGTTAAAATATTATCCAAACCTATCACTACAGTAGCTCTATCTAGGACATTGAGCACTTTTTTCCCGGACAACGCCGAGTACTTTGAAAATCAAAGAGGCCTCCTGGGGACTACTGAAATCAGTTAGGTATCCTCCCTCCTTTTCATCTGCAAAATTGTCCAAAGGGAGACAATGATGGCGTTAAAATATTTTCTAAACCTATCACTACAGTAGCTCTATCTAGGATATTGAGCACTTTTCTCCCGGACAACGCCGAGTACTTTGAAAATCGAGGAGGCTTTATGAGCACTCCTGAAATCCCTTAGGTATCCTCTCTCCTTCTGATCTGCGAAATAGTCCAAAGGGGAACGAAGATGGCGTTAAAATATTTTCCAAACCTATCACTACAGTAGCTCTATCTAGGACATTGAGCACTTTTCTCCCGGACAACGCCGAGTACTTTGATAATCAAGGAGGCCTCCTGGGGACTACTGATATCACTTAGGTATCCTCTCTCCTTCTGATCTGCGAAATAGTCCAAAGGGGAACGAAGATGGCGTTAAAATATTTTCCAAACCTATCACTACAGTAGCTCTATCTAGGATATTGAGCACTTTTCTCCCGGACAACGCCGAGTACTTTGAAAATCAAAGAGGCCTCCTGAGCACTACTGAAATAACTCTTATCGATTACCCCATCCTTTTCAGCGTAGATGCTGTTAAAATATTATCCAAACCTATCACTACAGTTGCTCTATCTAGGACATTGAGCACTTTTCTCCCGGACAACGCCGAGTACTTTGATAATCAAGGAGGCTTCCTGGGGACTACTGAAATGACTTAGGTATCCTCTCTCCTGATCTGCGAAATAGTCCAAAGGGTAACAGAGACGGCGTTAAAATATTTTCCAAACCTATCACTACAGTAGCTCTATCTAGGATATTGAGCACTTTTCTCCCGGACAACGCCGAGTATTTCAAAATCAAAGAGGCCTAGTGAGCACTACTGAAATAACTCTTATCGATTACCCCATCCTTTTCAGCGTAGATGCTGTTAAAATATTATCCAAACCTATCACTACAGTAGCTCTATCTAGGACATTGAGCACTTTTTTCCCGGACAACGCCGAGTACTTTGAAAATCAAAGAGGCCTCCTGGGGACTACTGAAATCAGTTAGGTATCCTCCCTCCTTTTCATCTGCAAAATTGTCCAAAGGGAGACAAAGATGGCGTTAAAATATTTTCCAAACCTATCGCTACAGTAGCTCTATCTAGGATATTGAGCACTTTTCTCCCGGACAACGCCGAGTACTTTGAAAATCGAGGAGGCTTTATGAGCACTCCTGAAATCCCTTAGGTATCCTCTCTCCTTCTGATCTGCGAAATAGTCCAAAGGGGAACGAAGATGGCGTTAAAATATTTTCCAAACCTATCACTACAGTAGCTCTATCTAGGACATTGAGCACTTTTCTCCCGGACAACGCCGAGTACTTTGATAATCAAGGAGGCCTCCTGGGGACTACTGATATCACTTAGGTATCCTCTCTCCTTCTGATCTGCGAAATAGTCCAAAGGGGAACGAAGATGGCGTTAAAATATTTTCCAAACCTATCACTACAGTAGCTCTATCTAGGATATTGAGCACTTTTCTCCCGGACAACGCCGAGTACTTTGAAAATCGAGAAAGCTTCATGAACACCCATGAAATCCCTTAGGTATCCTCTCTCCTTCTGATCTACGAAATAGTCCAAAGGAGAACGAAGATGGCGTTAAAATATTTTCTGAAACCTATCACTACAGTAGCTCTATCTAGGACATTGAGCACTTTTCTCCCGGACAACTCCGAGTACTTTGATAATCAAGGAGGCCTCCTGGGGACTACTGAAATCACTTAGGAATCCTCTCTCCTTCTGATCTGCGAAATAGTCCAAAGGGAAACGAAGATGGCGTTAAAATATTTTCCAAACCTATCACTACAGTAGCTCTATCTAGGATATTGAGCACTTTTCTCCCGGACAACGCCGAGTATTTCAAAATCAAAGAGGCCTCCTGAGCACTACTGAAATAACTCTTATCGATTACCCCATCCTTTTCAGCGTAGATGCTGTTAAAATATTATCCAAACCTATCACTACAGTTGCTCTATCTAGGACATTGAGCACTTTTCTCCCGGACAACGCCGAGTACTTTGATAATCAAGGAGGCTTCCTGGGGACTACTGAAATGACTTAGGTATCCTCTCTCCTGATCTGCGAAATAGTCCAAAGGGTAACAGAGACGGCGTTAAAATATTTTCCAAACCTATCACTACAGTAGCTCTATCTAGGATATTGAGCACTTTTCTCCCGGACAACGCCGAGTATTTCAAAATCAAAGAGGCCTCCTGAGCACTACTGAAATAACTCTTATCGATTACCCCATCCTTTTCAGCGTAGATGCTGTTAAAATATTATCCAAACCTATCACTACAGTAGCTCTATCTAGGACATTGAGCACTTTTTTCCCGGACAACGCCGAGTACTTTGAAAATCAAAGAGTCCTCCTGGGGACTACTGAAATCAGTTAGGTATCCTCCCTCCTTTTCATCTGCAAAATTGGCCAAAGGGAGACGAAGATGGCGTTAAAATATTTTCGCAACCTATCACTACAGTAGCTCTATCTAGGATATTGAGCACTTTTCTCCCGGGCAATGCCGAGTACTTTGAAAATCGAGAAGGCTTCATGAACACCCATGAAATCCCTTAGGTATCCTCTCTCCTTCTGATCTGCGAAATAGTCCAAAGGGGAACGAAGATGGCGTTAAAATATTTTCCAAACTTATCACTACAGTAGCTCTATCTAGGACATTGAGCACTTTTCTCCCGGACAACGCCGAGTACTTTGATAATCAAGGAGGCCTCCTGGGGACTACTGATATCACTTAGGTATCCTCTCTCCTTCTGATCTGCGAAATAGTCCAAAGGGGAACGAAGATGGCGTTAAAATATTTTCCAAACCTATCACTACAGTAGCTCTGTCTAGGATATTGAGCACTTTTCTCCCAGACAACGCCGAGTATTTCAAAATCAAAGAGGCCTCCTGAGCACTACTGAAATAACTCTTTTCGATTACCCCATCCTTTTTAGCGTAGATGCTGTTAAAATATTATCCAAACCTATCACTACAGTAGCTCTATCTAGGACATTGAGCACTTTTTTCCCGGACAACGCCGAGTACTTTGAAAATCAAAGAGGCCTCCTGTACACTACTGAAATAACTCTTATCGATTACCCCATCCTTTTCAGCGTAGATGCTGTTAAAATATTATCCAAACCTATCACTACAGTTGCTCTATCTAGGACATTGAGCACTTTTTTCCCGGACAACGCCGAGTACTTTGAAAATCAAAGAGGCCTCCTGGGGACTACTGAAATCAGTTAGGTATCCTCCCTCCTTTTCATCTGCAAAATTGTCCAAAGGGAGACGAAGATGGCGTTAAAATATTTTCGCAACCTATCACTACAGTAGCTCTATCTAGGATATTGAGCACTTTTCTCCCGGGCAATGCCGAGTACTTTGAAAATCGAGGAGGCTTCATGAGCACTCCTGAAATCCTTTAGGTATCCTCTCTCCTTCTGATCTGCGAAATAGTCCAAAGGGGAACGAAGATGGCGTTAAAATATTTTCCAAACCTATCACTACAGTAGCTCTATCTAGGACATTGAGCACTTTTCTCCCGGACAACGCCGAGTACTTTGATAATCAAGGAGGCCTCCTGGGGACTACTGATATCACTTAGGTATCCTCTCTCCTTCTGATCTGCGAAATAGTCCAAAGGGGAATGAAGATGGCGTTAAAATATTTTCCAAACCTATCACTACAGTAGCTCTATCTAGGATATTGAGCACTTTTCTCCCGGACAACGCCGAGTACTTTTAAAATCGAGAAGGCTTCATGAACACCCATGAAATCCTTTAGGTATCCTCTCTCTTTCTGATCTGCAAAATAGTCCAAAGGGGAACGAAGATGGCGTTAAAATATTTTCCAAAACCTATCACTACAGTAGCTCTATCTAGGACATTGAGCACTTTTCTCCCGGACAACGCCGAGTACTTTGATAATCAAGGAACCCTCCTGGGGACTACTGAAATCACTTAGGTATCCTCTCTCCTTCTGATCTGCGAAATAGTCCAAAGGGAAACGAAGATGGCGTTAAAATATTTTTTAAACCTATCACTACAGTAGCTCTATCTAGGATATTGAGCACTTTTCTCCCGGACAACGCCGAGTATTTCAAAATCAAAGAGGCCTCCTGAGCACTACTGAAATAACTCTTATCGATTACCCCATCCTTTTTAGCGTAGATGCTGTTAAAATATTATCCAAACCTATCACTACAGTAGCTCTATCTAGGACATTGAGCACTTTTTTCCCGGACAACGCCGAGTATTTCAAAATCAAAGAGGCCTCCTGAGCACTACTGAAATAACTCTTATCGATTACCCCATCCTTTTCAGCGTAGATGCTGTTAAAATATTATCCAAACCTATCACTACAGTTGCTCTATCTAGGACATTGAGCACTTTTCTCCCGGACAACACCGAGTACTTTGATAATCAAGGAGGCTTCCTGGGGACTACTGAAATGACTTAGGTATCCTCTCTCCTGATCTGCGAAATAGTCCAAAGGGTAACAGAGACGGCGTTAAAATATTTTCCAAACCTATCACTACAGTAGCTCTATCTAGGATATTGAGCACTTTTCTCCCGGACAACGCCGAGTATTTCAAAATCAAAGAGGCCTCCTGAGCACTACTGAAATAACTCTTATCGATTACCCCATCCTTTTCAGCGTAGATGCTGTTAAAATATTATCCAAACCTATCACTACAGTAGCTCTATCTAGGACATTGAGCACTTTTATCCCGGACAACGCCGAGTACTTTGACAATCAAGGAAGCCTCCTGGGGACTACTGAAATCACTTAGGTATCCTCTCTCCTTCTGATCTGCGAAATAGTCCAAAGGTGAACGAAGATGGCGTTAAAATATTTTCCAAACCTATCACTACAGTAGCTCTATCTAGGATATTGAGCACTTTTCTCCCGGACAACGCCGAGTACTTTGAAAATCGAGGAGGCTTCATGAACACCCATGAAATCCCTTAGGTATTCTCTCTCCTTCTGATCTGCGAAATAGTCCACAGGGGAACGAAGATGGCGTTAAAATATTTTCCAAAACCTATCACTACAGTAGCTCTATCTAGGACATTGAGCACTTTTCTCCCGGACAACGCCGAGTACTTTGAAAATCGAGGAGGCTTCATGAGCACTCCTGAAATCAGTTAGGTATCCTCCCTCCTTTTCATCTGCAAAATTGTCCAAAGAGGAACGAAGACGGCGTTAAAATATTTTCCAAAACTATCACTACAGTAGCTCTATTAAGGACATTGAGCACTTTTCTCCCGGACCACGCCGAGTACTTTGATAATCAAGGAGGCATCCTGGGGACTACTGAAATCAGTTAGGTATCCTCCCTCCTTTTCATCTGCAAAATTGTCCAAAGGGGAACGAAGATGGCGTTAAAATATTTTCTAAACCTATCACTACAGTAGCTCTATCTAGGATATTGAGCACTTTTTTCCCGGACAACGCCGAGTACTTTGAAAATCAAAGAGGCCTCCTGGGGACTACTGAAATCAGTTAGGTATCCTTCCTCCTTTTCATCTGCGAAATAGTCCAAAGGGGAACGAAGATGGCGTTAAAATATTTTCAAAACCTATCACTACAGTAGCTCTATCTAGGATATTGAGCACTTTTCTCCCGGACAACGCCGAGTACTTTTAAAATCGAGGAGGCTTCATGAGCACTCCTGAAATCTCTTAGGTATCCTCTCTCCTTCTGATCTGCGAAATAGTCCAAAGGGGAACGAAGATGGCGTTAAAATATTTTCAAAACCTATCACTACAGTAGCTCTGTCTAGGATATTGAGCACTTTTCTCCCGGACAACGCCGAGTATTTCAAAATCAAAGAGGCCTCCTGGAGACTACTGAAATAACTCTTATCCATTCCCCCATCCTTTTCAGCGTAGATACTGTCAAAATATTATCCAAACCTATCACTTCTCAAAAAAGGAGGAGATAATGCATGGGATGAGGGCATCATGACAACGGAACCGATACGACCCTACCTCAACACTTCTCAAAAAAGGAGGAGATAATGCATGGGAATAGGTCATCATGACAACGGAACCGATACGACCCTACCTCAACACTTCTCAAAAAAGGAGGAGATAATGCATGGGATGAGGGCATCATGACAACGGAACCGATACGACCCTACCTCAACACTTCTCAAAAAAGGAAGAGGTAATTCATGGGATGAGCACATCCTGACAACGGAACCGATACTGTTCTACATCTATACTTCTCAAAAAAGGAAGAGGTAATGCATGGGATCAGTGCATCATGACAACGGAACCGATACTACCCTACCTCTACACTTTTAAAAAAAGGAGGAGGTAATGCTCACACCGGCGAATACCGTAACCCCCCCCCCCCAATTTGGCCTGAAAGGAGGAGGTAATTCCTAACATGATAACAGAACGGCCACAGGGAGGGAGGGGGGAGGAATATTAGCGTCTATTAATAATTAAGAAAGAAAGTGTGAGAGGGAAAAATGACAGAAAGGAAAACTGCCACTCTCTGACGTCATGATGACCTGATATAACCGGACACAATTTAGAGCAAGACCGGGTACATCCGGCAAGGGATTATGGGACAGGTTAGGATGTGATTGAGCAACCCTTGTTTCACTACACACTCTTAACGTAGGATTCCTATGTTGTTATTGATGCAACCGGACAGAAGTTATTGGATGATCTGATACAACCGGACACAATTTAGGGCAAGACCGGGTACATCCGGCAAGGGATTATGGGATGTTTATAGTGACTCGGCATTTTTATCGGATTAGTACATAAATACATTAGATTATTTCGAATTTACTACATATTAACGTTGAAATTTCGTGAAAAATACGAAAAAACTGCTACCTTTTGTCGGAAAGTGATCCGGTTGATTGTCAGCGAGTGAATCGATTTTCGCGATTTTTAGATATTTTACATCCGGGATTTGTGCGGTCCTGTAGATGTCAACTTTTTGACATGTCGTCGGGTAGTTTTTGAGGAGATACTGGACATACAAACAAACAAACAAACAAACATACAAACAGACAACTGCCCTTTATATAAGAGACTAGCGGGGCTACCCGGCGTTGCTCGGGGTCATAAAAACATATATTTGAAGAAAGATCGTGTGTGTAACATCTTTATATTCAAACTTCTATGTCCGCCCCCTCTCTCTATAGCCGTCTCTTTATCTGCTACCTTTCTCTTTCCTGGTCGCCCCATTTCGCCGCTACTTTCTAATTTTGCCTTTTGCAAAAGCTGTTTCTTCCCCACCATTTCTCCTATTGCCCAGGGTAATAGTATGACATATTTCTATAAAAAGTAACACCTCTATCTGCGCCTTCTATATAGGTACTTATCTCCACCCCGGTGTTCATACTATATACGTATCTATCATCACCCCGGTGCGCATACTATATACGTACCTATCGCCGCCCCAGTGCACATACTATATACGTACCTATCGCCGCCCCGGTGCAGATACTATTTAAGTACCTATCGCCGCTCCGTTGCGAATGCTAAATAGTACCTATCGTTGCCCCGGTGTGAATGCTAAATACATACCTATTGCGCCCCGGTGTGCATGCTACATAAGTACCTATCGCTGCCCTAGTGCGAATACTAAAGACATACCAATTGCGCCCCGGTGTGCATGCTACATAAGTACCTATCGCTGCCTTAGTGCGAATAATTAATATGTACATATTGCCGCTTTGGTGTGAATGCTAAATACGTACCTATCGCCGGCCCAGTGCGAATGCTAAATACGTACCTATAGCCGCCCTGGTGCGAATGCTAAATACGTACCTATAGCCGCCCCAGTGCGAATGCTAAATCCGTACCTATCACCACTACGGTGCGAATGCGAAATACATACCTTTCGCCGCCCCGGTGCAGAAGCTAAATACGTACCTATCGCTGCCCCGGTGTGAATGCTAAATACATACCTATCGCTGCCCGGGTGTGAATGCTAAATACATACCTATCGCCGCCCCGGCGTGAATGCTAAATACGTACCTATCGCCGCCCCGGTGTGAATTTTAAATATGTACCTTTCGCCGCCCATGTGCGCGTGCTATATACGTACCTATCGCCGCCCCGGTGCGCGTGCTACATATGAACCGATCGCTGCCTCAGTGCGCATGCTAAATACATACCTATCACTGCCCCGGTGTGCATACTATATACGTACTTATTACCGCCCATGTGCACATGCTATATAAGTACCTATCACCACCACTGAATGCTAAATAAGTACCTATCGCCGCCCCGGTGTGGAAGCTAAATACGTACATATCGCCGCCCCTAAATTTGGGCAGACCCTAAAAAGTTCGGCCTGACCCCTAAAATTTTCCCCGACCCCTAAATCTCTCCAGCCCCCTAATTTTTCACTCTCCCCAAACCATGAGAAATATTTTGACTTCAAAACAAAAAAAAACAAAAAAATTTGGCCTGACCCCTAAAAAGTTCGTCCTGACCCCTAAAATTTTCCCCGACCCCTCAATCTCTCCAGCCCCCTAATTGTTCACTCTCCCCCAACCCTGAGAAATATTTTGAGTTCAAAACCAAATAAAAAGAAAAAAATTTGGCCTGAACCCTAAAAAGTTTGTCCTGACCCCTAAAATTTTCCCCGACCCCTAAATCTCTCCAGCCCCCTAATTTTTCACTCTCCTCCAACCATGAGAAATAATTTGACTTCAAAACAAAAAAAAACAAAAAAAAACAAAAAAATTTAGCCTGACCCCTAAAAAGTTCGTCCTGACCCCTAAAATTGTCCCCGACCCCTAAATCTCTCCAGCCTCCTAATTTTTCACTCTCCCCCAAACATCAGATATATTTTGACTTCAAAACAAAAAAAAACAAAAAAATTTTGCCTGACCCCTAAAAAGTTCGTCCTGACCCCTAAAATTTTCCCCGACCCCTAAATCTCTCCAGCCCCCTAATTTTTCACTCTCCTCCAACCATGAGAAATAATTTGACTTCAAAACAAAAAAAAACAAAAAAATTTGGCCTGACCCCTAAAATTTTCCCCGACCCCTAAATCTCTCTAGCCCCCTAATTTTTCACTCTCCCCCAACTATGAGAACGATTTTGACTTCAAAACAAAAAAAAACAAAAAAATTTGGCCTGACCCCTTAAAAGTTCGTCCTGACCCCTAAAATTTTCCCCGACCCCTGAATCTCTCCAGCCCCCTAATATTTCACTCTCCCCCAACCATGAGATATATTTTGACTTCAAAACAAAAAAAACAAAAAAATTTGGCCTGACCCCTAAAAAGTTCGTCCTGACCCCTAAAATTTTCCCCGACCCCTAAATCTCTCCAGCCCCCTAATTTTTCACTCTCCTCCAACCATGAGATATATTTTGACTTCAAAACAAAAAAAAACAAAAAAATTTGGCCTGACCCCTAAAAAGTGCGTCCTGACCCCTAAAATTTTCCCCGACCCCTAAATCTCTCCAGCCCCTAATTTTTCACTCTCCTCCAACCATGAGAAATAATTTGACTTAAAAAAACAAAAAATAACAAAAAAATTTGGCCTGACCCCTAAAAAGTTCGTCCTGACCCCTAAAATTTTCCCCGACCCCTAAATCTCTCCAGACCCTTATTTTTCACTCTCCCCCAACCCTGAGAAATATTTTGACTTCAAAACAAAAAAAAACAAAAAAAAACAAAAAATTTGGCCTGACCCCTAAAAAGTTTGTCCTGACCCCTAAAATTGTCCCCGACCCCTAAATCTCTCTAGCCCCCTAATTTTTCACTCTCCCCCAACCATGAGATATATTTTGACTTCAAAACAAAAAAAAACAAAAAAATTTGGCCTGACCCCTAAAAAGTTCGTCCTGACCCCTAAAATTTTCCCCGACCCCTAAATCTCTCCAGCCCCCTAATTTTTCATTCTCCCCCAACCCTGAGAAATATTTTCAGTTCAAAACCAAAAAAAATAAAAAAAATTGGCCTGACCCCTAAAAAGTTCGGCCTGACCCCTAAAATGTTCCCCGAGCCCTCAATCTCTCCAGCCTCCTAATTTTTAACTCTCCCCCAACCCTAAGAAATATTTTGAGTTCAAAACAAAAAAAATGTTATTTAACATGTATACAAATATTAGTGAAAAAACTTGGCGGAGCATAATTATTTCTCTTTTTACTTTACTTATTGAGACGTTATTTAACATGTATAAAAATATAAGTGAAAACAATGGTGGAGCATAATTATTTTTCTTCTTTCTTTACTTATTGAGACGTTATTTAATACGTATACAAATATTAGTGAAAACAGTGGCGGAGCATAATTATTTCTCTTTTTACTTTACTTATTGAGACATTATTTAACATGTATTCAAATATTAGTGAAAACAATGGCGGAGCATAATTATATTTCTTCTTACTTTACATATTGAGACGTTATTTAATATGTATACACATTTTAGTGAAAACAGTGGTGGAGCATAATTATTTTTCTTCTTACTTTACTTATTTAGACGTTATATCATATGTATAACAATATTAGTGAAAACAATGGTGGAGCATAATTATTTTTCTACTTACTTTACTTATTGAGACGTTATTTAATATGTATACAAATATTAGTGAAAACAGTGGTGGAGCATAATTATTTTTCTTCTTACTTTACTTATTGAGACGTTATTTAATATGTATACAAATATTAGTGAAAACAATGGTGGAGCTTAATTATTTATTACTTTAATTTTACTGATACTACACTAACTTCACACCTCTCAAAAAGAAGGAGGTTATACCTGGGAGGATGGTATCATGTCAACAGAAGAAATGCAGTTAGGATTAAGCAACCCTGGCTTCACTACAAACTCGTGTTCAAAAAAGTGCCGTTATTGATTAAGCAACCCTGGCTTCACTGTGGATTCATGTTCAAAAAAGTGCCGTTAGGAATTAAGCAACCCTTGCTTCACTATGGACTCATGTTCAAAAAAAGCCGTTAGGGATTAAGCAACAGTTGCTTCAATAAAAACTTATGTTTCGTTGGGATAAGGCAACCCGTTCTTCACTATAAACTCATGTTCAAAAAAGTGCCGTTAGGGATTTCCTCTGACGTCATTTCCTGCTAAAATCGTGACTTTGCATTATGCCGACAATCCCCCATCTCCAAATTTGGCCTGAGGCGCACCACCGGCGAATGCCGACACTCCACCAAATTCGGCCTGAGGCGCTCATACTGGCGAATGCCGACACTCCTCTCTGAATTTCGCCTGAGGCGCCCCACCGCCGAATGCCGACACTCACCCTCCCCAGATTTGGCCTGAGGCGCCCCACCGCCGAATGCCGGTAACCCCCCTCCTCTTCCCCAAATTTCTCCTGAGGCGCTCACACCGGCGAATGCCGACACCCCCCTCACACCCACCCCAAGTTTTCAATATGTATACAATATGTATAGAAATATTAGTGAAAACAATGGGGGAGCATACAAATATTAGTGAAAACAGTGGGGGAGCATAATTATTTATTACTTTAATTTTACTGATACTACACTAACTTCACACCTCTCAAAAAGGGGGAGGTAATACCTAGGAGGATGTTATCATGTCAACAGAAAAAATGTGGTTAGGATTAAGCAACCCTTGCTTCACTATGAACTCATGTTAAAAAAAGTGCCGTTATTGATTAAACAACACTTGCGTCACTATAAACGCATGTATCAAAAAGTGCCGTTAGGAGTTAAGCAACCCTTGCATCACTATGGACTCATGTTCAAAAAAGTGCCGTTAGTAAGTAAGCAACCCATGCTTGACTATGGACTCGTGTTCAAAAAAAGTGCCGTTTGTGATTAAGCAACACTTGCTTCACTATAAACTCATGTTCAAAAAAGAGCCGTTAGGGATTTCCTCTGACGTCATTTCCTGTTAAAATCATGACGGTGCATTATTTCTCAAATTCTTTGTTTTTTCTCAAATTAGTACTAAACAACGTTGAAAATCGAGGAAAAAGGCACCCCCCCATTGGAGAAAAGTGCTCAGTCGACCCCCGAAGAGTCCATTTTTTTTTCCGGTTCTGAGATATTATACGTCCCGGGGCTGGCCGGTCATAATGATGTCAACCGTGTGACTGTTTGTTGGGTCCTCTCGGAGGAGTATCTGGACATACAAACAAACAGACAAACAAACAGACAAACATACAGACAACTGCCCTTTATATAGGAGACTAGCGGGGCTACCCGGCGTTGCTCGGGGTCATAAAAACATATATTTGAAGAAAGATCGTGTGTGTAACATCTTTATATTCAAACTTCTATGTCCGCCCCCTCTCTCTATAGCCGTCTCTTTATCTGCTACCTTTCTCTTTCCTGGTCGCCCCATTTCGCCGCTACTTTCTAATTTTGCCTTTTGCAAAAGCTGTTTCTTCCCCACCATTTCTCCTATTGCCCAGGGTAATAGTATGACATATTTCTATAAAAAGTAACACCTCTATCTGCGCCTTCTATATAGGTACTTATCTCCACCCCGGTGCGCATACTATATACGTACCTATCGCCGCCCCAGTTCACATACTATATACGTACCTATCGCCGCCCCGGTGCAGATAGTATTTAAGTACCTATCGCCGCCCCGTTGCGAATGCTAAATAGTACCTATCGTTGCCCCGGTGTGAATGCTAAATATATACCTATTGCGCCCCGGTGTGCATGCTACATAAGTACCTATCGCTGCCCTAGTGCGAATACTAAAGACATACCAATTGCGCTCCGGTGTGCATGCTACATAAGTACCTATCACTGCCGTAGTGCGAATAATTAATATGTACATATTGCCGCTTTGGTGTGAATGCTAAATACGTACCTATCGCCGGCCCAGTGCGAATGCTAAATACGTACCTATAGCCGCCCTGGTGCGAATGCTAAATACGTACCTATAGCCGCCCTAGTGCGAATGCTAAATACGTACCTATCACCACTACGGTGCGAATGCGAAATACATACCTTTCGCCGCCCCGGTACGCATGCAATATATGTACTGATCGCCGCCACAGAGCGCATGCTATGTACGTACTTATTGCTGCCCGTGTGTACATGCTATATACGTAGCTATCGCCACCCCTGAATTCTGAATACGTACCTATCGCCGCCCTGGTGTGGAAGCTAAATACGTACACATCGCCGCCCCGGTGCGAATGCTAAATACATACCTATCGCCGCCCCGGTGTGAATTCAAAATACGTACCTATCGCCGCCCCGGTGCGGAAGCTAAATACGTACATATCGCTGCCCCGGTGCGAATGCTAAATACATACCTATCGCTGCCCCGGTGTGAATGCTAAATACATACCTATCGCCGCCCCGGTGTGAATGCTAAATATGTACCTATCGCCGCCCCGGTGTGAATTTTAAATATGTACCTTTCGCCGCCCGGTGTAGATTTTAAATATGTACCTATCGCCGCCCCGGTGCGCGTGCTATATATGAACCAATCGCTTCCTCAGTGCGCATGCTAAATACATACCTATCACTGCCCCGGTGTGCATACTATATACGTACTTATTACCGCCCATGTGCACATGCTATATAAGTACCTATCACCACTGCTGAATGCTAAATAAGTACCTATCGCCGCCCCGGTGTGGAAGCTAAATACAGACATATCGCCGCCCCTAAATTTGGGCAGACCTTAAAAAATTTGGCCTGACCCCTAAAATTTTCCCCGTACCCTAAATCTCTCCAGCCTCTAATTTTTCACTCTCCCCCAACCATGAGAAATATTTTGAGTTCAAAAAAAAAAAAAAAAAAAAAAATTCGGCCAGACCCCTAAAAAGTTCCGCCTGACCCCTAAAATTTTCCCCGACCTTAAATGTGTCCAGCCCCCTAATTTTTCACTCTCCCCCAACCATGAGAAGTATTTTGACTTCAAAACAAAAATAAACAAAAAAATTTGGCCTGACCCCTAAAAAGTTCGTCCTGACCCCTAAAATTTTCCCCGACCCCTAAATCTCTCCAGCCCTTTAATTGTTCACTCTCCCCCAACCCTGAGAAATATTTTGAGTTCAAAACCAAAAAAAAAAGAAAAAGATTTGGCCTAAACCCTAAAAAGTTCGTCCTGACCCCTAAAATTTTCTCCGACCCCTGAATCTCTCCAGCCACCTAATTTTTCACTCTCCCCCAACCATGAGAAATATTTTGACTTCAAGACAAAAAAAAACAAAAAAATTTGGCCTGACCCCTAAAAAGTTCGTCCTGACCCCTAAAATTTTCCCCGACCCCTAAATCTCTCCAGCCCCCTAATTTTTCACTGTCCCCCAACCCTGAGAAATATTTTGACTTCAAAACAAAAAAAAACAAAAAAAAACAAAAAAATTTGGCCTGACCCCTAAAAAGTTCGTCCTGACCCCTAAAATTTTCCCCGACCCCTAAATCTCTCCAGCCCCCTAATTTTTAACTCTCCTCCAACCATAAGATATATTTTGACTTCAAAACAAAAAAAAACAAAAAAATTTGGCCTGACCCCTTAAAAGTTCGTCCTGACCCCTAAAATTTTCCCCGACCCCTGAATCTCTCCAGCCCCCTAATTTTTCACTCTACCCCAACCATGAGAAATATTTTGAGTTCAAAACAAAAAAAAACAAAAAAATTTGGCCTGACCCCTAAAAAGTTCGTCCTGACCCCTAAAATTTTCCCCGACCCCTAAATCTCTCCAGCCCCCTAATTTTTCACTCTCCTCCAACCATAAGATATATTTTGACTTCAAAACAAAAAAAAACAAAAAAATTTGGCCTGACCCCTAAAAAGTTCGTCTTGACCCCTAAAATTTTCCCCGACCCCTAAATCTCTCCAGCCCCCTAATTTTTCACTGTCCCCCAACCCTGAGAAATATTTTGACTTCAAAACAAAAAAAAAACAAAAAAAAAAAAAAGAATTTGGCCTGACCCCTAAAAAGTTCGTCCTGACCCCTAAAATTTTCCCCGACCCCTAAATCTCTCCAGCCCCCTAATTTTTCACTCTCCTCCAACCATAAGATATATTTTGACTTCAAAACAAAAAAAAACAAAAAAATTTGGCCTGACCCCTAAAAAGTTCGTCTTGACCCCTAAAATTTTCCCCGACCCCTAAATCTCCCCAGCCCCCTAATTTTTCACTGTCCCCCAACCCTGAGAAATATTTTGACTTCAAAACAAAAAAAAAACAAAAAAATTTGGCCTGACCCCTTAAAAGTTCGTCCTGACCCCTAAAAATTTCCCCGACCCCTAAATTTCTCCAGCCCCCTAATTTTTCACTCTCCTCCAACCATAAGATATATTTTGACTTCAAAACAAAAAAAAACAAAAAAATTTGGCCTGACCCCTAAAAAGTTCGTCCTGACCCCTAAAATTTTCCCCGACCCCTAAATCTCTCCAGCCCCCTAATTTTTCACTGTCCCCCAACCCTGAGAAATATATTGACTTCAAAACAAAAAAAAACAAAAAAAAACAAAAAAATTTGGCCTGACCCCTAAAAAGTTCGTCCTGACCCCTAAAATTTTCCCCGACCCCTAAATCTCTCCAGCCCCCTAATTTTTCACTCTCCTCCAACCATAAGATATATTTTGACTTCAAAACAAAAAAAAACAAAAAAATTTGGCCTGACCCCTAAAAAGTTCGTCCTGACCCCTAAAATATTCCCCGACCCCATAATATCTCCAGCCCCCTAATTTTTCACTCTCCCCCAACCCTGAGAAATATTTTGACTTAAAAAAAAAAAAAAAAAAAAAATTTGGCCTGACCCCTAAAAAGTTCGTCCTGACCCCTAAAATTTTCCCCGACCCCTAAATCTCTCCAGCCCCTAATTTTTCACTCTCCTCCAACTCTGAGAAATATTTTGACTTCAAAACAAAAAATTGGCGTGACCACTAAAAAGTTCGGCCTGACCCCTAAAAAGTTCGGCCTGACCCCTAAATCTCTCCAGCCCCTCATCCCAACTAATTTTTCACTCTCACATAACCCTGAGAAATATTTTGAGTTAAAAACAAAATAAAAAAGAACAAATTTTGCTGACCCCTAAAAAGTTCGGATTGACCCCTAAAATTTTCTCCGACCCAGCGAAATATTTTGAGTTCAAAAAAAAATGTTATTTAACATGTATACAAATATTAGTGAAAACAGTGGCGGAGCATAATTATTTCTATTCTTACTTTATTTATTGAGATGTTTTTTAATATGTATACAAATATTAGTGAAAACAATGGCGGAGCATAATTTTTTCTTCCTTTTAATTTACTGATTGAGACGTTATTTAATATGTATACAAATATTTGTGAAAACAATGGTGGAGCATAATTATATCTCTTCTTACTTTACTTATTGAGACGTTATTTAATATGTATACAAATATAAGTGAAAACAATGGAGGAGCATAATAATTTCTCTTCTTACCTTACTTCTTGAGACGTTATTTAATATGTATACAAATATTAGTGAAAACAATGGTGGAGCATAATTATTTCTCTTTTTACTTTACTTCTTGAAACGTTATTTAATATGTATACAAATATTAGTGAAAACAATGGTGGAGCATAATTATTTATTACACTAACTTCACACCACTCAAAAAGAAGGAGGTAATACCTGGGAGGATGGTATCATGTCAACAGAAGAAATGCGGTTAGGATTAAGCAACCCTTGCTTCACTATAAACTCGTGTTCAAAAAAGTGCCGTTAGGGATCCACTTTGACGTCATTTCCTGTTAAAATCGTGACTTTGCATTATGCCGACAATCCCCCATCTCCAAATTTGGCATGAGGCGCTTCACCGGCGAATGCCGACACCCCCCCACCCCTAATTTGACCTGAAGCAGTCACACCGCCGCTCTATCTCTACAACTCTCAAAAAGGAGGAGGTAATGCCTAGGAGGGTGGTATCATAACAACAGAACGGGCGTAGGGGAGGAAAGGAAGGTAGAAGGGGTGGGAGTGAGAGGGAAAGAAGAGTTTTAGTGTGAGGGATTTTCTTCCCTACACTCTTTTCCTCTGACGTCATTTCCTGTTAAAAGCATGACGGTGCATTATTTCTCAAATTCTACATGATGTCATTGTTTTTTTCTCAAATTAGTACTAAACAACGTTGAAAATCGAGGAAAAAGGCAGTCGACCCTCGAAGAGTCCATTTTTTTTCCGGTACTGAGATAGTATACGTCCCGGGGCTGGCCGGTCATAATGACGTCAACCGTGTGACTGTTTGTTGGGTACTCTCGGAGGAGTATCTGGACATACAAACAGACAAACAGACAGACATACAGACAACTGGCCTTTATATAATAGAAGATACAAATAAATGCACATTGGCCTTTATTATAGATACAAATAAATGCACATTGGTCTTTATTATAGATTTGCTTAATACCCCTCCCCCCCCAAGAAAAGATTTGGCCTGATGCGCTCACACCGGCGAATGCTGACACTCTCTCCTCGCAACAGATACTACACTGTCTCCACCCTCTCAAAAAGGTGTGAGCGCCGGCGAATGCCGACACTCCCCCTCCCCAAATTTGGCCTGAGGGACTCACACCGGCGAATGCCGTCACCCCCCCCCCCCCAATTTGACATGAAAGGAGGAGGTAATGCCTATCATGATAACGGAAGGGAGGGGGAGGAATATTAGCGTCTATTAAAAGGTTGTAGTGTGAGTGAATTTCTTCCCGCCACTTTGCATTATTTTTCAAATTATCTGCCACTCTCTGACGTCATGATATAACCGGACACAATTTAGAGCAAGACCGGGTACATCCGGCAAGGGATTATGGGACAGGTGCGGATGTGATTGAGCAACCCTTGTTTCACTACACACTCTTAACGTAGGATTACTATGTTGTTATTGATGCATCCGGACAGAAGTTATTGGATGATCTGATACAACCGGACACAATTTAGGACAAGACCGGGTACATCCGGCAAGGGATTATGGGATGTTTACAGTGACTCTGCATTTTTATCGGATTAGTACATAAATACATTAGATTATTTCGAATTTACTATCGAATTTGACCTCCTAGAACTGCACAGGACAAACCCATAGACCGACGGAATGAAGCCCCGAAGGCCAAGACGATACCAGTCTATGGGGTGCAGTATCCATCGAAACAGATACTACACTTTGATGTTAGCCAAAAGAAGTGAATTAATTGTCATTTTCGGTAATGGCGTATGAAAGCTATGTTGAATTAGAGAAAAACGGCCTAGGGGAGTCTAAAATTCATTCTTGATATTCCAAACTTATATAAGAATTTGTTAAATAGTAGTATACAATGTTTTTTGAAAGAAAATCTTAGTTATTATTACTTGTTAATTTAATAATGTAATTTAAACAGTGTCTAGTGGATAGACCGCTGTTCAGGTGTAGATTGGTTATAAATACCCCAGTAAATAACCTCAGATTTTGATTTTCTTCCGCTTTGTTGGCTTTTTGGCTAAGATCAGAGTGTAGTATCTGTTCTCAGATAAAACATTCTCGTTTTCCCAAAGACCAGGCTTTCCGCTTACCTAGCCTTGCGGCTAGGTTCAAAGCGTTTTTCTTTGACCAAGCCCCCTTTTGGGGCTTTTGTCACCTTTTTGTCCCCTCTTGGGACTTTTTTCTTTTCTTCTTTTCCCTGACTGTTGGGCTGACTTAAGCAGCTGGCAGGTTTCGGGGAGACTGACGAACCCGTAAAACGGTGAAGGTCTCTTCGTCTCCGAATCGGCGGGTCTAGTCCGACAGTCAGGTTCGTTCGCCCCTCTTGGGCCATTAATTATTTTTTATTCTTTCTTTCAGCGTCTGTCTGAGGTGCGCACTTAAGCAGCTGGCAGGTTTCGGGGAGACTGACGAACCCGTAAAACGGTGAAGGTCTCCTCGTCTCCGAATCGGCGGGTGTCGTGCCTCTTACAGACCCGTTTATAGATGGAAGCCACCCGGGCTTCAAAAAACTGTGTTGTCGTTGACAACAGCGAGGAAGGTGTGACCGCGGAGGGCACCTTGTTAGATTTGGTGAATCGTACTCCTGAGTACGACCTAATGATGGTGGGGATAACCGTGCCGAGCGGTTCTCCGACCTGGAAGGGGGGTTGCACACCCGAGTGCGCCCCGGTCGTGTTGGAGGGGGGTTGCACGCCCGAGTGCGCCCCAGTCGTGTTGGAGGGGGGTTGCACGCCCGAGTGCGCCCCAGTCGTGTTGGAGGGGGGTTGCACGCCCGAGTGCGCCCCGGTCGTGTTGGAGGGGGGTTGCACGCCCGAGTGCGCCCCAGTCGTGTTGGAGGGGGGTTGCACGCCCGAGTGCGCCCCAGTCGTGTTGGAGGGGGGTTGCACACCCGAGTGCGCCCCAGGAGGTGTTGCCTCGCCGGGCACCTCAGTTTCGGTCATGGAGGGTGTCGCACCGAGCGGCACTCCAGTCGGGTCGTTTTCTATGGCAGGGGGTAGCATGCCCGAATGCACCCAAACCATAAGTTTTGGCGAATTCAGTGACACCCCATTCTTTAATCAGAAGCCAATAAGAAAGTGCCAGTCTCTAGACTTGGAGGTGGCACAGAGACAGTATAGGCCAAAGTCGTTTCTTGGGTGCTCCTCGGGGGGATCATCAACCGACAGCTCTGAGGGAGACGAGAGTAGGCCTGAAAGACCAAGAGTTAGGAAAGGGGCCAAAAAGGTCTTGCCAGAAAAGACACTTAATAAGGACTCCAAAGGAAGCACATCGACGTGGGGACCCCAGGCCCAGAAGACTCCAGAGGAGTACAGGCGACTCTTCAGAGATAAATACGCCGACTTCACCGACGGAAGTACAATCAAAGTAGTCCCGGGCACTCTGGAGAGACTAAAGAGACGAATAGTCTCATTGGTTACAACTGATACAAAGACGAAGGGGCTGACTGGGGTCCCCAAGGACAAAATAATGAAAATACTTGGGGATCTGAAGATCCCAGCTACTTACGTAGTAAAGCGATCATACGCTATGTATGATATTCTGCTCCCTAACGTGGCAGAAGCCGAAAGAGTGGCGAAATGGGAGCATACGAGTAACGGGATAAAATTGACTCCCGAATATTTATCAAAGAGGAGGACAACTGTGTCAGTTCTCGGCGTCCCATGCTGTGTCGCCTTCGAACACATAGGCGCCATTATGTCACAGTATGGCGACGTTGAGGCAGTGTTCCCAGTCCGTGGTCCCCGAAATATCCAGACGGGGGACTACAAGATCCTTATGCGACTCACCCGTGAAGGATTCCGGGAGATACCGGCGCAGCTATACTGCGAAACCTGGTCGATGCCAGTGATAGTGGAGGGAAGGAGGCCGGTTTGTTGGCACTGTCAGACGTCGGGGCATATGGCAAAGGAGTGCCCCAAAAGGAACCCACCAAAGACCCCGGTGGCAGTGCCAACAGTGACAACAAATGTCCCCAAACCAACAGAACCAACAGTACCGGAAGAAGTACCGGAAGTACCGGAAGAAGAAAAAGGTTGGAACAAGGTGGCAGCCAAGAAGGGGAAAAAGACGACTCCAAGCACGAGCGAGAAACCCGCTAAACCACCAACCGCAGCAGGAGATCAGCCTGCACCTGCGGTCAAACGGAAGTTTCAGTTCCCCTCATCAGGATCAGACGAAAATAACGACTCTGAGGAGGACATGACTGTGGAAGGAGTACCGCCGGTCCAGAAGCCCAAGAAGGACACCAGGGCAAAGAAGAGCCGAGACCAGAAAGCGACATGTCCAGACAAGGAAATCGTTCAACCACCCAAACCCCAATCTCCAGAACCCGAAGTTGTGGTTGAACAAAATACCCCTCCCCAATCCAACACCCCTGAAGAGATATCCATGGCCGTAGCATCGGCCGAGGCAGATGAAGAGCCTAAAAGCCCATATAAAACTGCCAAACAACCAGAGGCAGCTGTAGCCGACAAGGTAGCGGCGGAGGAAGCTGTTGCCGACAAGGTAGCGGCGGAGGAAGCTGTTGCCGACAAGGTAGCTATGGAGGAAACTGTTGCTGACGAGGAAGTGCCGGAAGAAGTTACGGCGAAAACTGAACCCACTCCTCCACCAGTTAGACGAGAAAGATCCCGGAAGCTCCCTTTCCTGCCTGGGGGAAGAATTTGTGAGGCGGACGCAACACTTGTCCAGTCGGACCTAAGTAATAGGCAGAGGGGTTATCTGAAACAGTTGGGAGCGTTCACACATGTGAAAGGAAAAAGAGTTGATAACCCTCTGAACTTCCGGGATGCCCCAATGATAACTACCTTTATCAGGCATGATAAAGGTAGTAGGGCACGCGCCCTTTGGAGAATGGTGGAGGAGGGAAGGATGGCTATTCCGGGGGTTACCTTAGTTGACGAGGAGCATCCATCAAAAAAGAAATTGGCTTCGAAATGTCCGGGGAGGGTCCCCATTTATGTTCATCCCTCATTTTTTCGGGCTTTAAAGCTAACCTTTCCCCTGGACGTGGGAGGTCTGGCTCGAGACGGACGGATTTCGTCCGAACTGCTGACTGGCAGTCTTGGTCAGGCCTTCGGCGTCCTCACTCCCGAGGACTTTAGGCCCGTCTGCGACATATAAATAAAGGATAATGGCTTTAAACCTGGCCACATTGAATGTGAGGGGCATGAGATCTCGAAGCAAGGCTGTTCGCGTGCTGAGGGATCTCGTGGCCCTTAAGGTAGATATAGCTGCGATCGAGGAGACCCACTTCGTTTCGTATGGGGATTGTGATGTGCTGACTGACGACTATGACGTCATCTCAGCATATGGCAATGTCCGTAGTTGTGGTGTCTCTTTGCTAGTGAGACGCACTCTGTCCGCGACAGTGCGCGTTGTTCATACGGATGCGGAAGGACGGTTGGTCGTAGTCGATGTTGCCGTTGACAGCAGCAAGTTTCGGATCGTTGCGGTTTATGCGCCTAACGCTGTTGGTGAGAGGGTTTCCTTTTTTCGACGGTTGGAGACGTTTCTCGGGGGTCCGGAGCGTGTAGTATTAATGGGGGATTGGAATGCCATCCTTGACCCCAAGATAGATAAGGTCGGGGGTAATAGAGGGTCGGATAGGTGTGATAGCAGTCTGTCTGACCTGATCGCCTCATGCGATCTTGTCGACAGATTTCGCGTTGATCACCCAGGGCGGGAGATGTGGACGTGGCATACTAGCGCGGCCTTCTTTTCGAGTACCTACTTGGACAGAATGTTAGTTAGAAGAGGCGACATAGATTTCTTATCTTGTCCCACGTTCACTTGGTTAGGTCATTCGGACCATAAATTGGTTATGGCCCGTTTGAGTTTAAGCGATAGGCCTAGGTTAGCTGGGTACTGGAAGTTGAATACCTCCTTACTGGAGATACCCGACTTCCGGGACAAGCTAACGTTACTACTTCAGCGGGCTTTAGTGGGGGCGGTTATCGGGAGTAGTTGGTGGGTGAAAACTAAGGTTTATGTTAGACGCTTTTGTGTCCGCTATAGCCAGCGCCTCGCTCAAGATAGGGCTAGGACACAGAAGCGTGTAGATGATAAGATGACCCGGGCGGTGGCTGGGGGGGATCCCCTAGAGATAGCCTTAATTAAGGGGGACCTCAATCGCTTGGCTAGCGAGCGATATGAAGGTCAAGTAGTTCGAGCTAGGTTAAAGAAAGTCTCTAACGAAGCTGTGAACGTTGACGCTGTTGAGCGTAAGGCTGCTTTACGTCGTGGCTCGGATGGGTACATTCGGAAGGTTGATAACCTGGAAGGACATACCCTGGTATCTACTCGTGAGATTTGCGAGGGGTTCCGCGAGCATTTGGAGGATCGCTTCACCCAACTACCCAGACTCCGCGGCCAGGAGTTTGACAGCTATTTGGCTGACTCGCCCCGCCTAGAGGCGGCCCGAGCAGCTGGCTGTGATGGGGACGTTACAGAGGGTGAGATCATTACTGCGTTGAAGCAGGTCGGCTACAACAAATCTCCAGGACTCGATGGTCTGCCATACGAAGTTTACTTGAGGCTGTCGCCCATGTTTGTTCCTCTTCTGAAGGATGTGTTTAACCACTGGTTTGTTCAGGGCTCGATCCCTGGGCAGGTTACCAAAGGAGTGGTCACATTGTTGAAGAAGGGGGGCCAACCTGGTGGGGGGAATTTAGATGATTACAGGCCCATAACTCTGCTAAACACAGAGTTAAAGATTTTGGCCCGTGTTCTTGCGAATCGTTTGCAGGTTGTTATCGCTGACTTGATCGAACCTGAGCAGAACTATGCTGTGAAGGGGAGGTCAATTCAAAACAATTTGCATCTGGTTCGCACGATCCTAGAGGGTATAGAAGACGACACTGAAGCCGCGCTGATCAATTTAGATCAGTCCAAGGCTTTCGATAGGGTCGACCATGGTTTCTTGGAATCTGTTCTAGAGGCTGCCGGTTTTAATCCGGACTTCCGCAAGTGGGTCTCGATTCTGTACCGTCTGCCGACGGTAGCGGTGCAAGTAAACGGTAGGCTTTCGGAGTCGTTCGTGGTTTCTCGTTCGGTACGTCAGGGTTGTCCGCTGTCGCCCCTGCTTTATGTCCTGGCGTTGGAGCCCTTCCTTCGCAAATTAAGGGACGGGGCGGCAACACCAGTCCTGCGCGGAATCGCTATCCCTCCTCACTATGCGCGAGCCAGGGTTTCCGCGTATGCCGATGATGTCACCGTTTTTGTGTCCAGCCGTGAAGACATAGAAGCGGTGATTAAGGCGCTCGCTCGGTACGAAGAAGTGACAGGGGCCATTGTCAACCGCAGCAAGTCCAATGGCCTGCGGTTGGCTGCCTGGAGCGGAGAGACCGCACTTCCAGGTGACTTCAACTGGACCGATGGCCCGGTTCGGATCCTTGGCGTTTGGTTCGGACCGGGTCTCCAGCTGGAGAAGAATTGGTCGGAAGTACAGGCAAAGGTCGAATCGTCTGTGAGGACTTGGATTCGAAGGAAACTTTCCTTGAAGGGGAGAGCGGAGGCGTGCGCCACTTACGTCTTTCCTCTCATCCTTTACCGACTGTCTGTACTCCCGCTGCCTGCGGACCGCCTTCTTGCTTTCACGCGCTTGCTCTTTTCACTTCTGTGGAATGGGCGGAAAGCATACGTCCGCAGACAGGTCTGTACGCAACGTCCGTGTGATGGAGGCTTAGGGATGCCTGACTTGGCAAGTCATAGACATGCTGAGAGACTGGCTTTCCTGAGTCGTACTTTGACGGAAGACGCTCAGTGGGTCCCTGCGGTTGAGGACGCCTTTCCCAACCTCATACCCGACCACTCGGTCGAAGGTCGACGTAGGCCAAGAGGAGAGTCGCTGTTCGTCACCGAATGCCGGGCCGCGCTTAAGGCGTTGCCGGGGTCCAGTGACCTTGCCCGGTCTAGGAAGAGACTGTATCGGGATCTAGTGGAGGGGTCCGCTTCGGATCCACTTGGGAGACGGCTTGGATTGTCGACGGAGGAGGCTCGCTCCCAGTGGAGTTGGGCGCCAGGCCAGAGTTATCTCAACAATTCTGAGTACTCTCTGACCTGGCGACTTGTTCGGAACGCACTGCCCCTCTATGGCAGATTATGCAGGGATGGCATAAGGGACGTCCCCTTGTGCCCGCGCTGTGAGGACAATGAGGAAGAAACGGCCGAGCACGCCTTCTTCACTTGCAGAAAATTACGTCTTCTCTGGGAGTATGTCAGAGAGGTAACGGCTCGCATCGACGCCGAGCAGCCGCTGGTCCTGGATGTAGCATTCGTCATCAACAACGTAGCGCCGCCGTGGTCTAGAGAGAAGCGAATGGTGTTTCTTGTGATCCTGGCCGTAGCTAGGTTAGTGACGTGGGTTACACGTCTAGATGAGGTTCATGGGGTTGGGTCTGTTTCGGATCGTGATCTGGTTGTTTACTTTAAGCATCAGCTTAAAGTGAAAATCAGATGCGATTGGAAACGACTACATCGCATGGAGTTCAATAGAAGATGGGTGCACAACACTAGTTTGTGCATTCGACGAGGGTCCAGGTTTGAATACGTTTTCCCGCCTTAGCATGGCGCAGACGGTACTGGGTCCTACGGAACCCAGCCCAGTATAAAACAAAATTATTTTTTATTAGCCTAGTCGAACTATAAGCTAGTAGGAGTAAATGATGTCCTGTCCCAACTTTGTTTTTTCTGCAGGCACTAGAGAGCTTCCAAAGATGCCCACTCCACATATTTATTTTGTCCCCGGCTGATGAAACCCTTGGCAATATTATCTTGGAAGACGCCATCCATTCCCGTACCCAGATCCCGATTAATTTATTTTCAGAACGCCCCGCTTTATTCCCACTCCCATTTAGGGGTCGACCTGCTTGTTTTCGGCTTTGAGCCGGAAAACAGTGGGCGGTCCGCACTTAGCAAGAGGGTAGGGAAGGGTCCTACTAACCACCCCTTATCATTTTATTTGGTTCTTTATTTTTCTTTCTTTTTGGGTGTTTTTAATGTGTATCCCAATCCCACGTTATTTCATGGTTTCATGTATCATTTTGGGGATATTTTAAGTAGGGTTAAGCCATAGAGTGACTGTGAATTTTTTAGTGTGAATGTCTAGCTTAGGGTAGAGTAGGTTTTTGTCATTGTGCATTTTCTGTGCTTTTTGTCAAATAAAAAATGTCTTTGTTTTGTCTTTGTTTGAAATAAAAAATGTCAAACTGTTGTTTTTTAAATGTCACAATGACCCCCGACCCCCACCTTCCCCCCTTCCACAGTGGGCTTTTTATGCCTAAGGTGGTATGCATTCTGGGAATGTAATCTTAACTCTAGGAGTTAATGTTTTCCAGGATGCATCCATCTAAATAAATTGTTGGCTTTTTGGCTAAGATCAAAGTGTAGTATCTGTTCCCATAGACTGGTATTGTCTTGGCCTCCGGGGCTTGATTTACGCCGGTCTATGGGATTGTCCTGTGCAGTTCTAGGAGGTCCACCCTCCCAGGCTTCGCCTCCCCTCTTTGGGGAGGAGTAAGTTTATTGCTTACTGTCTGAGGCGCCCCTACCGGGGAATGCCGACGGGGCTGCCCAGGCAATTTTTAAATGGCCAGAGTGCTCACCTCTCGAGCGCTGGCTTTTAACCCCACTTTCTCGACCCAATCTGTGGTCACATCTTACTTGTGGGAGTAGGATAAAACTGGCCTTGTGCCTAACTCCTGAGGTGGAGTAAATACCTTGATTTTCTTCCGCTTTGTTGGCTTTTTGGCTAAGATCAAAGTGTAGTATCTGTTCTCGGCATTTTTGCCTTGAGATAAAGTGTATTATCTAGTCCTATCCGATAGGTGTCGATCTTACACTCTCGAATCAAAAATCAGATTATCATTTTATTTTTGAATCCCTTTTCCTTTTGTTCACTTCCTCTCCCCTAAAGTACGGCCTGATACGCGCCCACTTTCGGGATCTCTCTCTTACCGCTTAATACTCGTAACAAATTTCGCCATAGGCGCTCACATCGACGAATGCAGGAACTTCCCCCTCCCCCCAATTCGGCCTGGGGCGCTCATACTGGCGAACCTCACCTAATTTGGCCTGAGGCGCCACACCGGCGAATGCTGAAACTCCTCCTCCCCAAATTTCGCCTGAGGCGCACCGAATGCCGACACTCCCCCTCGCCCCCAAATTTCGCCTGAGGCGCTCACACCGGTGAATGCCGGAACTCCCCCCTCCCCCAAATTCGGCATAATTTCGCCTGAGGCGCTCATACCGCCGACTGCCGACATTCCCCCTCCCTAAATTCGGCCTGAGGTGCCCCACCGCCGACTGCTGACATTCCGCCGCCCCAGATTTGACCTGAGGCGCCCCACCGCCGAATGCCGACCCTCCCTTCCACCGCCGAATGCCGATACCGCCCCCCCCATGTAATGCATGGGATGAGTGCATCATGACAACGGAACCGAATCGACCCTACCTCTACACGTCTCAAAAAAGGAGGAGGTAATGCATGGGATCAGTGCATCATGACAACGGAACCGATACGACCCTACCTCAACACGTCTCAAATAAGGAGGAGATAATGCATGGGATGAGGGCATCATGACAACGGAACCGATACGACCCTACCTCAACACTTCTCAAATAAGGAGGAGATAATGCATGGGATGAGGGCATCATGACAACGGAACCGATACGACCCTACCTCAACACTTCTCAAATAAGGAGGAGATAATGCATGGGATGAGGGCATCATGACAACGGAACCGATACGACCCTACCTCAACACTTCTAAAAAAAGGAGGAGGTAATGCATGGGATCAGTGCATCATGACAACGGAACCGATACTACCCTACCTCAACACTCTCAAAAAAGGAGGAGGTAATGCTCACACCGGCGAATACCGTACCCCCCCCCCCAATTTGGCCTGAAAGGAGGAGGTAATTCCTATCATGATAACAGAACGGCCACAGGGAAGGCGGGGAGGGGGATATTAGCGTCTATTAATAATTAAAAAAGAAAGTGTGAGAGGGAAAAATGACAGAAAGGAAAACTGCCACTCTCTGACGTCATGATGACCTGATATAACCGGACACAATTTAGGTCAAGACCGGGTACATCCGGCAAGGGATTATGGGACAAGTGCGGATGTGATTGAGCAACCCTTGTTTCACTACACACTCGTAACGTAGGATTCCTATGTTGTTATTGATGCAACCGGAAAGAAGTTATTGGATGATCTGATACAACCGGACACAATTTAGGGCAAGACCGGGTACATCCGGCAAAGGGATTATGGGATGCTTATAGTGACTCGGCATTTTTATCGGATTAGTACATAAATACATTAGATTATTTCGAATTTAGTACATATTAACGTTGAAATTTCGTGTAAAATACGAAAAAACTGCTACCTTTTGTCGGAAAGTGGTCCGGTTGACTGTCAGCGAGTGAATCGTTTGTCGTGATTTTTAGATATTATGATTCCGGGATATGTACGGTGCTAAAGATATCAACTTTTTGACATGTCGCCGCGTAGTTTTAGAGGAGTATCTGGACATACAAACAAACAAACAGACAGACATACAGACAACTGCCCTTTATATAATAGACTAGCGGGGCTACCCGGCGTTGCTCGGGGTCATAAAAACATATATTTGAAGAAAGATCGTGTGTGTAACATCTTTATATTCAAACTTCTATGTCCGCCCCCTCTCTCTATAGCCGTCTCTTTATCTGCTACCTTTCTCTTTCCTGGTCGCCCCATTTTGCCGCTACTTTCTAATTTTGCCTTTTGCAAAAGCTGTTCCTTCCCCACCATTTCTCCTATTGCCCAGGGTAATAGTATGACATATTTCTATAAAAAGTAACACCTCTATCTGCGCCTTCTATATAGGTACTTATCTCCACCCCGGTGTTCATACTATATACGTATCTATCATCACCCCGGTGCGCATACTATATACGTACCTATCACCGCCCCAGTGCACATACTATATACATACCTATCGCCGCCCCGGTGCAGATACTATTTAAGTATCTATAGACGCCCCGTTGCGAATGCTAAATAGTACCTATCGTTGCCCCGGTGTGAATGCTAAATACATACCTATTGCGCCCCGGTGTGCATGCTACATAAGTACCTATCGCTGCCCTAGTGCGAATACTAAAGACATACCAATTGCGCCCCGGTGTGCATGCTACATAAGTACCTATCGCTGCCCTAGTGCGAATAATTAATATGTACATATTGCCGCTTTGGTGTGAATGCTAAATACGTACCTATCGCCGGCCCAGTGCGAATGCTAAATACGTACCTATAGCCGCCCTGGTGCGAATGCTAAATACGTACCTATAGCCGCCCAAGTGCGAATGCTAAATACGTACCTATCACCACTACGGTGCGAATGCGAAATACATACCTTTCGCCGCCCCGGTGCGCATGCAATATATGTACTGATCGCCGCCGCAGAGCGCATGCTATGTACGTACTTATTGCTGCCCATGTGTACATGCTATATACGTAGCTATCGCCACCCCTGAATTCTGAATACGTACCTATCGCCGCCCTGGTGTGGAAGCTAAATACGTACATATCGCCGCCCCGGTGTGAATGCTAAATACATACCTATCGCCGCCCCGGTGTGAATTCTAAATACGTACCTATTGCCGCCCCGGTGTGAATTCTAAATACGTACCTATAGCCGCCCCGGTGTGGAAGCTAAATACGTACATATCGCCGCCTCGGTGCGAATGCTAAATACATACCTATCGCCGCCCCGGTGTGAATTCTAAATACGTACCTATTGCCGCCCCGGTGTGAATTCTAAATACGTACCTATCACCGCCCCATTGCGGAAGCTAAATACGTACATATCGCTGCCCCGGTGCGAATGCTAAATACATACCTATCGCTGCCCCGGTGTGAATGCTAAATACATACCTGTCGCCGCCCCGGTGTGAATTTTAAATATGTACCTTTAGCCGCCCGGTGTGAATTTAAAATATGTACCTTTCGCCGCCCCTGTGCGCGTGCTATATACGTACGTATCGCCACCCCGGTGCGCGTGCTATATATTAACCGCTCGCTGCCTCAGTGCGCATGCTAAATACATACCTATCACTGCCCCGGTGTGCATACTATATACGTACTTATTACCGCCCATGTGCACATGCTTTATAAGTACCTATCACCACCGCTGAATGCTAAATAAGTACCTATCGCCGCCCCGGTGTGGAAGCTAAATACGTACATATCACCGCCCCTAAATTTGGGCAGACCCCTAAAAAATTTGGCCTGACCCCTAAAATTTTCCCCGTCCCCTAAATCTCTCCAGCCCCTAATTTTTCACTCTCCCCCAACCATGAGAAATATTTTGACTTCAAAACAAAAAAAAAACAAAAAAATTTGGCCTGACCCCTAAAAAGTTCCGCCTGACCCCTAAAATTTTCCTGACCCTAAATGTCTCCAGCCCCCTAATTTCTCACACTCCCCCAACCATGAGAAATATTTTGACTTCAAAACAAAAATAAACCAAAAAATTTGGCCTGACCCCTAAAAAGTTGCGCCTGACCCCTAAAATTTTCCCCGACCCCTAAATCTCTCCAGCCCCCTAATTGTTCACTCTCCCCCAACCCTGAGAAATATTTTGAGTTCAAAACCAAAAAAAGAAAAAAATTTGGCCTGACCCCTAAAAAGTTCGTCCTGACCCCTAAAATTTTCCCCGACCCCTAAATCTCTCCAGCCCCCTAATTTTTCACTCTCCCCCAACCATGAGATATATTTTGACTTCAAAACAAAAAAAAACAAAAAAATTTGGCCTAACCCTTAAAAAGTTCGTCCTGACCCCTAAAATTTTCCCCGACCCCTAAATCTCTCCAGCCCCCTAATTTTTCACTCTCCCCCAACCATGAGATATATTTTGACTTCAAAACAAAAAAAAACAAAAAAATTTGGCCTAACCCCTAAAAAGTTCGTCCTGACCCCTAAAATTTTCCCCGACCCCTGAATCTCTCCAGCCCCCTAATTTTTCACTCTCCCCCAACCATGAGAAATATTTTGACTTCCACACAAAAAAAAACAAAAAAATCTGGCCTGACCCCTAAAAAGTTCGTCCTGACCCCTAAAATTTTCCCCGACCCCTAAATCTCTCCAGCCCCCTAATTTTTAACTCTCTTACAACCATGAGAAATATTTTGACTTCAAAACAAAAAAAAAACAAAAAAATTTGGCCTAACCCCTAAAAAGTTCCGCCTGACCCCTAAAATTTTCCCCGACCCCTAAATCTCTCCAGCCCCCTAATTTTTCACTCTCCCCCAACCCTGAGAAATATTTTGACTTCAAAAAAAAAAAAAAAAAAAAAAAAAAGAATTTGGCCTGACCCCTAAAAAGTTCGTCCTGACCCCTAAAATTGTCCCCGACCCCTAAATCTCTATCGCCCCCTAATTTTTCACTCTCCCCCAACCATGAGAGATATTTTGACTTCAAAACAAAAAAAAACAAAAAAATTTGGCCTGACCCCTAAAAAGTGCGTCCTGACCCCTAAAATTTTCCCCGACCCCTAAATCTCTCCAGCCCCCTAATTTTTCACTCTCCTCCAACCATGAGAAATAATTTGACTTCAAAACAAAAAAAAACAAAAAAATTTGGCCTGACCCCTAAAAAGTTCGTCCTGACCCCTAAAATTTTCCCCGACCCCTAAATCTCTCCAGCCCCCTAATTTTTCACTGTCCCCCAACCCTGAGAAATATTTTGACTTCAAAACAAAAAAAAACAAAAAAAAACAAAAAAATTTGGCCGGACCCCTAAAAAGTTCGTCCTTACCCCTAAAATTTTCCCAAACCCCTACATCTATCCAGCCCCCTAATTTTTCACTCTCCCCCTAACCCTGAGAAATATTTTGACTTCAAAACCAAAAAAAACAAAAAAATTTGGCCTGACCCCTAAAAAGTTCGTCCTGACCCCTAAAATTGTCCCCGACCCCTAAATCTCTCTAGCCCCCTAATTTTTCACTCTCCCCCAACCATGAGAAATATTTTGACTTCAAAACAAAAAAAAACAAAAAAATTTGGCCTGACCCCTAAAAAGTTCCGCCTGACCCCTAAAATTTTCCTGACCCTAAATGTCTCCAGCCCCCTAATTTCTCACACTCCCCCAACCATGAGAAATATTTTGACTTCAAAACAAAAATAAACCAAAAAATTTGGCCTGACCCCTAAAAAGTTCCGCCTGACCCCTAAAATTTTCCCCGACCCCTAAATCTCTCCAGCCCCCTAATTGTTCACTCTCCCCCAACCCTGAGAAATATTTTGAGTTCAAAACCAAAAAAAGAAAAAAATTTGGCCTGACCCCTAAAAAGTTCGTCCTGACCCCTAAAATTTTCCCCGACCCCTAAATCTCTCCAGCCCCCTAATTTTTCACTCTCCCCCAACCCTGAGAAATATTTTGAGTTCAAAACAAAAAAAAAGAAAAAGATTTGGCCTGAACCCTAAAAAGTTCGTCCTGACCCCTAAAATTTTCCCCGACCCCTAAATCTCTCCAGCCCCCTAATTTTTCACTGTCCCCCAACCCCGAGAAATATTTTGACTTCAAAACAAAAAAAAACAAAAAAAAACAAAAAAAAACAAAAAAATTTGGCCTGACCCCTAAAAAGTTCGTCCTGACCCCTAAAATTTTCCCCGACCCCTAAATCTCTCCAGCCCCCTAATTTTTAACTCTCCTCCAACCATAAGATATATTTTGACTTCTAAACAAAAAAAAACAAAAAAATTTGGCCTGACCCCTAAAAAGTTCGTCCTGACCCCTAAAATTTTCCCCGACCCCTAAATCTCTCCAGCCCCCTAATTTTTCACTGTCCCCCAACCCTGAGAAATATTTTGACTTCAAAACAAAAAAAAACAAAAAAAAACAAAAAAATTTGGCCTGACCCCTAAAAAGTTCGTCCTGACCCCTAAAATTTTCCCCGACCCCTAAATCTCTCCAGCCCCCTAATTTTTAACTCTCCTCCAACCATAAGATATATTTTGACTTCAAAACAAAAAAAAACAAAAAAATTTGGCCTGACCCCTTAAAAGTTCGTCCTGACCCCTAAAATTTTCCCCGACCCCTGAATCTCTCCAGCCCCCTAATTTTTCACTCTACCCCAACCATGAGAAATATTTTGACTTCAAAACAAAAAAAAACAAAAAAATTTGGCCTGACCCCTAAAAAGTTCGTCCTGACCCCTAAAATTTTCCCCGACCCCTAAATCTCTCCAGCCCCCTAATTTTTCACTCTCCTCCAACCATAAGATATATTTTGACTTCAAAACAAAAAAAAACAAAAAAATTTGGCCTGACCCCTAAAAAGTTCGTCCTGACCCCTAAAATTTTCCCCGACCCCTAAATCTCTCCAGCCCCCTAATTTTTCACTGTCCCCCAACCCCGAGAAATATTTTACTTCAAAACAAAAAAAAACAAAAAAAAACAAAAAAATTTGGCCTGACCCCTAAAAAGTTCGTCCTGACCCCTAAAATTTTCCCCGACCCCTAAATCTCTCCAGCCCCCTAATTTTTCACTCTCCTCCAACCATAAGATATATTTTGACTTAAAAAAAAAAAAAAAAAAAAAATTTGGCCTACCCCTAAAAAGTTCGTCCTGACCCCTAAAATTTTCCCCGACCCCTAAATCTCTCCAGCCCCTAATTTTTCACTCTCCTCCAACTCTGAGAAATATTTTGACTTCAAAACAAAAAATTGGCGTGACCACTAAAAAGTTCGGCCTGACCCCTAAAAAGTTCGGCCTGACCCCTAAATCTCTCCAGCCCCTCATCCCAACTAATTTTTCACTCTCACATAACCCTGAGAAATATTTTGAGTTAAAAACAAAATAAAAAAGAACAAATTTTGCTGACCCCTAAAAAGTTCGGATTGACCCCTAAAATTTTCTCCGACCCAGCGAAATATTTTGAGTTCAAAAAAAAATGTTATTTAACATGTATACAAATATTAGTGAAAACAGTGGCGGAGCATAATTATTTCTATTCTTACTTTATTTATTGAGATGTTTTTTAATATGTATACAAATATTAGTGAAAACAATGGCGGAGCATAATTTTTTCTTCCTTTTAATTTACTGATTGAGACGTTATTTAATATGTATACAAATATTTGTGAAAACAATGGTGGAGCATAATTATATCTCTTCTTACTTTACTTATTGAGACGTTATTTAATATGTATACAAATATAAGTGAAAACAATGGAGGAGCATAATAATTTCTCTTCTTACCTTACTTCTTGAGACGTTATTTAATATGTATACAAATATTAGTGAAAACAATGGTGGAGCATAATTATTTCTCTTTTTACTTTACTTCTTGAAACGTTATTTAATATGTATACAAATATTAGTGAAAACAATGGTGGAGCATAATTATTTATTACACTAACTTCACACCTCTCAAAAAGAAGGAGGTAATACCTGGGAGGATGGTATCATGTCAACAGAAGAAATGCGGTTAGGATTAAGCAACCCTTGCTTCACTATAAACTCGTGTTCAAAAAAGTGCCGTTAGGGATCCACTTTGACGTCATTTCCTGTTAAAATCGTGACTTTGCATTATGCCGACAATCCCCCATCTCCAAATTTGGCATGAGGCGCTTCACCGGCGAATGCCGACACCCCCCCCCCTAATTTGACCTGAAGCAGTCACACCGCCGCTCTATCTCTACAACTCTCAAAAAGGAGGAGGTAATGCCTAGGAGGGTGGTATCATAACAACAGAACGGGCGTAGGGGAGGAAAGGAAGGTAGAAGGGGTGGGAGTGAGAGGGAAAGAAGAGTTTTAGTGTGAGGGATTTTCTTCCCTACACTCTTTTCCTCTGACGTCATTTCCTGTTAAAAGCATGACGGTGCATTATTTCTCAAATTCTACATGATGTCATTGTTTTTTTTCTCAAATTAGTACTAAACAACGTTGAAAATCGAGGAAAAAGGCAGTCGACCCTCGAAGAGTCCATTTTTTTTCCGGTACTGAGATAGTATACGTCCCGGGGCTGGCCGGTCATAATGACGTCAACCGTGTGACTGTTTGTTGGGTACTCTCGGAGGAGTATCTGGACATACAAACAGACAAACAGACAGACATACAGACAACTGGCCTTTATATAATAGAAGATACAAATAAATGCACATTGGCCTTTATTATAGATACAAATAAATGCACATTGGTCTTTATTATAGATTTGCTTAATACCCCCCCCCCCCCAAGAAAAGATTTGGCCTGATGCGCTCACACCGGCGAATGCTGACACTCTCTCCTCGCAACAGATACTACACTGTCTCCACCCTCTCAAAAAGGTGTGAGCGCCGGCGAATGCCGACACTCCCCCTCCCCAAATTTGGCCTGAGGGACTCACACCGGCGAATGCCGTCACCCCCCCCCAATTTGACATGAAAGGAGGAGGTAATGCCTATCATGATAACGGAAGGGAGGGGGAGGAATATTAGCGTCTATTAAAAGGTTGTAGTGTGAGTGAATTTCTTCCCGCCACTTTGCATTATTTTTCAAATTATCTGCCACTCTCTGACGTCATGATATAACCGGACACAATTTAGAGCAAGACCGGGTACATCCGGCAAGGGATTATGGGACAGGTGCGGATGTGATTGAGCAACCCTTGTTTCACTACACACTCTTAACGTAGGATTACTATGTTGTTATTGATGCATCCGGACAGAAGTTATTGGATGATCTGATACAACCGGACACAATTTAGGACAAGACCGGGTACATCCGGCAAGGGATTATGGGATGTTTACAGTGACTCTGCATTTTTATCGGATTAGTACATAAATACATTAGATTATTTCGAATTTACTATCGAATTTGACCTCCTAGAACTGCACAGGACAAACCCATAGACCGACGGAATGAAGCCCCGAAGGCCAAGACGATACCAGTCTATGGGGTGCAGTATCCATCGAAACAGATACTACACTTTGATGTTAGCCAAAAGAAGTGAATTAATTGTCATTTTCGGTAATGGCGTATGAAAGCTATGTTGAATTAGAGAAAAACGGCCTAGGGGAGTCTAAAATTCATTCTTGATATTCCAAACTTATATAAGAATTTGTTAAATAGTAGTATACAATGTTTTTTGAAAGAAAATCTTAGTTATTATTACTTGTTAATTTAATAATGTAATTTAAACAGTGTCTAGTGGATAGACCGCTGTTCAGGTGTAGATTGGTTATAAATACCCCAGTAAATAACCTCAGATTTTGATTTTCTCCCGCCTTTTAAAATCTTGACTCGTCTTGTATTTTTTCAGGCAACTCTTAGGCAATCACTTGTGATTGCCTAAGAGGAGACCAGCTACTTGGGCCCCGCCCAGTTTAAAGCTAAATCTTCAGGGGACTCTCTCTGTCCCCTTAGACTAGCCCCTGTTGGGCAATTTGTCCTTCCACACCCCTCTTGGGTGGCCACCCCTCTTGGGTGGTTCCATTGTTTTAATCTTTTTGTTCCCTTCTCTTGCAGGTGTCCAACCCCCAGGCTTGACTTAAGCAGCTGGCAGGTTTCGGGTCTGACTTACGTACCTTTTGGCGACGGTCTTCCTGAATCCGAATCGGCGGGTCTCTAGCCGGGAGTTGGATGGAAGAGGGGAGGAGTGGTCCGGGCTCTGCTGCAGAGTCTTTGTCTAGCCCGGGCTCCTTTTCCGAACTGAGGCGACGGTCTCAGGTCGGGGAGGGAGCAGACCTCAAACAGCAGGACGGTCACGCCGCCATAGGCGTCGTGCCCAGTACGTCCGCCAGTGCCGCTCCCAGCACTGAAAGTAGATCAGGGTCTGCCGCCTTAGGCGGGAGCCCTGTTAGCTTGCACGCTGCTGTCCCCGGCAGCTCCACCCAGGATAGCTCAGATCTTAGAGGTGATCTGGGTCGGTGGGAACGACTCCCCACTGCACCAATCGCTCGTCGGGCTTCAACCGTCAGCCCGCCTGGTAGTAGGCGAAAAGGCCGCCTGCCTCCAGGAGTAAGAGCGACCCGGTCAGTGGAGTCCCACAAAGAAGGGGCCACCGACCCAGATCAGCCACCAGCCCACATTGACAGGGACTCTGCTCAATGCCGCAACCTGACCCAAGAACTTTTTGGCAGTGACAGCAGCATTTGCAGCGACAGCAGTGTCTGCAGCGACCACAGCCCTGTGAGCAGTCGTGGCAGTAGCAGAGACAGCAGCATGGAAGTTCTGCAGCTGACTCCAGACGTTCCGGCCCAGACTAACATGCGGCAGTCCAGGCCGAGGAAGATGAGGGCGGCACATACTGTACCAAAGAAAGGAGCAGCGGATGTCGCTGGCAAGAGAGGAACCAAGGCGGCCACTCCGCCGGCAACAACGCCGGAAACAGCTCCAAAGGAGTGGCCGTCCCTCTCATCAACACCAGCGGAGACACCCAATTCATGGGCGATACCTCCCGGGCAGAAGACGCCGTCGCCGACGAAGGCTGTAACACCTACAACTCCGGCGCAAACCAACTCTCCTGCCCAATCACCTAAAGACCAGTGGGGACCCCAGTCGCAAAGAAGCCCGTCAGAATACCGTCGGCTGTTCGAGTCTAAGTACAAGGAACTAACCGACGGTAGCGTTATCCAAGCAGCGCCAGGAGCGGTGGAACGGCTAGCGAAGCGAATTGTTTCGCTAGTCACCATCGACTCCAGAACCAAAGGGCTGGCTGGGCTCCAGATCGAAACGGTAGGGGAGATTTTATGGTCCCTGAAAGTCCCGGCGACATATATTTGCCGTCGAGGTTTCGCAACCTGGGACCTTTTACTCCCCTCTGAACAGGAAGCAGAGAAGTTGGCCAGGGCCGACCTGAGGCATAAACATCTGATCCTCAGGCCGGAGTACTTGAGCAGGAGGAGGACACTAGTCACTGTCCTCGGCGTCCCCTGCTATATTGACTCGGAGCAACTAGGTGCAGTGATGAGTCAATATGGGGACGTCGAAGCCATAATCCCGGTCCGCGGTCCCCATAACCTAATGGTAGGGGACTACAAAATTAAAATGCGTTTGGACCGGGATGGCTTCAACAAGATACCGCCACTGCTCAAGTGCGACTCCTGGTCGATGTCTATCATCGTCGAGGGCAGGAGGCCACATTGCTGGCACTGCGAGCAGAAGGGGCATATGGCGAAAGACTGCCCAAAAAAGGCGCCAATCAAGAAGACCCCTTCTGCCGCAGCCCCGGGAGGTCCAGCGGCATCAGCAGCTCCTAAAACCGGAAAAGACGAGGAGGGTTTCACCCCAGTGGTCCGAAAGAACAAACCACAGAAGCCCTCCTCCAAAGTGCAGCCCTCTGAAGTAAAAGGGATGCGGGGTCCCGCCAAGTCAATGAGCGAGGATATGCCCACCGATAAGGAGCCGCAGCAAACATCTGGCACGGCAGCGGCCACCAAACGGAAGACAGAGGCTCCCCTGTCACTACCTTCGTCAACATCATCATCGTCCGACTCGGAAGGGGAGAAGATGGAGGGTGACGCTGGCCCGGCCCCGGCTCGAGAGACAGTGAAAAAGTTCACCCGGGATAGAAAGGTGGCCAAACGTGCCGTTTCACAAGAAAAAGAGGCTGGGCCCCAATCCCCCGCCCCGATGTCCGTAGAGATGACTATCTCTCCTGCTCAGTCCCCCGAATCCCCAAAACCTAAACCCACCACTGAGCAGAAATCCCCTTCCCCCACTGAAACTCCCCCAGCTAGTTCCCGCTCTCTGTCTCGAAAGGAAGAGTCGGGGTCCAAAACTCCCAATGTGGCCAAACAGGCCAAGAAACAAAAAGCGTCGCCCTCCCCTACAAGAAAGGAGAAGACGAGAAAGCTCCCCTTCCTGCCAGGGGACCTCATCTGCGAAGCAGATCTGCACCACGCCGCTGCCGAGCTCACGCCGCAGCAAAGAAGCGCGCTCAGGCCGCTGCAGCTCCTTACGAAGACCCAGGGTCTGGACACTACCAACCCGTCCAACTTCCCCGATGCTCCTTTGCTGATCACGTTCGTCAGGAAGACGAAAATTCGCCGCACGAAATCCATGTGGCGAATGATAGAAGCAGCAAAGGATGCGATCCTGGGTCTAACGTTGGTGGAAGAAGGGCACGACTCCCTCGACGATCTGAGGGATAAATGTGAAGGGAGGATCCCCATTTACGTCCACCCTTGTTTTTATAGAGCGTTAAAGTTAACCTTCCCCCTGGATGTCGGGGGCATCTCCCGAGACGGCCGCGCGTCGTCAGAATTGCTCACTGGCAATATCGGGCATGCCGTCGGCATCCTCACTGACAAAGACTTTAGGCCGCTGATTGACACTGACTAGTGCAATGGCTACGACCTTGAAACTAGGAAGCTTGAACGCGAGAGGCTTGAGATCCTTAAGCAAAGCAGCCCGCATACTGGGGGATCTCAAGGCTTTTGAATTAGATGTGGCTGCGGTACAGGAAACTCACTATGTTTCGATGGACGATCATCGACTGCTGTCGGAACATTTCGATGTTTTTTCAGCATTTGGTGACCGTTCTGCTCGGGGAGTTTCGCTGTTAGTTAGACGCACTCTGTTAGCAAGGGTAAACGTTGTTCACGCGGATGCTGATGGCAGACTGGTCGTGGCTGATGTTGCCGTGAATAGTGCCATGTTTCGAATCGTCGCGGTTTATGCGCCCAATTCCATTCGTGAGAGGGTTTCCTTTTTCCGAGGGTTGGAGGGGTTTCTCGGTGGTTCGGAGCGGCTAATCCTAGTGGGAGATTGGAATGCCATCCTTGATCCCAGGATAGATAAGGTGGGGGGACCTAGTGGGTCGGATAGGTGTGAGACAAGTCTGTCTGATCTGATGGCACAATGCGATCTGGTCGACAGATTTCGTATCGATCACCCAGGGCGGGAGATGTGGACGTGGCTCGCTAGCGGCACTTTCCATTCAAGTTCTTACTTGGATAGATTGCTAATTAGAAGAGGCAACGTAGATTATATCTCTTGTCCCACGTTCCACTGGTTAGGCCATTCTGACCACAAGTTACTTGTGGCCAGTCTGGAGTTAGCCCCTAAGACACACAAGGTAGCTAGCTACTGGAAGTTAAATACCTCCTTACTGGAGATACGTGACTTCCGGGAGCAGCTATCTCTTAACTTTCAAAAGGGATTAGTGGGGGCGGTAACCGGGAGTAAGTGGTGGGTTAACGCCAAAGTTGGCATTAGGCGCTTTTCTGTTCAATATAGCCAACGCCTCGCCCTAAATAAGGCAGAAACAGAAAAGCGTTTAGAAAATAAGCTGGCCCGGGCGGTGGCTGGGGGGGATTCCCTAGGCATAGAGCTAGCTAAGGGGGACCTGAAACGTGCGGCTAACGTGCGGTATGAGGGTCAAGTAGTTAGAGCTAGGCTAGATAGAGTGTCCAACGAAGCCGTGAATGTGGACGCGCAAGAGCGTAGAACTCCACTTCGTCGCAGCTCGGTCGGTCTCATTCGTCAAGTCAAACACCCGGAAGGACACACCCTTGTGTCGGCTCGGGAGATTTGCCGGGGATTTCGTGAGCATTTCATGGAACGGTTCACCCAACTGCCCGGACTCCGCGTCGAGGAGTTTGGCAGCTATTTAGCTGGCTCGCCCCGCCTGGAGGCGGCCCGAGCGGCTAGCTGTGATGGGCGCGTTACAGAGTGTGAGGTCTTGGCTGCACTGAAGCAGGTCGGCTACGACAAATCGCCGGGACTCGATGGTTTGCCCTATGAATTGTTCTTGAGGCTGTCGCACATCTTCGTACCTATTCTGGTCAATGTTTTCAATCACTGGTTTGAACAGGGTTCCATCCCCGGTCAAGTCACCAAGGGAGTGATCACATTGCTTCAGAAAAAGGGCCAAGATGGTGGGGAATTAGACGATTACAGGCCCATAACTCTGCTAAACACAGATTTAAAGATTTTGGCCAAAGTTCTTGCAAATCGGTTGCAGCTTGTTATCGCTGAGTTGGTCGAACCTGATCAGAATTATGCTGTGAAGGGGAGATCGATTCAAAACAACTTGCATCTGATGCGCACGATCATAGAGGGATTAGAAGACGACACCGAAGCCGCGCTGATCAATTTAGATCAGTCCAAAGCTTTTGACAGGGTCGACCATCGGTTCCTGGGATCTGTTTTAGAGGCCTCCGGTTTTACACCGGACTTCCGCAGATGGATCTCCATTTTGTATCGCGGGCCGACGGCAGTGGTGCAAGTGAATGGAATGCGATCGGAGTCTTTTGCCGTCTCTCGGTCGGTACGTCAGGGATGTCCGCTGTCTCCCCTGCTTTACGTCCTTGCCTTGGAGCCTTTTCTCCGCAGGCTTAGGATCGGGGAGCCTGGACTGGCCCTACGCGGTATTGCTCTTCCTGGCGGTGCGCGAGCCAGGGTATCCGCGTATGCCGATGATGTCACCGTGTTTGTATCGTGCTTTCGAGACATTCTCGCGGTGACTAAGGCACTCAGAAGGTACGAAAAAGTGACAGGGGCCAAAGTCAACCTTAGCAAATCCAATGGCCTAAGGTTGGCTGCCTGGAGTGGCGCGGCTGCGCTCCCGGGCCTTTTCAACTGGACTGACGGCCCGGTTCGGATCCTCGGCGTATGGTTCGGACCCGGTCTCCAGCTTGATAAGAACTGGTCGGAAGTACAGTCTAAGGTCGAAGCGTCTGTAAGGATTTGGCTTCGAAGGGGGCTTTCCCTTAAAGGTCGGGCTGAGGCGTGCGTCACGTACGTCTTTCCGCTCATCCTTTACCGATTGGCTGTACTACCTCTGCCTGCGGACCGCCGAGCGGTTTTAACGCGTCTCCTTTTCTCGCTTTTGTGGGCAAAGGGGAAGCCGCTAGTCCGTAGACAGGTCTGTACTCAACGTCCTGATGTGGGAGGCTTGGGAATGCCCGACTTGGCGAGCCATTTGTATGCCGAGCGGTTATCATTCCTGAGCCGAACCTTGACAGAGGAGTCTGCGTGGGGCCCTGCGGTTGGAAGCGCTTTTCCTAACCTCATCCCTGACCACTTGGCCGAATGCCGACGTAAGCCAAGGAGTCAATCGCAGTTCTTCAACGAATGCCGAGCTGCGCTCAGAGTGCTGCCGGGGTCCAGTGACCTCGCCCGGTCTAGAAGGACATTCTATCGGGAGTTAGTGGTGGGGACCGCTTCGGATCCTCTTGGGGAGCGGCTTGGATTGTCGGAGGAGGAGGCTCGCTCTCAGTGGAATTGGGCGCCAGGCAGGAGCTATCTCAATAATTCTGAGTTCTCTCTGACCTGGCGATTGGTTCGAAATGTGTTACCCCTCAATGACATACGATTCAAAATTGGTATGGCTATCAGCCCCTTTTGCCCACGTTGCGAGGAAGATGAAATTGAAACGGCGGAACATGCCTTTTTCACCTGCTCCAAACTTCGTGAATTTTGGACGTATGTCGGCGAGGTGACGGCTCGCATCACCCCCGATCAGGTGACGTGCTTGGATTTAGCATCCGTTGTCTTCAACATGGACCCCTTGTGGCCCAGGGAGAAACGTATGGTTTTGCTCGCGATCTTAGCCGTAGCTAGACTCGTGGTGTATACTTCTCGCTTAGAGATAGGGCGTGGGGGGGTGCCGCCTTCTTATTATGATTTGATTTCGTATTTTAAACACCAGCTTAAAATCAAAATCAAATCTGATAGAAGGAGGTTGCCTTCTTCACTTTTCAAAAGTAGGTGGATACACACCGCTAGTTTATGCGTGTTCACGCGGAATAGATTCGAGTTCGTGTTCCCTGCCTAGGCATGGCACACGGCGACCTTAAAGCATCTTTGTCGAAAAACAAAAATCCCCTTAAAAACTGACCAGTAAATTTTGGGCGCAGTCCCTATTAGCTAGTAGCGTAAATGAGCTCTTTGCCCCCAGCTTTATTTTAGGTGTCAGAACTCCTTCAGGATGCCCGCTCCCTAATTTATTTTATATCCCCGACCCGCCATAATAGTTCTTATCCTGAAGGACACCGCACATCCCGACAAACCCATCCCTCCATTTCTTTTGCCCCCATAGAAACGCCCACTCCCAATTAGGAGCTTACTCTCTTGCTTTCGGTCTGTACCAGAAGACAGCGAGCAGCTCATACTCTAGATAGGATGGGGGGTACCTTACTAACACACCTTAATTAGCATTTTCTTTGGTTCTTTATTTTTATCATCACTTTTATTTTTATTTATTTTGGGGGGATTATTTAAGGCTTAGTTTTTTGTTCTCCCACTCCCATCATCACACATGTAAATATCTATTGTAAATAAAATTCATTGAAACACCTGGGGATATTTTAAGTAGCTTAAGTCCATAGAGTGAATGTGGTATTGTGGTGACTGAAACTAGTTTTTAGGGTATTCATAGACCAAGTGGACGACCCCCGACCCCCATCTTCCCCCCCCATACCCCTTTTTGGCCTTGTGCCACATCTGATTATTTATGTACAAATTTTTGGATAAATAAATTGATTTTCTTCCGCTTTTTGGCGAAGATCAAAGTGTAGTATCTGTTCCGATGGATACTGCACCCCATAGACTGGTATTGTCTTGGCCTCCGGGGCTTGATTTACGCCGGTCTATGGGATTGTCCTGTGCAGTTCTAGGAGGTCCACCCTCCCAGGCTTCGCCTCCCCTCTTTGGGGAGGAGTAAGTTTATTGCTTACTGTCTGAGGCGCCCCTACCGGGGAATGCCGACGGGGCTGCCCAGGCAATTTTTAAATGGCCAGAGTGCTCACCTCTCGAGCGCTGGCTTTTAACCCCACTTTCTCGACCCAATCTGTGGTCACATCTTACTTGTGGGAGTAGGATAAAACTGGCCTTGTGCCTAACTCCTGAGGTGGAGTAAATACCTTGATTTTCTTCCGCTTTGTTGGCTTTTTGGCTAAGATCAAAGTGTAGTATCTGTTCCCATAGACTGGTATTGTCTTGGCCTCCGGGGCTTGATTTACGCCGGTCTATGGGATTGTCCTGTGCAGTTCTAGGAGGTCCACCCTCCCAGGCTTCGCCTCCCCTCTTTGGGGAGGAGTAAGTTTATTGCTTACTGTCTGAGGCGCCCCTACCGGGGAATGCCGACGGGGCTGCCCAGGCAATTTTTAAATGGCCAGAGTGCTCACCTCTCGAGCGCTGGCTTTTAACCCCACTTTCTCGACCCAATCTGTGGTCACATCTTACTTGTGGGAGTAGGATAAAACTGGCCTTGTGCCTAACTCCTGAGGTGGAGTAAATACCTTGATTTTCTTCCGCTTTGTTGGCTTTTTGGCTAAGATCAAAGTGTAGTATCTGTTCCCATAGACTGGTATTGTCTTGGCCTCCGGGGCTTGATTTACGCCGGTCTATGGGATTGTCCTGTGCAGTTCTAGGAGGTCCACCCTCCCAGGCTTCGCCTCCCCTCTTTGGGGAGGAGTAAGTTTATTGCTTACTGTCTGAGGCGCCCCTACCGGGGAATGCCGACGGGGCTGCCCAGGCAATTTTTAAATGGCCAGAGTGCTCACCTCTCGAGCGCTGGCTTTTAACCCCACTTTCTCGACCCAATCTGTGGTCACATCTTACTTGTGGGAGTAGGATAAAACTGGCCTTGTGCCTAACTCCTGAGGTGGAGTAAATACCTTGATTTTCTTCCGCTTTGTTGGCTTTTTGGCTAAGATCAAAGTGTAGTATCTGTTCCCATAGACTGGTATTGTCTTGGCCTCCGGGGCTTGATTTACGCCGGTCTATGGGATTGTCCTGTGCAGTTCTAGGAGGTCCACCCTCCCAGGCTTCGCCTCCCCTCTTTGGGGAGGAGTAAGTTTATTGCTTACTGTCTGAGGCGCCCCTACCGGGGAATGCCGACGGGGCTGCCCAGGCAATTTTTAAATGGCCAGAGTGCTCACCTCTCGAGCGCTGGCTTTTAACCCCACTTTCTCGACCCAATCTGTGGTCACATCTTACTTGTGGGAGTAGGATAAAACTGGCCTTGTGCCTAACTCCTGAGGTGGAGTAAATACCTTGATTTTCTTCCGCTTTGTTGGCTTTTTGGCTAAGATCAAAGTGTAGTATCTGTTCCCATAGACTGGTATTGTCTTGGCCTCCGGGGCTTGATTTACGCCGGTCTATGGGATTGTCCTGTGCAGTTCTAGGAGGTCCACCCTCCCAGGCTTCGCCTCCCCTCTTTGGGGAGGAGTAAGTTTATTGCTTACTGCCTGAGGCGCCCTACCGGGAATGCCGACGGGGCTGCCCAGGCAATTTTTAAATGGCCAGAGTGCTCACCTCTCGAGCGCTGGCTTTTAACCCCACTTTCTCGACCCAATCTGTGGTCACATCTTACTTGTGGGAGTAGGATAAAACTGGCCTTGTGCCTAACTCCTGAGGTGGAGTAAATACCTTTGATTTTCTTCCGCTTTGTTGGCTTTTTGGCTAAGATCAAAGTGTAGTATCTGTTCTCGGTATTTTTGCCTTGAGATAAAGTGTATTATCTAGTCCTATCCGATAGGTGTCGATCTTACACTCTCGAATCAAAAATCAGATTATCATTTTATTTTTGAATCCCTTTTCCTTTTGTTCACTTCCTCTCCCCTAAAGTACGGCCTGATACGCGCCCACTGTCGGGATCTCTCTCTTACCGCTTAATACTCGTACTCCTCCAAATTTCGCCTGAGGCGCACCGAATGCCGACACTCCCCCTCGCCCGCAAATTTCGCCTGAGGCGCCCCACTGCCGATACCCCGTCCCTCCCCCAAATTTCGCCTGTGGCGCTCACACCGGTGAATGCCGGAACTCCCCCCCTCCCCCAAATTCGGCATAATTTCGCCTGAGGCGCTCATACCGCCGACTGCCGACATTCCCCCTCCCTAAATTCGGCCTGAGGTGCCCCACCGCCGACTGCTGACATTCCGCCGCCCCAGATTTGACCTGAGGCGCCCCACCGCCGAATGCCGACACTCCTCCTCCCCAGATTTGGCCTGAGGCGCCCCACCCCCAAATGCCGACCCTCCCTTCCACCGCCGAATGCCGATACCGCCCCCCCATGTAATGCATGGGATGAGTGCATCATGACAACGGAACCGAATCGACCCTACCTCTACACGTCTCAAAAAAGGAGGAGGTAATGCATGGGATCAGTGCATCATGACAACGGAACCGATACGACCCTACCTCAACACGTCTCAAATAAGGAGGAGATAATGCATGGGATGAGGGCATCATGACAACGGAACCGATACGACCCTACCTCAACACTTCTCAAATAAGGAGGAGATAATGCATGGGATGAGGGCATCATGACAACGGAACCGATACGACCCTACCTCAACACTTCTCAAATAAGGAGGAGATAATGCATGGGATGAGGGCATCATGACAACGGAACCGATACGACCCTACCTCAACACTTCTAAAAAAAGGAGGAGGTAATGCATGGGATCAGTGCATCATGACAACGGAACCGATACTACCCTACCTCAACACTCTCAAAAAAGGAGGAGGTAATGCTCACACCGGCGAATACCGTACCCCCCCCCAATTTGGCCTGAAAGGAAAACTGCCACTCTCTGACGTCATGATGACCTGATATAACCGGACACAATTTAGGTCAAGACCGGGTACATCCGGCAAGGGATTATGGGACAGGTGCGGATGTGATTGAGCAACCCTTGTTTCACTACACACTCGTAACGTAGGATTCCTATGTTGTTATTGATGCAACCGGAAAGAAGTTATTGGATGATCTGATACAACCGGACACAATTTAGGGCAAGACCGGGTACATCCGGCAAAGGGATTATGGGATGCTTATAGTGACTCGGCATTTTTATCGGATTAGTACATAAATACATTAGATTATTTCGAATTTAGTACATATTAACGTTGAAATTTCGTGTAAAATACGAAAAAACTGCTACCTTTTGTCGGAAAGTGGTCCGGTTGACTGTCAGCGAGTGAATCGTTTGTCGTGATTTTTAGATATTATGATTCCGGGATATGTACGGTGCTAAAGATATCAACTTTTTGACATGTCGCCGCGTAGTTTTTGAGGAGTATCTGGACATACAAACAAACAAACAGACAGACATACAGACAACTGCCCTTTATATAATAGACTAGCGGGGCTACCCGGCGTTGCTCGGGGTCATAAAAATATATATTTGAAGAAAGATCGTGTGTGTAACATCTTTATATTCAAACTTCTATGTCCGCCCCCTCTCTCTATAGCCGTCTCTTTATCTGCTACCTTTCTCTTCCCTGGTCGCCCCATTTCGCCGCTACTTTCTAATTTTGCCTTTTGCAAAAGCTGTTTCTTCCCAACCATTTCTCTTATTGCCCAGGGTAATAGTATGACATATTTCTATAAAAAGTAACACCTCTATCTGCGCCTTCTATATAGGTACTTATCTCCACCCCGGTGTTCATACTATATACGTATCTATCATCACCCGGGTGCGCATACTATATACGTACCTATCGCCGCCCCAGTGCACATACTATATACGTACCTATCGCCGCCCCGGTGCAGATACTATTTAAGTACCTATCGCCGCCCCGTTGCGAATGCTAAATAGTACATATCGTTGCCCCGGTGTGAATGCTAAATACATACCTATTGCGCCCCGGTGTGCATGCTACATAAGTACCTATCGCTGCCCTAGTGCGAATACTAAAGACATACCAATTGCGCCCCGGTGTGCATGCTACATAAGTACCTATCGCTGCCCTAGTGCGAATAATTAATATGTACATATTGCCGCTTTGGTGTGAATGCTAAATACGTACCTATCGCCGGCCCAGTGCGAATGCTAAATACGTACCTATAGCCGCCCTGGTGCGAATGCTAAATACGTACCTATAGCCGCCCCGGTGCGAATGCTAAATACGTACCTATCACCACCACAGTGCGAATGCAAAATACATACCTTTCGCCGCCTCGGTGCGCGTGCTATATATGTACTGATCGCCGCCGCAGAGCGCATGCTATGTACGTACTTATTGCTGCCCATGTGTACATGCTATATACGTAGCTATCGCACCCCTGAATTCTGAATACGTACCTATCGCCGCCCTGGTGTGGAAGCTAAATACGTACATATCGCCGCCCCGGTGCGAATGCTAAATACATACCTATCGCCGCCCCGGTGTGAATTCTAAATACGTACCTATCGCCGCCCCGGTGTGAATTCTAAATACGTACCTATCGCCGCCCCGGTGCGGAAGCTAAATACGTAAATATTGCCACCCCGGTGCGAATGCTAAATACATACCTATCGCTGCCGCGGTGTGAATGCTAAATACATACCTATCGCCGCCCCGGTGTGAATGCTAAATACGTACCTATCGCCACCCCGGTGTGATTTTTAAATATGTACCTTTCGCCGCCCCGGTGTAAATTTTAAATATGTACCTATCCCCGCCCCGGTGCGCTTGCTATATATGAACCGATCGCTGCCTCAGTGCGCATGCTAAATACATACCTATCACTGCCCCGGTGCGCATACTATATACGTACTTATTACCGCCCATGTGCACATGCTATATAAGTACCTATCACCACCGCTGAATGCTAATTAAGTACCTATAGCAGCCCCGGTGTGGAAGCTTAATACGTACATATCGCGGCCCCTAAATTTGGGCGGACCCCTAAAAAATTGGGCCTGACGCCTAAAATTTTCCCCGACCCCATAATCTCTCCAGCCTCCTAATTTTTCACTCTCCCACAACCATGAGAAATATTTTGTGTTCAAAACCAAAAAAAAGAAAAAAATTTGGCTTGACCCCTAAAAAGTTCGTCCTGACCCCTTAAATTTTCCCCGACCCCTAAATCTCTCCAGCCCCCTAATTTTTCACTCTCCCCCAACCATGAGAAATATTTTCAGTTCAAAACCAAAAAAAATAAAAAAATTTGGCCTGACCCCTAAAAAGTTCGTCCTGACCCCTAAAATTTTCCCCGTCCCCTAAATCTCTCCAGCCCCCTAATTTTTCACTCTCCCCCAACCATGAGAAATATTTTGACTTCAAAACAAACAAAAACAGAAAAATTTGGCCTGACCCCTAAAAAGTTCGTCCTGACCCCTAAAATTTTCCCCGACCCCTAAATCTCTCCAGCCCCCTAATTTTTCACTCTCCCCCAACCATGAGAAATATTTTGACTTCAAAACAAAAAAAAACAAAAACATTTGGCCTGACCCCTAAAAAGTTCGTCCTGACCCCTAAAATTTTCCCCGACCCCTAAATCTCTCCAGCCCCCTAATTTTTCACTCTCCCCCAACCATGAGAAATATTTTGACTTCAAAACAAAAAAAAAACAAAAAAATTTGGCCTGACCCCTAAAAAGTTTGTCCTGACCCCTAAAATTTTCCCCGACCCGTCAATCTCTTCAGCCCCCTAATTTTTCACTCTCCCCCAACCATGAGAAATATTTTCAGTTCAAAACCAAAAAAAAGAAAAAAATTTGGCCTGACCCCTAAAAAGTTCGTCCTGACCCCTAAAATTTTCCCCGGCCCCTAAATCTCTCCAGCCCCCTAATTTTTCACTCTCCCCCAACCCTGAGAAATATTTTGAGTTCAAAACCAAAAAAAATTTAAAAAATTGGCCTGACCCCTAAAAAGTTCGTCCTGACACCTAAAATTTTCCCCGACCCGTCAATATCTCCAGCCCCCTAATTTTTCACTCTCCCCCAACCATGAGAAATATTTTGACTTCAAAACAAAAAAAAAAACAAAAAAATTTGGCCTGACCCCTCAAAAGTTCGTCCTGACCCCTAAAATTTTCCCCGACCCATCAATCTCTCCAGCCCCCTAATTTTTCACTCTTCCCCAACCATGAGAAATATTTTCAGTTCAAAACCAAAAAAAAGAAAAAAATTTGGCCTGACCCCTAAAAAGTTCGTCCTGACCCCTAAAATTTTCCCCGGCCCCTAAATCTCTCCAGCCCCCTAATTTTTCACTCTCCCCCAACCATGAGAAATATTTTCAGTTCAAAACCAAAAAAAAGAAAAAAATTTGGCCTGACCCCTAAAAAGTTCGTCCTGACCCCTAAAATTTTCCCCGGCCCCTAAATCTCTCCAGCCCCCTAATTTTTCACTCTCCCCCAACCCTGAGAAATATTTTGAGTTCAAAACCAAAAAAAATTTTAAAAATTGGCTTGACCCCTAAAAAGTTCGTCCTGACCCCTAAAATTTTCCCCGACCCGTCAATCTCTCCAGCCCCCTAATTTTTCACTCTCCCCCAACCATGAGAAATATTTTGACTTCAAAACTAAAAAAAAAACAAAAAAATTTGGCCTGACCCCTCAAAAGTTCGTCCTGACCCCTAAAATTTTCCCCGGCCCCTAAATCTCTCCAGCCCCCTAATTTTTCACTCTCCCCCAACCCTGAGAAATATTTTGAGTTCAAAACCAAAAAAAAGAAAAAAATTTGGCCTGACCCCTAAAAAGTTCGTCCTGACCCCTAAAATTTTCCCCGACCCCTAAATCTCTCCAGCCCCCTTATTTTTCACTCTCCCCCAACCATGAGAAATATTTAAACTTCAAAACAAAAAAAACCAAAAGAATTTGGCCTGACCCCTAAAAAGTTCGTCCTGACCCCTAAAATTTTCCCCGACCCCTAAATCTCTCCAGCCCCCTAATTTTTCACTCTCCCCCAACCATGAGAAATATTTTGAGTTCAAAACCAAAAAAAAAAAAAAAAATTGGCCTGACCCCTAAAAAGTTCGTCCTGACCCGTAAAATTTTCCCCGACCCCTGAATCTCTCCAGCCCCCTAATTTTTCACTCTCCCCCAACCCTGAGATATATTTTGACTTCAAAACAAAAAAAAATTTGGCCTGACCCTTAAAAAGTTCGTCCTGACCCCTAAAATTTTCCCCGACCCCTAAATCTCTCCAGCCCCCTAATTTTTCACTCTCCCCCAACCCTGAGAAATATTTTGAGTTCAAAACCAAAACAAAGAAAAACATTTGGCCTGACCCCTAAAAAGTTCGTCATGACCCCTAAAATTTTCCCCGACCCCTAAATCTCTCCAGCCCCCTAATTTTTCACTCTCCCCCAACCATGAGTAATATTTTCAATTCCAAACCCAAAAAAAGAAAAAAATTTGGCCTGACCCCTAAAAAGTTCGTCCTGACCCCTAAAATTTTCCCCGTCCCCTAAATCTCTCTAGCCCCCTAATTTTTCACTCTCCCCCAACCATGAGAAATATTTTGACTTCAAAACAAAAAAAAACAAAAAAATTTGGCGTGACCCCTAAAAAGTTCGTCCTGACCCCTAAAATTTTCCCCGACCCCTCAATCTCTCCAGCCATCTAATTTTTCACTCTCCCCCAACCATGAGAAATATTTTCAGTTCAAAACCAAAAAAAAGAAAAAAATTTGGCCTGACCCCTAAAAAGTTCGTCCTGACCCCTAAAATTTTCCCCGGCCCCTAAATCTCTCCAGCCCCCTAATTTTTCACTCTCCCCCAACCCTGAGAAATATGTTGAGTGCAAAACCAAAAAAAATAAAAAAATTTGGCCTGACCCCTAAAAAGTTCGTCCTGACCCCTAAAATTTTCCCCGACCTCTAAATCTCTCCAGCCCTTTAATTTTTCACTCTCCCCCAACCATGAGAAATATTTTGACTTCAAAACCAAAACAAAGAAAAAAATTTAGCCTGACCACTAAAAAGTTCGTCCTGACCCCTAAAATTTTCCCCGACCCATAAATCTCTGCAGCCCCCTAATTTTTCACTCTCCCCCAACCATGAGAAATATTTTGACTTCAAAACAAAAAAAAACAAAAAAATTTGGCCTGACCCCTAAAAAGTTCGTCCTGACCCCTAAAATTTTCCCCGACCCCTAAATCTGTCCAGCCCCTCATCCCAACTAATTTTTCACTCTCACATAACCCTGAGAAATATTTTGAGTAAAAAACAAAATAAAAAAGAACAATTTTTGACTGACACCTAAAAAGTGCGGATTGACCCCTAAAATTTTCTCCGAACCCTCAATGTCTCCAGCCCCCTACTCCCAACTAATTTTTCACCTTCTCCCAACCCTGCGAAATATTTTGAGTTCAAAAAAAATGTTATTTAACATGTATACAAATATTAGTGAAAACAGTGGCGGAGCATAATTATTTCTATTCTTACTTTATTTATTGAGTTGTTTTTTAATATGTATACAAATATTAGTGAAAACAATGGTGGAGCATAATTATTTCTCTTTTTACTTTACTTATTGAGACGTTATTTAATATGTATACAAATATTAGTGAAAACAATGGTGGAGCATAATTATTAATACCTTTAATTTTACTGATTGAGACGTTATTTAATATGTATACAAATATTAGTGAAAACAATGGCGGAGCATAATTATTTCTCCCTTTAAATTTACTGATTGAGAAGTTATTTAATATGTATACAAATATTAGTGAAAACAATGGCGGAGCATAATTATTTCTCTTCTTACTTTACTTATTGACACGTTTTTTAATATGTATACAAATATTAGTGAAAACAATGGCGGAGCATAATTATTTCTCTTCTTACTTTACTTATTGAGACGTTATTTATTATGTATACAGATATTAGTGAAAACAATGGCGGAGCATAATTATTTCTCTTCTTACTTTACTTATTGAGACGTTATTTAATATGTATACAAATATTAGTGAAAACAGTGGTGGAGCCTAATTATTTCTCTTCTTACGTTACTTATTGAGACGTTATTTTATATGTATACAGATATTAGTGAAAACAATGGCGGAGCATAATTATTTCTCTTCTTACTTTACTTATTGAGACGTTATTTAATATGTATACAAATATTAGTGAAAACAGTGGTGGAGCCTAATTATTTCTCTTCTTACTTTACTTATTGAGACGTTATTTAATATGTATACAAATATTAGTGAAAACAGTGGTGGAGCATAATTATTTCTCTTCTTACTTTACTTATTGAGACGTTATTTAATATGTATACAAATATAAGTGAAAACAATGGCGGAGCATAATTTTTCTCTTCTTACTTTACTTATTTAGACGTTATTTAATATGTATACAAATATTGGTGAAAACAATGGTGGAGCATAATTATTTATTACTTTAATTTTAATTATACTACACTAACTTCACACCTCTAAAAAAGAAGGAGGTAACACCTGGGAGGATGGTATCATGTCAAAAGAAGAAATGCGGTTAGGATTAAGCAACACTTGCTTCACTATAAACTCATGTTCAAAAAAGTGCCGTTAGGGATTTCCTCTGACGTCATTTCCTGTTAAAATCGTGACTTTGCATTATGCCGACAATCCCCCATCTCCAAATTTGGCCTGAGGCGCTCCACCGGCGAATGCCGACACTTGGCCTCACACTAATTTGACCTGAAGCAGTCACACTGCCGCACTATCTCCACAACTCTCAACAAGGAGGAGGTAATGCCTAGGAGGGTGGTATCATAACAACAGAATGGGCGTAGGGAGGAAGGGAAGGTAGAAAGGGTGGGAGTGAGAGGGAAAGCAGGGTTGTAGTGTGAGGGATTTTCTTCCCTACACTATTTTCCTCTGACGTCATTTCCTGTTAAAAGCGTGACTTTGCATATTTCTAAAATATATATATAATGAAAAATAACTGAAAAGCCCCCCCCCCCCGATGAAATATGCCGCATGGACCCCTAAGACGTGGGTTTATAGATTCGGGAATACTCGCATCATCTTACTCTGTGAATTTTACATCAGAATACACTTTTATATGTTATGTATAAAAATATGTTGAAGTAAAATAAATTTTGAAGAGAAAAAAAGATTCAAAACCTATAACGATGACGTCATATACCTATTACTGTGACGTCACGTGCACAAGAATAAGTTGGTTGAAAACAAAATTATTATTACATAATTACATTGGCTGATTTCCAAATTACTACTGAATAACATTAGAAAAGTGTGAAAAAACCAGACCCGCTGCCGAAGACTGGCCCCGTTGACCCCCAGTAACATGTTTTTTTGTTGTAATTTTGAGATATTATGATCCCAGGTGTTGTACGGTGCTGAAGATATCAACTTTTTGACATGTCGCCGCGTAGTTTTTGAGGAGAAGCTGGCCATACAAACAGACAGACAGACATACAGACAACTGGCCTTTATAGAGGAGACTAGCGGGGCTACCCGGCGTTGCTCGGGGTCATAAAAACATATATTTGAAGAAAGATCGTGTGTGTAACATCTTTATATTCAAACTTCTATGTCCGCCCCCTCTCTCTATAGCCGTCTCTTTATCTGCTACCTTTCTCTTCCCTTGTCGCCCCATTTCGCCGCTACTTTCTAATTTTGCCTTTTGCAAAAGCTGTTTCTTCCCCACCATTTCTCCTATTGCCCAGGGTAATAGTATGACATATTTCTATAAAAAGTAACACCTCTATCTGCGCCTTCTATATAGGTACTTATCTCCACCCCGGTGTTCATACTATATACGTATCTATCATCACCCCGGTGCGCATACTATATACGTACCTATCGCCGCCCCAGTGCACATACTATATACGTACCTATCGCCGCCCCGGTGCAGATACTATTTAAGTACCTATCGCCGCCCCGTTGCGAATGCTAAATAGTACCTATCGTTGCCCTGGTGTGAATGCTAAATACATACCTATTGCGCCGCGGTGTGCATGCTACATAAGTACCTATCGCTGCCCTAGTGCGAATAATTAATATGTACATATTGCCGCTTTGGTGTGAATGCTGAATACGTACCTATCGCCGGCCCAGTGCGAATGCTAAATACGTACCTATAGCCGCCCTGGTGTGAATGCTAAATACGTACGTATAGCCGCCCCGGTGCGAATGCTAAATACGTACCTATCACCACCACAGTGCGAATGCGAAATACATACCTTTCACCGCCCCGGTGCGCGTGCTATATATGTTCTGATCGCCGCCGCAGAGCGCATGCTATGTACGTACTTATTGCTGCCCATGTGTACATGCTATATACGTAGCTATCGCCACCCCTGAATTCTGAATACGTACCTATCGCCGCCCTGGTGTGGAAGCTAAATACGTACATATCGCCGCCCCGGTGCGAATGCTAAATACATACCTATCGCCGCCCCGGTGTGAATTCTAAATATGTACCTATCGCCGCCCCGGTGTGAATTCTAAATACGTACCTATCGCCGCCCTGGTGCGGAAGCTAAATACGTACATATCGCCACCCCGGTGCGAATGCTAAATACATACCTATCGCTGCCCCGGTGTGAATGCTAAATACATACCTATCACCGCCCCGGTGTGAATGCTAAATACAGACCTATCGCCGCCCCGGTGTTAATTTTTAATATGAACTTTTCGCCGCCCCGGTGTGAATTTTAAATATGTACCTTTCGCCGCACCTGTGCGCGTGCTATATACGTACCTATCGCCGCCCCGGTGCGCGTGCTATATATGAACCGATCGCTGCCTCAGTGCGCATGCTAAATACATACCTATCACTGCCCCGGTGTGCATACTATATACGTACTTATTACCGCCCATGTGCACATGCTATATAAGTACCTATCACCACCGCTGAATGCTAAATAAGTACCTATCGCCGCCCCGGTGTGGAAGCTAAATACGTACATATTGCCGCCCCTAAATTTGGGCAGACCCTAAAAAATTTGGCCTGACCCCTAAAATTTTCCCCGACCCCTAAATCTCTCCAGCCCCCTAATTTTTCACTCTCCCCCAACTATGAGATATATTTTGACTTCAAAACCAAAAAAAACGAAAAAATTTGGCCTGACCCCTAAAAAGTTCCGTCTGACCCCTAAAATTTTCCCCGACCCCTAAATCTCTCCAGCCCCCTAATTTTTCACTCTCCCCCAACCCTGAGAAATATTTTGACTTCAAAACAAAAAAAAACAAAAAAATTTGGCTTGACCCCTAAAAAGTTCGTCCTGACCCCTAAAATTTTCCCCGACCCCTAAATCTCTCCAGCCCTCTAATTTTTCACTCTCCCCCAACCATGAGATATATTTTGACTTCAAAACAAAAAAAAACGAAAAAATTTGGCCTGACCCCTAAAAAGTTCGTCCTGACCCCTAAAATTTTCCCCGACCCCTAAATCTCTCCAGCCCCCTAATTTTTCACTCTCCCCCAACCATGAGATATATTTTGACTTCAAAACAAAAAAAAACAAAAAAAAACAAAAAAATTTGGCCTGACCCCTAAAAAGTTCGTCCTGACCCCTAAAATTTTCCCCGACCCCTAAATCTCTCCAGCCCCCTAATTTTTCACTCTCCCCCAACCATGAGAAATATTTTGACTTCAAAACAAAAAAAAAAGAAAAAAATTTGGCTTGACCCCAAAAAAGTTCGTCCTGACCCCTAAAATTTTCCCCGACCCCTAAATCTCTCCAGCCCCCTAATTTTTCACTCTCCCCCAACCCTGAGAAATATTTTGACTTCAAAACAAAAAAAAAACAAAAAAATTTGGCCTGACCCCTAAAAAGTTCGTCCTGACCCCTAAAATTTTCCCCGACCCCTAAATTTCTCCAGCCCCCTAATTTTTCACTCTCCCCCAACCCTGAGATATATTTTGACTTCAAAACAATAAAAAACAAAAAAATTTGGCCTGACCCCTAAAAAGTTCGTCCTGACCCTTAAAATTTTCCCCGACCCCTAAATCTCTCCAGCCCCCTAATTTTTCACTCTCCCCCAACCCTGAGATATATTTTGACTTCAAAACAAAAAAAAACAAAAAAATTTGGCTTGACCCCTAAAAAGTTCGTCCTGACCCCTAAAATTTTCCCCGACCCCTAAATCTCTCCAGCCCCCTAATTTTTCACTCTCCCCCAACAATGAGATATATTTTGACTTCAAAACAAAAAAAAACGAAAAAATTTGGCCTGACCCCTAAAAAGTTCCGTCTGACCCCTAAAATTTTCCCCGATCCCTAAATCTCTCCAGCCCCCTAATTTTTCACTCTCCCCCAACCCTGAGATATATTTTGACTTCAAAACAAAAAAAAACAAAAAAATTTGGCCTGACCCCTAAAAAGTTCGTCCTGACCCCTAAAATTTTCCCCGACCCCTAAATCTCTCCAGCCCCCTAATTTTTCACTCTCCCCCAACCATGAGAAATATTTTGAGTTCAAAACAAAAAAAAACAAAAAAATTTGGCCTGACCCCTAAAAAGTTCTGTCCTGACCCCTAAAATTTTCCCCGACCCCTAAATCTCTCCAACCCCCTAATTTTTCACTCTCCCCCAACCATGAGAAATATTTTGAGTTCAAAACAAAAAAAAACAAAAAAATTTGGCCTGACCCCTAAAAAGTTCGTCCTGACCCCTAAAATTTTCCCCGACCCCTAAATCTCTCCAGACCCCTAATTTTTCACTCTCCCCCAACCGTGAGAAATATTTTGACTTCAAAACAAAAAAAAACGAAAAAATTTGGCCTGACCCCTAAAAAGTTCGTCCTGACCCCTAAAATTTTCCCCGACCCCTAAATCTCTCCAGCCCCCTAATTTTTCACTCTCCCCCAACCATGAGATATATTTTGACTTCAAAACAAAAAAAAACAAAAAAAAACAAAAAAATTTGGCCTGACCCCTAAAAAGTTCGTCCTGACCCCTAAAATTTTCCCCGACCCCTAAATCTCTCCAGCCCCCTAATTTTTCACTCTCCCCCAACCCTGAGATATATTTTGACTTCAAAACAAAAAAAACAAAAAAATTTGGCCTGACCCCTAAAAAGTTCGTCCTGACCCCTAAAATTTTCCCCGACCCCTAAATCTCTCCAGCCCCCTAATTTTTCACTCTCCCCCAACCATGAGAAATATTTTGACTTCAAAACAAAAAAAAAAGAAAAAAATTTGGCTTGACCCCTAAAAAGTTCGTCCTGACCCCTAAAATTTTCCCCGACCCCTAAATCTCTCCAGCCCCCTAATTTTTCACTCTCCCCCCAACCCTGAGAAATATTTTGACTTCAAAACAAAAAAAAAACAAAAAAATTTGGCCTGACCCCTAAAAAGTTCGTCCTGACCCCTAAAATTTTCCCCGACCCCTAAATTTCTCCAGCCCCCTAATTTTTCACTCTTCCCCAACCCTGAGATATATTTTGACTTCAAAACAATAAAAAACAAAAAAATTTGGCCTGACCCCTAAAAAGTTCGTCCTGACCCTTAAAATTTTCCCCGACTCCTAAATCTCTCCAGCCCCCTAATTTTTCACTCTCCCCTAACCCTGAGAAATATTTTGACTTCAAAAAAAAAAAAAAAAAAAAAATTTGGCCTGACCCCTAAAAAGTTCGTCCTGACCCCTAAAATTTTCCCCGACCCCTAAATCTCTCCAGCCCCCTAATTTTTCACTCTCCCCCAACCCTGAGATATATTTTGACTTCAAAACAAAAAAAAACAAAAAAATTTGGCTTGACCCCTAAAAAGTTTGGCCTGACCCCTAAAATTTTCCCCGACCCCTAAATCTCTCCAGCCCCCTAATTTTCACTCTCCCCGAACAATGAGATATATTTTGACTTCAAAACAAAAAAAAACGAAAAAATTTGGCCTGACCCCTAAAAAGTTCCGTCTGACCCCTAAAATTTTCCTCGATCCCTAAATCTCTCCAGCCCCCTAATTTTTCACTCTCCCCCAACCATGAGAAATATTTTGAGTTCAAAACAAAAAAAAACAAAAAAATTTGGCCTGACCCCTAAAAAGTTCGTCCTGACCCCTAAAATTTTCCCCGACCCCTAAATCTCTCCAGCCCCCTAATTTTTCACTCTCCCCCAACCGTGAGAAATATTTTGACTTAAAAACAAAAAAAAAAGAAAACAATTTGGCCTGACCCCTAAAAAGTCGGCCTGACCCTTAAAATTTTCCCGACCCCTCATTCTCTCCAGCCCCTCATCCCAAGTAATTTTTAACTCTCCCTCAACCCTGAGAAATATTTTGAGTTCAAAACAAAAAAAAAAAAAAAGATTTGGCCTGACCCCTAAAAAGTTCGGCCTGACCCCTAAAATTTTCTCCGACCCCTCAATGTCTCCAGCATCCTACTCCCAACATATTTTTCACTCTCTCCCAACCCTGCGAAATATTTTGAGTTCAAAACAAAAAATGTTATTTAACATGTATACAAATATTAGTGAAAACAATGGCGGAGCATAATTATTTCTCTTCTTACTTTACTTATTGAGACGTTATTTAACATGTATACAAATATTAGTGAAAACAATGGCGGAGCATAATTATTTCTCTTCTTACTTTACTTATTGAGACGTTATTTAATATGTATACAAATATTAGTGAAAACAATGACGGAGCATAATTATTTCTCTTCTTACTTTACTTATTGAGACGTTGATTAATATGTATACAAATATTAGTGAAAACAATGGCGGAGCATAATTATTTCTCTTACTTTATTTATTGAGACGTTATTTAATATGTATACAAATATTAGTGAAAACAATGGCGGAGCATAATTATTTCTCTTTTTACTTTACTTATTGAGACGTTATTTAACATGTATACAAATATTAGTGAAAACAATGGTGGAGCATAATTATTTCTATTCTTACTTTACTTATTGAGACGTTATTTAACATGTATACAAATATTAGTGAAAACAATGGCGGAGCATAATAATTTCTCTTCTTACTTTACTTCTTGAGACGTTATTTAATATGTATACAAATATTAGTGAAAACAATGGTGGAGCATAATTATTTCTCTTTTTATTTTACTTCTAGAGACGTTATTTTATATGTATATAAATATTAGTGAAAACAGTGGCGGCACATAATTATCTCTTTTCTTACTTTACTTATTGAGACATTATTTAATATGTATACAAATATTAGTGAAAACAATGGGTGAGCATAATTATTTATTACTTTAATTTTAATGATACTACACTAACTTCACACCTCTCAAAAAGAAGGAGGTAACACCTGGGAGGATGGTATCATGTCAAAAGAAGAAATGCGGTTAGAATTAAGCAACACTTGCTTCATTATAAACTCATGTTCAAAAAATACCGTTATGGAATAAGCAACCCTTGCTTCACTATGGACTCATGTTAAAAAAAGTGCCGTTAGGGATTAAGCAACAGTTGCTCTAATATAAACTTATGTCTCGTTAGGATTAAGCAACCCTTGCTTCACTATAAACTCATGTTCAAAAAGGTGCCGTTAAGGATTTCCTCTGACGTCATTTCCTGTTAAAATCGTGACTTTGCATTATGCCGACAATCCCCCATCTCCAAATTTGACCTGAGGCGCTCCACCGGCGAATGCCGACACTCCCCCTTCCCCTAATTTGACCTGAAGCAGTCACACCGCCGCACTATCTCCACAACTGTCAAAAAGGAGGAGGTAATGCCTAGGAGGGTGGTATCATAACAACAGAATGGGCGTAGGGGAGGAAGGGGAGGTAGAAAGGGTGGGAGTGAGAGGGAAAGCAGGGTTGTAGTGTGAGGGATTTTCTTCCCTACACTCTTTTCCTCTGACGTCATTTCCTGTTAAAAGCGTGACTTTGCATATTTCTAAAATATATATATAATGAAAAATAACTGACCCCCCCCCCCGATGAAATATACCCCATGGACCCCTAAGAAGTGGGTTTATAGATTCGGGAATACTCTCATCATCTTAGTCTGTGAATTTTACATCAGAATACACTTTTATATGTTATGTATAAAAATATGTTGAAGTAAAATAAATTTTGAAGAGAAAAAAAATTAAAAACCTATAACGATGACGTCATATACCTATTACTGTGACGTCACGTGCACAAGAATAAGTTGGTTGAAAACAAAATTATTATTACATAATTACATTGGCTGATTTCCAAATTACTACTGAATAACATTAGAAAAGTTTGAAAAAACCAGACCCGCTGCCGAAGACTGGCCCCGTTGACCCCCAGCAACATGTTTTTTTGTTGTAATTTTGAGATATTATGATCCCAGGTGTTGTACGATGCTGAAGATATCAACTTTTTGACAATTCGCCGCATAGTTTTTGAGGAGAAGCTGGACATACAAACAGACAGACAGACAGACAGACATACAGACAAGTGTCCTTTATAGAGGAGACTAGCGGGGCTACCCGGCGTTGCTCGGGGTCATAAAAACATAATTGAAGAAAAATTGCGTACGTAACATCTTTATATTAAAACTTCTATTTCTCTCCTTCTCTCTCTATAGCTGTCTCTTTATCTTTCTACTTTTCTCTACCCTGGTCGCTACTTTTAAATTTTGCCTTTTGCGAAAGCTGTTTCTTCCCCACCATTTCATCCTACGTTTCACAGGGCAATAGTATGACTTATTTCTATAAAAAGTACCACCACTGTCTGCGCCTTCTATATAGGTACTTATAACCGCCCCGGTGTTCATACTATATATTTTGAATCCCCTCATGATATCCTTCATCATTTTAACTCCCCTCGTTATATTCATCATTTTCGATCTCCTCATACTATTAATCATTTTCAATCCCCTCATAATATTCTTCATCATTTTCAATCTCCTCATACTATTAATCATTTTCAATCCCCTCATAATATTCATGCTCATTTTCAATCCTCTCGTAATATTCCTCATCATTTTCAATCCGCTCATGATATTCTTCATTTTTTCAATCCTCTCATGATATTCTTCATTATTTTTAATCCCCTCATGATATTCTTCATCATTTTCAATCCCCTCATGATATTATTCATCATTTTAAATCCCCTCATGGTATTCTTCATCATTTCCAATCCTGTCAGTCTATTCTTTATCATTTTCAATCCTGTCAGTCTATTCTTCATCATTTTCAATCCTCTCATGACATTCTTCATCATTTTCAATCCCCTCATGATAGTCTTCATCATTTTCAATCCCCTCATGATAGTCTTCATCATTTTCAAACCTCTCATGATAGTCTTCATCATTTTCAAACCTCTCATGATAGTCTTCATCATTTTCAAACCTCTCATGATAGTCTTCATCATTTTCAAACCTCTCATGATAGTCTTCATTATTTTCAAACCTCTCATGATAGTCTTCATCATTTTCAATCCTCTCATGAAAGTCTTCATCCTTTTCAATCCTCTCATGAAAGTCTTCATCCTTTTCAATCCTCTCATGAAAGTCTTCATCCTTTTCAATCCTCTCATGATAGTCTTATCATAGCTCTATATAGGATATTGAGCACTTTTCTCCCAGACAACGCCGAGTACTTTGAAAATCAAGGAGGCCTGATGAGCACTACTGAAATCACTTACGTATCCTCTCTCCTTCTGATCTGCGAAATAGTCCAAAGGGGAACAAAGATGGCGTTAAAATATTTTCCAAACCTATCACTACAGTAGCTCTATCTAGGACATTGAGTACTTTTCTCCCGGACAACGCCGAGTACTTTAATAATAAAGGAGGCCTCCTGAGGACTACTGAAATCACTTAGGTATCCTCTCTCCTACTGATCTGCGAAATAGTCCAAAGGGAAACGAAGATGGCGTTAAAATATTATCCAAACCTATCACTACAGTAGCTCTATCTAGGACATTGAGCACTTTTTTTCCCGGACAACGCCGAGTACTTTGAAAATCAAAGAGGCCTCCTGAGCACTACTGAAATAACTCTTATCGATTCCCCATCCTTTTCAGCGTAGATTCTGTTAAAATATTATCCAAACTTATCACTACAGTAGCTCTATCTAGGACATTGAGCACTTTTTTCCCGGACAACGCCGAGTACTTTGAAAATCGAGGAGGCTTCATGAGCACTACTGAAATCCCTTAGGTATCCTCTCTCCTTCTGATCTTCGAAATAGTCCAAAGGGAAACGAAGATGGCGTTAAAATATTATCCAAACCTATCACTACAGTAGCTCTATCTAGGATATTGAGCACTTTTCTCCCGGACAACGCCGAGTACTTTGAAAATCGAGAAAGCTTCATGAACACCCATGAAATCCCTTAGGTATCCTCTCTCCTTCTGATCTGTGAAATAGTCCAAAGGGGAACGAAGATGGCGTTAAAATATTTTCCAAACCTATCACTACAGTAGCTCTATCTAGGACATTGAGCACTTTTCTCCCGGACAACGCCGAGTACTTTGATAATCAAGGAGACCTCCTGGGGACTACTGAAATCACTTAGGTATCCTCTCTCTTTCTTATCTGCGAAATAGTCCAAAGAGGAACGAAGATGGCGTTAAAATATTTTCCAAAACCTATCACTACAGTAGCTCTGTCTAGGACATTGAGCACTTTTCTCCCGGACAACGCCGAGTACTTTGATAATCAAGGAGGCCTCCTGGGGACTACTGAAATCACTTAGGTATCCTCTCTCCTTCTGATATGCGAAATAGTCCAAGGAGGAACTAAGATGGCGTAAAAATATTTTCAAAACCTATCACTACAGTAGCTCTATCTAGGATATTGAGCACTTTTCTCCCGGACAACGCCGAGTATTCAAAATCAAATAGGCCTCCTGGAAACTACTGAAATAACTCTTATCGATTACCCCATCCTTTTCAGCGTAGATGCTGTTAAAATATTATCCAAACCTATCACTACAGTAGCTCTATCTAGGACATTGAGCACTTTTTTCCCGGACAACGCCGAGTACTTTGAAAATCTAGGAGGCTTTATGAACACCAATGAAATTCCTTTAGGTATCCTCTCTCCTTCTGATCTGCGAAATAGTCCAAAGGGGAACGAAGATGGTGTTAAAATATTTTCCAAAACCTATCACTACAGTAGCTCTATCTAAGACATTGAGCACTTTTCTCCCGGACAACGCCGAGTACTTTGATAATCAAGGAGGCCTCCTGGGGACTACTGAAATCACTAAGGTATCCTCTCTCCTTCTGATCTGCGAAATAGTCCAAAGGGGAACGAAGATGGCGTTAAAATATTTCCAAACCTATCACTACAGTAGCTCTATCTAGAATATTGAGCACTTTTCTCCCGGACAACGCCTAGTATTTCAAAATCAAAGAGGCCTCCTGAGCACTACTGAAATAACTCTTATCGATTACCCCATCCTTTTCAGCGTAGATACTGTCAAAATATTATCCAAACCTATCACTACAGTAGCTCTATCTAGGACATTGAGCACTTTTTTCCCGGACAACGCCGAGTACTTTGAAAATCAAAGAGGCCTCCTGGGGACTACTGAAATCAGTTAGGTATCCTCCCTCCTTTTCAGCTGCAAAATTGTCCAAAGGGGAACGAAGATGGCGTTAAAATATTTTCCAAAACCTATCACTACAGTAGCTCTATCTAAGACATTGAGCACTTTTCTCCCGAAAACGCCGAGTACTTTGATAATCAAGGAGGCCTCCTGGGGACTACTGAAATCACTTAGGTATCCTCTCTCGTTCTGATCTGCGAAATAGTCCAAAGGGGAACGAAGATGGCGTTAAAATATTTCCAAACCTATCACTACAGTAGCTCTATCTAGAATATTGAGCACTTTTCTCCCGGACAACGCCGAGTATTTCAAAATCAAAGAGGCCTCCTGAGCACTACTAAAATAACTCTTATCGATTACCCCATCCTTTTCAGCGTAGATACTGTCAAAATATTATCCAAACCTATCACTACAGTAGCTCTATCTAGGATATTGAGCACTTTTCTCCCGGACAACGCCGAGTACTTTGAAAATCGAGGAGGCTTTATGAGCACTCCTGAAATCCCTTAGGTATTCTCTCTCCTTCTGATCTGCGAAATAGTCCAAAGGGAAACGAAAATGGCGTTAAAATATTTTCCAAACCTATCACTACAGTAGCTCTATCTAGGACATTGAGCACTTTTATCCCGGACAACGCCTGGTACTTTGATAATCAAGGAAGCCTCCTGGGGACTACTTAAATCACTTAGGTATCCCCTCTCCTTCTGATCTGCGAAATAGTCCAAAGGTGAATGAAGATTGCGTTAAAATATTTTCCAAACAAATCACTACAGTAGCTCTGTCTAGGATATTGAGCACTTTTCTCCCGGACAACGCCGAGTACTTTGAAAATCGAGGAGGCTTCATTCACACCCATTAAATTCCTCAGGTATCCTCTCTCCTTCTGATCTGCGAAATAGTCCAAAGGGGAACGAAGATGGCGTTAAAATATTTTCCAAAACCTATCACTACAGTAGCTCTATCTAAGACATTGAGCACTTTTCTCCCGGACAACGCCGAGTACTTTGAAAATCGAGGAGGCTTCATGAGCACTCCTGAAATCTCTTAAGTATCCTCTCTCCTTCTGATATGCGAAATAGTCCAAAGGGGAACGAAGACGGCGTTAAAATATTTTCCAAAACTATCACTACAGTTGCTCTATCTAGGACATTGAGCACTTTTCTCCTGGACAACGCCGAGTACTTTGATAATCAAGGAGGCTTCCTGGGGTCTACTGAAATGACTTAGGTATCCTCTCTCCTGATCTGCGAAATAGTCCAAAGGGTAACAGAGACGGCGTTAAAATATTTTCCAAACCTATCACTACAGTAGCTCTATCTAGGATATTGAGCACTTTTCTCCCGGACAACGCCGAGTATTTCAAAATCAAAGAGGCCTCCTGAGCACTACTGAAATAACTCTTATCGATTACCCCATCCTTTTCAGCGTAGATGCTGTTAAAATATTATCCAAACCTATCATTACAGTAGCTCTATCTAGGACATTGAGCACTTTTTCCCGGACAACGCCGAGTACTTTGAAAATCAAAGAGGCCTCCTGGGGACTACTGAAATCAGTTAGGTATCCTCCCTCCGTTTCATCTGCAAAATAGTCCAAAGGGGAACGAAGATGGCGTTAAAATATTTTCCAAACCTATCACTAAAGTAGCTCTATCTAGGACATTGAGCACTTTTCTCCCGGACAACGCCGAGTACTTTGATAATCAAGGAGACCTCCTGGGGACTACTGAAATCACTTAGGTATCCTCTCTCTTTCTTATGTGCGAAATAGTCCAAAGAGGAACGAAGATGGCGTTAAAATATTTTCCAAAACCTATCACTACAGTAGCTCTATCTAGGACATTGAGCACTTTTCTCCCGGACAACGCCGAGTACTTTGATAATCAAGGAGGCCTCCTGGAGACTACTGAAATCACTTAGGTATCCTCTCTCCTTCTGATATGCGAAATAGTCCAAGGAGGAACTAAGATGGCGTAAAAATATTTTCAAAACCTATCACTACAGTAGCTCTATCTAGGATATTGAGCACTTTTCTCCCGGACAACGCCGAGTATTCAAAATCAAATAGGCCTCCTGGGGATTACTGAAATAACTCTTATCGATTACCACATCCTTTTCAGCGTAGATGCTGTTAAAATATTATCCAAACCTATCACTACAGTAGCTCTATCTAGGACATTGAGCACTTTTTTCCCGGACAACGCCGAGTACTTTGAAAATCGAGGAGGCTTTATGAACACCCATGAAATTCCTTTAGGTATCCTCTCTCCTTCTGATCTGCCAAATAGTCCAAAGGGGAACGAAGATGGTGTTAAAATATTTTCCAAAACCTATCACTACAGTAGCTCTATCTAAGACATTGAGCACTTTTCTCCCGGACAACGCCGAGTACTTTGATAATCAAGGAGGCCTCCTGGGGACTACTGAAATCACTAAGGTATCCTCTCTCCTTCTGATCTGCGAAATAGTCCAAAGGGGAACGAAGATGGCGTTAAAATATTTCCTAACCTATCACTACAGTAGCTCTATCTAGAATATTGAGCACTTTTCTCCCGGACAACGCCGAGTATTTCAAAATAAAAGAGGCCTCCTGAGCACTACTGAAATAACTCTTATCGATTACCCCATCCTTTTCAGCGTAGATACTGTCAACATATTATCCAAACCTATCACTACAGTAGCTCTATCTAGGACATTGAGCACTTTTTTCCCGGACAACGCCGAGTACTTTGAAAATCAAAGAGGCCTCCTGGGGACTACTGAAATCAGTTAGGTATCCTCCCTCCTTTTCAGCTGCAAAATTGTCCAAAGGGGAACGAAGATGGCGTTAAAATATTTTCCAAAACCTATCACTACAGTAGCTCTATCTAAGACATTGAGCACTTTTCTCCCGAAAACGCCGAGTACTTTGATAATCAAGGAGGCCTCCTGTGGACTACTGAAATCACTAAAGTATCCTCTCTCCTTCTGATCTGCGAAATAGTTAAAAGGGGAACGAAGATGGCGTTAAAATATTTCAAAACCTATCACTACAGTAGCTCTATCTCGAATATTGAGCACTTTACTCCCGGACAACGCCGAGTATTTCAAAATCAAAGAGGCCTCCTGAGCACTACTGAAATAACTCTTATCGATTACCCCATCCTTTTCAGCGTAGATACTGTCAAAATATTATCCAAACCTATCACTACAGTAGCTCTATCTAGGACATTGAGCACTTTTTTCCCGGACAACGCCGAGTACTTTGAAAATCAAAGAGGCCTCCTGGGGACTACTGAAATCAGTTAGGTATCCTCCCTCCTTTTCAGCTGCAAAATTGTCCAAAGGGGAACGAAGATGGCGTTAAAATATTTTCTAAACCTATCACTACAGTAGCTCTATCTAGGATATTGAGCACTTTTCTCCCGGACAACGCCGAGTACTTTGAAAATCGAGGAGGCTTTATGAGCACTCCTGAAATCCCTTAGGTATCCTCTCTCCTTCTGATCTGCGAAATAGTCCAAAGGGAAACGAAAATGGCGATAAAATATTTTCCAAACCTATTACTACAGTAGCTCTATCTAGGACATTGAGCACTTTTTTCCCGGACAACGCCGAGTACTTTGATAATCAAGGAAGCCTCCTGGGGACTACTAAAATCACTTAAAAATCCTCTCTCCTTCTGATCTGCGAAATAGTCCAAAGGTGAACGAAGATTGCGTTAAAATATTTTCCAAACCTATCACTACAGTAGCTCTATCTAGGATATTGCGCACTTTTCTCCCGGACAACGCCGAGTATTTCAAAATCAAAGAGGCCTCCTGAGCACTACTGAAATAACTCTTATCGATTACCCCATTCTTTTTCAGCGTAGATGCTGTTGAAATATTATCCAAACCTATCACTACAGTTGCTCTATCTAGGACATTGAGCACTTTTCTCCCGGACAACGCCGAGTACTTTGATAATCAAGGAGGCTTCCTGGGGACTACTGAAATGACTTAGGTATCCTCTCTCCTGATCTGCGAAATAGTCCAAAGGGTAACAGAGACGGCGTTAAAATATTTTCCAAACCTATCACTACAGTAGCTCTATCTAGGATATTGAGCACTTTTCTCCCGGACAACGCCGAGTATTTAAAAATCAAAGAGGCCTCCTGAGCACTACTGAAATAACTCTTATCGATTACCCCATCCTTTTCAGCGTAGATGCTGTTAAAATATTATCCAAACCTCTCACTCCAGTAGCTCTATCTAGGACATTGAGCACTTTTTTCCCGGACAACGCCGAGTACTTTGAAAATCAAAGAGGCCTCCTGTGGACTACTGAAATCAGTTAGGTATCCTCCCTTCTTTTAATCTGCAAAATTGTCCAAAGGGAGACGAAGATGGCGTTAAAATATTTTTTGAACCTATCACTACAGTAGCTCTATCTAGGATATTGAGCACTTTTCTCCCGGACAACGCCGAGTACTTTGAAAATCGAGGAGGCTTTATGAGCACTCCTGAAATCCCTTAGGTATCCTCTCTCCTTCTGATCTGCGAAATAGTCCAAAGGGGAACGAAGATGGCGTTAAAATATTTTCCAAACCTATCACTACAGTAGCTCTATCTAGGACATTGAGCACTTTTCTCCCGGACAACGCCGAGTACTTTGATAATCAAGGAGGCCTCCTGGGGACTACTGATATCACTTAGGTATCCTCTCTCCTTCTGATCTGCGAAATAGTCCAAAGGGGAACGAAGATGGCGTTAAAATATTTTCCAAACCTATCACTACAGTAGCTCTATCAAGGATATCGAGCACTTTTCTCCCGGACAACGCCGAGTATTTCAAAATCAAAGAGGCCTCCTGAGCACTACTTAAATAACTCTTATCGATTACCCCATCCTTTTCAGCGTAGATGCTGTTAAAATATTATCCAAATTTATCACTACAGTTGCTCTATCTAGGACATTGAGCACTTTTCTCCCGGACAACGCCGAGTACTTTGATAATAAAGGAGGCTTCCTGGGGACTACTGAAATGACTTAGGTATCCTCTCTCCTAATCTGCGAAATAGTCCAAAGGGTAACAGAGACGGCGTTAAAATATTTTCCAAACCTATCACTACAGTAGCTCTATCTAGGATATTGAGCACTTTTCTCCCGGACAACGCCGAGTATTTAAAAATCAAAGAGGCCTCCTGAGCACTACTGAAATAACTCTTATCGATTACCCCATCCTTTTCAGCGTAGATGCTGTTAAAATATTATCCAAACCTATCACTACAGTAGCTCTATCTAGGACATTGAGCACTTTTTTCCCGGACAACGCCGAGTACTTTGAAAATCAAAGAGGCCTCTTGGGGACTACTGAAATTAGTTAGGTATCCTCTCTCCTTTTCATCTGCAAAATTGTCCAAAGGGAGACGAAGATGGCGTTAAAATATTTTCTAAACCTATCACTACAGTAGCTCTATCTAGGATATTGAGCACTTTTCTCCCGGAAAACGCCGAGTACTTTGAAAATCGAGGAGGCTTTATGAGCACTCCTGAAATCCCTTAGGTATCCTCTCTCCTTCTGATCTGCGAAATAGTCCAAAGGGGAACGAAGATGGCGTTAAAATATTTTCCAAACCTATCACTAGAGTAGCTCTATCTAGGACATTGAGCACTTTTCTCCCGGACAACGCCGTATACTTTGATAATCAAGGAGGCCTCCTGGGGACTACTGATATCACTTATGTATCCTCTCTCCTTCTGATCTGCGAAATAGTCCTAAGGGGAACGAAGATGGCGTTAAAATATTTTCCAAACCTATCACTACAGTAGCTCTATCTAGGATATTGAGCACTTTTCTCCCGGACAACGCCGAGAACTTTGAAAATCGAGAAGGCTTCATGAACACCCATGAAATCTCTTACGTATCCTCTCTCCTTCTGATCTGCGAAAAAAGTCCAAAGTAGAACGAAGATGGCGTTAAAATATTTTCCAAAACCTATCACTACAGTAGCTCTATCTAGGACATTGAGCACTTTTCTCCCGGACAACGCCGAGTACTTTGATAATCAAGGAGGCTTCCTGGGGACTACTGAAATGACTTAGGAATCCTCTCTCCTGATCTGCGAAATAGTCCAAAGGGTAACAGAGACGGCGTTAAAATATTTTCCAAACATATCACTACAGTAGCTCTATCTAGGATATTGAGCACTTTTCTCCCGGACAACGCCGAGTATTTCAAAATCAAAGAGGCCTCCTGAGCACTACTGAAATAACTCTTATCGATTACCCCATGCTTTTCAGCGTAGATGCTGTTAAAATATTATCCAAACCTATCACTACAGTAGCTCTATCTAGGACATTGAGCACTTTTTTCCCGGACAACGCCGAGTACTTTGAAAATCAAAGAGGCCTCCTGGGGACTACTGAAATCAGTTAGGTATCCTCCCTCCTTTTCATCTGCAAAATTGTCCAAAGGGAGACGAAGATGGCGTTAAAATATTTTCTAAACCTATCACTACAGTAGCTCTATCTAGGATATTGAGCACTTTTCTCCCGGACAACGCCGAGTACTTTGAAAATCGAGGAGGCTTTAAGAGCACTCCTGAAATCCTTTAGGTATCCTCCCTCCTTCTGATCTGCGAAATAGTCCAAAGGGGAACGAAGATGGCGTTAAAATATTTTCCAAACCTATCACTACAGTAGCTCTATCTAGGACATTGAGCACTTTTCTCCCGGACAACGCCTAGTACTTTGAAAATCGAGGAGGCTTCATGAGCATTCCTGAAATCCCTTAGGTATCCTCTCTCCTTCTGATCTGCGAAATAGTCCAAAGAGGAACGAAGACGGCGTTAAAATATTTTCCAAAACTATCACTACAGTAGCTCTATCTAGGACATTGAGCACTTTTCTCCCGGACCACGCCGAGTACTTTGATAATCAAGGAGGCCTCCTGGGGACTACTGAAATCAGTTAGGTATCCTTCCTCCTTTTCATCTGCAAAATTGTCCAAAGGGGAACGAAGATGGCGTTAAAATATTTTCCAAACCTATCACTACAGTTGCTCTATCTAGGACATTGAGCACTTTTCTCCCGGACAACGCCGAGTATTTGAAAATCGAGGAGGCTTCATGAGCACTCCTGAAATCCCTTAGGTATCCTCTCTCCTTCTGATCTGCGAAATAGTCCAAAGAGGAACGAAGACGGCGTTAAAATATTTTCCAAAACTATCACTACAGTAGCTCTATCTAGGACATTGAGCACTTTTCTCCCGGACCACGCCGAGTACTTTGATAATCAAGGAGGCCTCTTGGGGACTACTGAAATCAGTTAGGTATCCTCCCTCCTTTTCATCTGCAAAATTGTCCAAAGGGAGACGAAGATGGCGTTAAAATATTTTCTAAACCTATCACTACAGTAGCTCTATCTAGGATATACAGCACTTTTCTCCCGGACAACGCCGAGTACTTTGAAAATCGAGGAGGCTTCATGAGCACTCCTGAAATCCTTTAGGTATCCTCTCTCCTTATGATCTGCGAAATAGTCCAAAGGGGAACGAAGATGGCGTTAAAATATTTTCAATACCTATCACTACAGTAGCTCTATCTAGGATATTGATCACTTTTCTCCCGGACAACGCCGATTATTTCAAAATCAAAGAGGCCTCCTGGAGACTACTGAAATAACTCTTATCCATTCCCCCATCCTTTTCAGCGTAGATTCTGTTAAAATATTATCCGAACCTATCACTACAGTAGCTCTATCTAGGACATTGAGCACTTTATTCCCGGACAACGCCGAGTACTTTGAAAATCAAAGAGGCCTCCTGGGGACTACTGAAATCAGTTAGGTATCCTCCCTCGTTTTCATCTGCAAAATTGTCCAAAGGGGAACGAAGATGGCGTTAAAATATGTTCTAAACCTATCACTACAGTAGCTCTATCTAGGATATTGAGCACTTTTCTCCCGGACAACGCCGAGTACTTTGAAAATCGAGGAGGCTTCATGAGCACTACTGAAATCCCTTAGGTATCCTCTCTCCTTCTGATCTGCGAAATAGTCCAAAGGGGAACGAAGATGGCGTTAAAATATTTTCCAAACCTATCACTACAGTAGCTCTATCTAGGACATTGAGCACTTTTCTCCCGGACAACGCCGAGTATTTGAAAATCGAGGAGGCTTCATGAGCACTCCTGAAATCCCTTAGGTATCCTCTCTCCTTCTGATCTGCGAAATAGTCCAAAGAGGAACGAAGACGGCGTTAAAATATTTTCCAAAACTATCACTACAGTAGCTCTATCTAGGACATTGAGCACTTTTCTCCCGGACCACGCTGAGTACTTTGATAATCAAGGAGGCCTCCTGGGGACTACTGAAATCAGTTAGGTATCCTTCCTCCTTTTCATCTGCAAAATTGTCCAAAGGGGAACGAAGATGGCGTTAAAATATTTTCTAAACCTATCACTACAGTAGCTCTATCTAGGATATAGAGCACTTTTCTCCCGGACAACGCCGAGTACTTTGAAAATCGAGGAGGCTTCATGAGCACTCCTGAAATCCCTTAGGTATCCTCTCTCCTTCTGATCTGCGAAATAGTCCAAAGGGGAACGAAGATGGCGTTAAAATATTTTCAAAACCTTTCACTACAGTAGCTCTATCTAGGATATTGATCACTTTTCTCCCGGACAACGCCGAGTATTTCAAAATCAAAGAGGCCTCCTGGAGACTACTGAAACAACTCTTATCCATTCCCCCATCCTTTTCAGCGTAGATTCTGTTAAAATATTATCCGAACCTATAACTACAGTAGCTCTATCTAGGACATTGAGCACTTTTTTCCCGGACAACGCCGAGGACTTTGAAAATCAAAGAGGCCTCCTGGGGACTACTGAAATCAGTTAGGTATCCTCCCTCGTTTTCATCTGCAAAATTGTCCAAAGGGGAACGAAGATGGCGTTAAAATATTTTCTAAACCTATCACTACAGTAGCTCTATCTAGGATATTGAGCACTTTTCTCCCGGACAACGCCGAGTACTTTGAAAATCGAGGAGGCTTCATGAGCACTACTGAAATCCCTTAGGTATCCTCTCTCCTTCTGATCTGCCAAATAGTCCTGAGGCGCTCATACCGGCGAATGCCGACATTCCCCCTCCCCAGATTTCGCCTGAGGCGCTCATATTGACGAATGCCGACATTCCCCCTCCCCGGATTTCGCCTGAGTCGCTCACACTTCAACACTGCTCAAAAAAGGAGTAGATAATGGATGGGATGAGGGCATCATGACAACGGAACCGATACGACCCTACCTCAACACTTCTCAAAAAAGGAGGAGATAATGCATGGGAATAGGTCATCATGACAACGGAACCGATACGACCCTACCTCAACACTTCTCAAAAAAGGAGAAGATAATGCATGGGATGAGGGCATCATGACAACGGAACCGATACGACCCTACCTCAACACTTCTCAAAAAAGGAGGAGGTAATTCATGGGATGAGCACATCCTGACAACGGAACCGATACTATTCTACATCTACACTTCTCAAAAAAGGAAGAGGTAATGCATGGGATCAGTGCATCATGACAACGGAACCGATACTACCCTACCTCTACACTTCTCAAAAAAGGAGGAGGTAATGCTCACACCGGCGAATACCGTAACCCCCCCCCCAATTTGGCCTGAAAGGAGGCGGTAATTCCTATCATGATAACAGAACGGCCACGGGAGGGAGGGGGGAGGAATATTAGCGTCTATTAATAATTAAGAAAGAAAGTGTGAGAGGGAAAAATGACAGAAAGGAAAACTGCCACTCTCTGACGTCATGATGAAAACCTGATATAACCGGACACAATTTAGAGCAAGACCGGGTACATCCGGCAAGGGATTATGGGACAGGTTAGGATGTGATTGAGCAACCCTTGTTTCACTACACACTCTTAACGTAGGATTCCTATGTTGTTATTGATGCAACCGGACAGAAGTTATTGGATGATCTGATACAACCGGACACAATTTAGGGCAAGACCGGGTACATCCGGCAAGGGATTATGGGATGTTTATAGTGACTCGGCATTTTTATCGGATTAGTACATAAATACATTAGATTATTTCGAATTTACTACATAATAACGTTGAAATTTCGTGTAAAATACGAAAAAACTGCTACCTTTTGTCGGAAAGTGGTCCGGTTGACTGTCAGCGAGTGAATCGATTTTCGCGATTTTTAGATATTTTACATCCGGGATTTGTGCGGTCCTGTAGATGTCAACTTTTTGACATGTCGTCTGGTAGTTTTTGAGGAGATACTGGACATACAAACAAACAAACAAACATACAAACAGACAACTGCCCTTTATATAAGAGACTAGCGGGGCTACCCGGCGTTGCTCGGGGTCATAAAAACATAATTGAAAAAAAATTGCGTATGTAACATCTTTATATTAAAACTTCTATTTCTCTCCTTCTCTCTCTATAGCTGTCTCTTTATCGTTCTACTTTTCTCTACCCTGGTCGCTACTTTTAAATTTTGCCTTTTGCGAAAGCTGTTTCTTCCCCACCATTTCATCCTACGTTTCACAGGGCAATAGTATGACTTATTTCTATAAAAAGTACCACCACTGTCTGCGCCTTCTATATAGGTACTTATAACCGCCCCGGTGTTCATACTATATATTTTGAATCCCCTCATGATATCCTTCATCATTTTAACTCCCCTCGTTATATTCATCATTTTCGATCTCCTCATACTATTAATCATTTTCAATCCCCTCATAATATTCTTCATCATTTTCAATCCCCTCATAATATTCTTCATCATTTTCAATCTCCTCATACTATTAATCATTTTCAATCCCCTCATAATATTCTTGCTCATTTTCAATCCTCTCGTAATATTCCTCATCATTTTCAATCCGCTCATGATATTCTTAATAATTTTCAATCCTCTCATGATATTCTTCATTATTTTTAATCCCCTCATGATATTCTTCATCATTTTCAATACCCTCATGATATTCTTCATCATTTTCAATCCCCTCATGGTATTCTTCATCATTTTAAATCCCCTCATGGTATTCTTCATCATTTTAAATCCCCTCATGGTATTCTTCATCATTTTAAATCCCCTCATGGTATTCTTCATCATTTTAAATCCCCTCATGGTATTCTTCATCATTTCCAATCCTGTCAGTCTATTCTTCATCATTTTCAATCCTGTCAGTCTATTCTTCATAATTTTCGATCCCCTCATGATAGTCTTCATCATTTTCAATCCCCTCATGATAGTCTTCATCATTTTCAATCCCCTCATGATAGTCTTCATCATTTTCAAACCTCTCATGATAGTCTTCATCATTTTCAAACCTCTCATGATAGTCTTCATCATTTTAAAACCTCTCATGATAGTCTTCATCATTTTCAAACCTCTCATGATAGTCTTCATCATTTTCAAACCTCTCATGATAGTCTTCATCATTTACAAACCTCTCATGATAGTCTTCATCATTTTCAAACCTCTCATGATAGTCTTCATCATTTTCAAACCTCTCATGATAGTCTTCATCATTTTCAAACCTCTCATGATAGTCTTCATCATTTTCAAACCTCTCATGAAAGTCTTCATCCTTTTCAATCCTCTCATGAAAGTCTTCATCCTTTTCAATCCTCTCATGAAAGTCTTCATCCTTTTCAATCCTCTCATGATAGTCTTTATCATAGCTCTATATAGGATATTGAGAACTTTTCTCCCGGACAACGCCGAGTACTTTAATAATAAAGGAGGCCTCCTGAGGACTACTGAAATCACTTAGGTATCCTCTCTCCTACTGATCTGCGAAATAGTCCAAAGGGAAACGAAGATGGCGTTAAAATATTATCCAAACCTATCACTACAGTAGCTCTATATAGGACATTGAGCACTTTTTTTCCCGGACAACGCCGAGTACTTTGAAAATCAAAGAGGCCTCCTGAGCACTACTGAAATAACTCTTATCGATTCCCCATCCTTTTCAGCGTAGATTCTGTTAAAATATTATCCAAACCTATCACTACAGTAGCTCTATCTAGGATATTGAGCACTTTTTTCCCGGACAACGCCGAGTACTTTGAAAATCGAGGAGGCTTCATGAGCACTACTGAAATCCCTTAGGTATCCTCTCTCCTTCTGATCTTCGAAATAGTCCAAAGGGAAACGAAGATGGCGTTAAAATATTATCCAAACCTATCACTACAGTAGCTCTATCTAGGACATTGAGCACTTTTATCCCGGACCACGCCGAGTACTTTGATAATCAAGCAGGCCTCCTGGGGACTACTGATATCACTTAGGTATCCTCCCTCTTTCTGATCTGCGAAATAGTCCAAAGGGGAACAAAGATGGCGTTAAAATATTTTCCAAACCTATCACTACAGTAGCTCTATCTAGGATATTGAGCACTTTTCTCCCGGACAACGCCGAGTACTTTGAAAATCGAGAAGGCTTCATGAACACCCATCAAATCCCTTAGGTATCCTCTCTCCTTCTGATCTGCGAAATAGTCCAAAGGGGAACGAAGATGGCGTTAAAATATTTTCCAAACCTATCACTACAGTAGCTCTATCTAGGACATTGAGCACTTTTCTCCCGGACAACGCCGAGTACTTTGATAATCAAGGAGACCTCCTGGGGACTACTGAAATCAGTTAGGTATCCTCTCTCCTTCTGATCTTCGAAATAGTCCAAAAGGGAACGAAGATGGCGTTAAAATATTTTCCAAACCTATCACTACAGTAGCTCTATCTAGGATATTGAGCACTTTTCTCCCGGACAACGCCGAGTACTTTTAAAATCGAGGAGGCTTCATGAACACCCATGAAATCCCTTAGGTATCCTCTCTCCTTCTTATCTGCGAAATAGTCCAAAGAGGAACGAAGATGGCGTTAAAATATTTTCCAAAACCTATCACTACAGTAGCTCTATCTAGGATATTGAGCACTTTTCTCCCGGACAACGCCGAGTACTTTGATAATCAAGGAGGCCTCCTGGGGACTACTGAAATCACTTAGGTATCCTCTCTCCTTCTGATATGCGAAATAGTCCAAGGAGGAACTAAGATGGCGTTAAAATATTTTCAAAACATATCACTACAGTAGCTATATCTAGGATATTAAGCACTTTTCTCCCGGACAACGCCGAGTATTTCAAAATCAAATAGGCCTCCTGAGCACTACTGAAACAACTCTTATCGATTACACCATCCTTTTCAGCGTAGATGCTGTTAAAATATTATCCAAACCTATCACTACAGTAGCTCTATCTAGGATATTGAGCACTTTTCTCCCGGAGAACGCCGAGTACTTTGAAAATCGAGGAGGCTTTATGAGCACTCCTGAAATCCCTTAGGTATCCTCTCTCCTTCTGATCTGCGAAATAGTCCAAAGGGAAACGAAGATTGCGTTAAAATATTTTCCAAACCTATCACTACAGTAGCTCTATCTAGGACATTGAGCACTTTTATCCCGGACCACGCCGAGTACTTTGATAATCAAGCAGGCCTCCTGGGGACTACTGATATCACTTAGGTATCCTCTCTCCTTCTGATCTGCGAAATAGTCCAAAGGGGAACAAAGATGGCGTTAAAATATTTTCCAAACCTATCACTACAGTAGCTCTATCTAGGATATTGAGCACTTTTCTCCCGGACAACGCCGAGTACTTTGAAAATCGAGAAGGCTTCATGAACACCCATCAAATCCCTTAGGTATCCTCTCTCCTTCTGATCTGCTAAATAGTCCAAAGGGGAACGAAGATGGCGTTAAAATATTTTCCAAACCTATCACTACAGTAGCTCTATCTAGGACATTGAGCACTTTTCTCCCGGACAACGCCGAGTACTTTGATAATCAAGGAGACCTCCTGGGGACTACTGAAATCAGTTAGGTATCCTCTCTCCTTCTGATCTTCGAAATAGTCCAAAAGGGAACGAAGATGGCGTTAAAATATTTTCCAAACCTATCACTACAGTAGCTCTATCTAGGATATTGAGCACTTTTCTCCCGGACAACGCCGAGTACTTTGAAAATCGAGGAGGCTTCATGAACACCCATGAAATCCCTTAGGTATCCTCTCTCCTTCTTATCTGCGAAATAGTCCAAAGAGGAACGAAGATGGCGTTAAAATATTTTCCAAAACCTATCAATACAGTAGCTCTATCTAGGATATTGAGCACTTTTCTCCCGGACAACGCCGAGTACTTTGATAATCAAGGAGGCCTCCTGGGGACTACTGAAATCACTTAGGTATCCTCTCTCCTTCTGATATGCGAAATAGTCCAAGGAGGAACTAAGATGGCGTTAAAATATTTTCAAAACATATCACTACAGTAGCTATATCTAGGATATTAAGCACTTTTCTCCCGGACAACGCCGAGTATTTCAAAATCAAATAGGCCTCCTGAGCACTACTGAAACAACTCTTATCGATTACACCATCCTTTTCAGCGTAGATGCTGTTAAAATATTATCCAAACCTATCACTACAGTAGCTCTATCTAGGATATTGAGCACTTTTCTCCCGGAGAACGCCGAGTACTTTGAAAATCGAGGAGGCTTTATGAGCACTCCTGAAATCCCTTAGGTATCCTCTCTCCTTCTGATCTGCGAAATAGTCCAAAGGGAAACGAAGATTGCGTTAAAATATTTTCCAAACCTATCACTACAGTAGCTCTATCTAGGACATTGAGCACTTTTATCCCGGACAACGCCGAGTACTTTGATAATCAAGGAAGCCTCCTGGGGACTACTGAAATTACTTAGGTATCCTCTCTCCTTCTGATCTGCGAAATAGTCCAAAGGGGAACGAAGACGGCGTTAAAATATTTTCCAAAACTATCACTACAGTAGCTCTATCTAGGACATTGAGCACTTTTCTCCCGGACAACGCCGAGTACTTTGATAATCAAGGATGCCTCCTGGGGACTACTGAAATGACTTAGGTATCCCCTCTCCTTCTGATCTGCGAAATAGTCCAAAGGGGAACGAAGACGGCGTTAAAATATTTTCCAAACCTATCACTACAGTAGCTCTATCTAGGATATTGAGAACTTTTCTCCCGGACAACGCCGAGTATTTCAAAATCAAAGAGGCCTCCTGAGCACTACTGAAATAACTCTTATCGATTACCCCATCCTTTTCAGCGTAGATGCTGTTAAAATATTATCCAAACCTATCACTACAGTTGCTCTATCTAGGACATTGAGCACTTTTCTCCCGGACAACGCCGAGTACTTTGATAATCAAAGAGGCTTCCTGGGGACTACTGAAATGACTTAGGTATCCTCTCTCCTGATCTGCGAAATAGTCCAAAGGGTAACAGAGACGGCGTTAAAATATTTTCCAAACCTATCACTACAGTAGCTCTATCTAGGATATTGAGCACTTTTCTCCCGGACAACACCGAGTATTTCAAAATCAAAGAGGCCTCCTGAGCACTACTGAAATAACTCTTATCGATTACCCCATCCTTTTCAGCGTAGATGCTGTTAAAATATTATCCAAACCTATCACTACAGTAGCTCTATCTAGGACATTGAGCACTTTTTCCCGGACAACGCCGAGTACTTTGAAAATCAAAGAGGCCTCCTGGGGACTACTGAAATCAGTTAGGTATCCTCCCTCCTTTTCATCTGCAAAATTGTCCAAAGGGAGACGAAGATGGCGTTAAAATATTTTCTAAACCTATCACTACAGTAGCTCTATCTAGGATATTGAGCACTTTTCTCCCGGACAACGCCGAGTACTTTGAAAATCGAGGAGGCTTTATGAGCACTCGTGAAATCCCTTAGGTATCCTCTCTCCCTCTGATCTGCGAAATAGTCCAAAGGGGAACGAAGATGGCGTTAAAATATTTTCCAAACCTATCACTACAGTAGCTCTATCTAGGACATTGAGCACTTTTCTCCCGGGCAACGCCGAGTACTTTGATAATCAAGAAGGCCTCCTGGGGACTACTGATATCACTTAGGTATCCTCTCTCCTTCTGATCTGCGAAATAGTCCAAAGAGGAACGAAGATGGCGTTAAAATATTTTCCAAACCTATCACTACAGTAGCTCTATCTAGGATATTTAGCACTTTTCTCCCGGACAACGCCGAGTACTTTGAAAATCGAGAAGGCTTCATGAACACCCATGAAATCCCTTAGGTATCCTCTCTCCTTCTGATCTGCGAAATAGTCCAAAGGAGAACGAAGATGGCGTTAAAATTTTTTTCTAAAACCTATCACTACAGTAGCTCTATCTAGGACATTGAGCACTTTTCTCCCGGACAACGCCGAGTACTTTGATAATCAAGGAGGCCTCCTGGGGACTACTGAAATCACTTAGGTATCCTCTCTCCTTCTGATCTGCGAAATAGTCCAAAGGGAAACGAAGATGGCGTTAAAATATTTTCCAAACCTATCACTACAGTAGCTCTATCTAAGATATTGAGCACTTTTCTCCCGGACAACGCCGAGTATTTCAAAATCAAAGAGGCCTCCTGAGCACTACTGAAATAACTCTTATCGATTACCCCATCCTTTTCAGCGTAGATGCTGTTAAAATATTATCCAAACCTATCACTACAGTTGCTCTATCTAGGACATTGAGCACTTTTCTCCCGGACAACGCCGAGTACTTTGATAATCAAGGAGGCTTCCTGGGGATTACTGAAATGACTTAGGTATCCTCTCTCCTGATCTGCGAAATAGTCCAAAGGGTAACAGAGACGGCGTTAAAATATTTTCCAAACCTATCACTACAGTAGCTCTATCTAGGATATTGAGCACTTTTCTCCCGGACAACGCCGAGTATTTCAAAATCAAAGAAGCCTCCTGAGCACTACTGAAATAACTCTTATCGATTACCCCATCCTTTTCAGCGTAGATGCTGTTAAAATATTATCCAAACCTATCACTACAGTAGCTCTATCTAGGACATTGAGCACTTTTTTCCCGGACAACGCCGAGTACTTTGAAAATCAAAGAGGCCTCCTGGGGACTACTGAAATCAGTTAGGTATCCTCCCTCCTTTTCATCTGCAAAATTGTCCAAAGGGAGACGAAGATGGCGTTAAAATATTTTCTAAACCTATCACTACAGTAGCTCTATCTAGGATATTGAGCACTTTTCTCCCGGACAACGCCGAGTACTTTGAAAATCGAGGAGGCTTTATGAGCACTCCTGAAATCCCTTAGGTATCCTCTCTCCTTCTGATCTGCGAAATAGTCCAAAGGGGAACGAAGATGGCGTTAAAATATTTTCAAAACCTATCACTACAGTAGCTCTATCTAGGACATTGAGCACTTTTCTCCCGGACAACGCCGAGTACTTTGAAAATCGAGGAGGCTTCATGAGCACTCCTGAAATCCATTAGGCATCCTCTCTCCTTCTGATCTGCGAAATAGTCCAAAGAGGAACGAAGACGGCGTTAAAATATTTTCCAAAACTATCACTACAGTAGCTCTATCTAGGACATTGAGCACTTTTCTCCCGGACCACGCCGAGTACTTTGATAATCAAGGAGGCCTCCTGGGGACTACTGAAATCAGTTAGGTATCCTCCCTCCTTTTCATCTGCAAAACTGTCCAAAGGGGAACGAAGATGGCGTTAAAATATTTTCTAAACCTATCACTACAGTAGCTCTATCTAGGATATTGAGCACTTTTTTCCCGGACAACGCCGAGTACTTTGAAAATCAAAGAGGCCTCCTGGGGACTACTGAAATCAGTTAGGTATCCTTCCTCCTTTTCATCTGCAAAATTGTCCAAAGGGGAACGAAGATGGCGTTAAAATATTTTCTAAACCTATCACTACAGTAGCTCTATCTAGGATATTGAGCACTTTTCTCCCGGACAACGCCGAGTACTTTGAAAATCGAGGAGGCTTCATGAGCACTTCTGAAATCCCTTAGGTATCCTCTCTCCTTCTGATCTGCGAAATAGTCCAAAGGGGAACGAAGATGGCGTTAAAATATTTTCAAAACCTATCACTACAGTAGCTCTATCTAGGATATTGAGCACTTTTCTCCCGGACAACGCCGAGTATTTCAAAATCAAAGAGGCCTCCTGGAGACTACTGAAATAACTCTTATCCATTCCCCCATCCTCTTCAGCGTAGATTCTGTTAAAATATTATCCGAACCTATCACTACAGTAGCTCTATCTAGGACATTGAGCACTTTTTTCCCGGACAACGCCGAGTACTTTGAAAATCAAAGAGGCCTCCTGGGGACTACTGAAATCAGTTAGGTATCCTCCCTCGTTTTCATCTGCAAAATTGTCCAAAGGGGAACGAAGATGGCGTTAAAATATTTTCTAAACCTATCACTACAGTAGCTCTATCTAGGATATTGAGCACTTTTCTCCCGGACAACGCCGAGTACTTTGAAAATCGAGGAGGCTTCATGAGCACTCCTGAAATCCCTTAGGTATCCTCTCTCCTTCTGATCTGCCAAATAGTCCTGAGGCGCTCATACCGGCGAATGCCGACATTCCCCCTCCCCAGATTTCGCCTGAGGCGCTCATACCGACGAATGCCGACATTCCCCCTCCCCGGATTTCGCCTGAGTCGCTCACACTTCAACAGTGCTCAAAAAAGGAGTAGATAATGGATGGGATGAGGGCATCATGACAACAGAACCGATACGACCCTACCTCAACACTTCTCAAAAAAGGAGGAGATAATGCATGGGATGAGGGCATCATGACAACGGAACCGATACGACCCTACCTCAACACTTCTCAAAAAAGGAGGAGATAATGCATGGGAATAGGTCATCATGACAACGGAACCGATACGACTCTACCTCAACACTTCTCAAAAAAGGAGGAGATAATGCATGGGATGAGGGCATCATGACAACGGAACCGATACGACCCTACCTCAACACTTCTCAAAAAAGGAGGAGGTAATTCATGGGATGAGCACATCCTGACAACGGAACCGATACTATTCTACATCTACACTTCTCAAAAAAGGAAGAGGTAATGCATGGGATCAGTGCATCATGACAACGGAACCGATACTACCCTACCTCTACACTTCTCAAAAAAGGAGGAGGTAATGCTCACACCGGCGAATACCGTAACCCCCCCCCCCCAATTTGGCCTGAAAGGAGGAGGTAATTCCTATCATGATAACAGAACGGCCACAGGGAGGGAGGGGGGAGGAATATTAGCGTCTATTAATAATTAAGAAAGAAAGTGTGAGAGGGAAAAATGACAGAAAGGAAAACTGCCACTCTCTGACGTCATGATGACCTGATATAACCGGACACAATTTAGAGCAAGACCGGGTACATCCGGCAAGGGATTATGGGACAGGTTAGGATGTGATTGAGCAACCCTTGTTTCACTACACACTCTGAACGTAGGATTCCTATGTTGTTATTGATGCAACCGGACAGAAGTTATTGGATGATCTGATACAACCGGACACAATTTAGGGCAAGACCGGGTACATCCGGCAAGGGATTATGGGATGTTTATAGTGACTCGGCATTTTTATCGGATTAGTACATAAATACATTAGATTATTTCGAATTTACTACATATTAACGTTGAAATTTCGTGAAAAATACGAAAAAACTGCTACCTTTTGTCGGAAAGTGGTCCGGTTGACTGTCAGCGAGTGAATCGATTTTCGCGATTTTTAGATATTTTACATCCGGGATTTGTGCGGTCCTGTAGATGTCAACTTTTTGACATGTCGTCGGGTAGTTTTTGAGGAGATACTGGACATACAAACAAACAAACAAACATACAAACAGACAACTGCCCTTTATATAAGAGACTAGCGGGGCTACCCGGCGTTGCCCGGGGTCATAAAAACATATATTTGAAGAAAGATCGTGTGTGTAACATCTTTATATTCAAACTTCTATGTCCGCCCCCTCTCTCTATAGCCGTCTCTTTATCTGCTACATTTCTCTTTCCTGGTCGCCCCATTTCGCCGCTACTTTCTAATTTTGTCTTTTGCAAAAGCTGTTTCTTCCCCACCATTTCTCCTATTGCCCAGGGTAATAGTATGACATATTTCTATAAAAAGTAACACCTCTATCTGCGCCTTCTATATAGGTACTTATCTCCACCCCGGTGTTCATACTATATACGTATCTATCATCACCCCGGTGCGCATACTATATACGTACCTATCGCCGCCCCAGTGCACATACTATATACGTACCTATCGCCGCCCCGGTGCAGATACTATTTAAGTACCTATCGCCGCCCCGTTGCGAATGCTAAATAGTACCTATCGTTGCCCCGGTGTGAATGCTAAATACATACCTATTGCGCCCCGGTGTGCATGCTACATAAGTACCTATCGCTGCCCTAGTGCGAATACTAAAGACATACCAATTGCGCTCCGGTGTGCATGCTACATAAGTACCTATCACTGCCCTAGTGCGAATAATTAATATGTACATATTGCCGCTTTGGTGTGAATGCTAAATACGTACCTATCGCCGGCCCAGTGCGAATGCTAAATACGTACCTATAGCTGCCCTGGTGCGAATGCTAAATACGTACCTATAGCCGCCCCAGTGCGAATGCTAAATACGTACCTATCACCACTACGGTGCGAATGCGAAATACATACCTTTCGCCGCCCCGGTACGCATGCAATATATGTACTGATCGCCGCCGCAGAGCACACGCTATGTACGTACTTATTGCTGCCCGTGTGTACATGCTATATACGTAGCTATCGCCACCCCTGAATTCTGAATACGTACCTATCGCCGCCCTGGTGTGGAAGCTAAATACGTACATATCGCCACCCCGGTGCGAATGCTAAATACATACCTATCGTCGCCCCGGTGTGAATTCAAAATACGTACCTATTGCCGCCCCGGTGTGAATTCTAAATACGTACCTATCGCCGCCCCGGTGCGGAAGCTAAATACGTACATATCGCTGCCCCGGTGCGAATGCTAAATACATACCTATCGCTGCCCCGGTGTGAATGCTAAATACATCCCTATCGCCGCCCCGGTGTGAATGCTAAATACGTACCTATCGCCGCCCCGGTGTGAATTTTAAATATGTACCTTTCGCCGCCCGGTGTGAATTTTAAATATGTACCTTTCGCCGCCCCTGTGCGCGTGCTATATACGTACCTATCGCCGCCCCGGTGTGCATGCTATATATGAACCGATCGCTTCCTCAGTGCGCATGCTAAATACATACCTATCACTGCCCCGGTGTGCATACTATATACGTACTTATTACCGCCCATGTGCACATGCTATATAAGTACCTATCACCACTGCTGAATGCTAAATAAGTACCTATCGCCGCCCCGGTGTGGAAGCTAAATACAGACATATCGCCGCCCCTAAATTTGGGCAGACCCTAAAAAATTTTGCCTGACCCCTAAAATTTTCACCGACCCCTAAATCTCTCCAGCCGCCTAATTTTTCACTCTCCCCCAACCATGAGATATATTGACTTCAAAACAAAAAAAAACAAAAAAATTTGACCTGACCCCTAAAAAGTTCGTCCTGACCCCTAAAATTTTCCCCGACCCCTAAATCTCTCCAGCCCCCTAATTTTTCACTCTCCTCCAACCATGAGAAATATTTTGACTTCAAAACAAAAAAAAAACAAAAAATTTGGCCTGACCCCTAAAAAGTTCGTCCTGACCCCTATAATTTTCCCAGACCCCTAAATCTCTCCAGCCCCCTAATTTTTCACTCTCCCCCAACCCTGAGAAATATTTTGGCTTCAAAACAAAAAAAAACAAAAAAATTTGGCCGGACCTCTAAAAAGTTCGTCCCGACCCCTAAAATTTTCCCCGACCCCTAAATCTCTCCAGCCCCCTAATTTTTCACTCTCCCCCAACCCTGAGAAATATATCTTGACTTCAAAACAAAAAAAAACAAAAAAATTTGGCCTGACCCCTAAAAAGTTCGTCCTGACCCCTAAAATTTTCCCCGACCCCTAAATCTCTCCAGCCCCCTAATTTTTCACTCTCCCCCAACCCTGAGAAATATTTTGACTTCAAAAAAAAAAAAAAAAAAAAAAAAAAAAAATTTGGCCTGACCCCTAAAAAGTTCGTCCTGACCCCTAAAATTTTCCCCGACCCCTAAATCTCTCCAGCCCCCTAATTTTTCACTCTCCTCCAACTATGAAAAATATTTTGACTTCAAAACAAAAAAAAACAAAAAAATTTGGCCTGACCCCTAAAAAGTTCGTCCTGACCCCTAAAATTTTCCCCGACCCCTAAATCTCTCCAGCCCCTTAATTTTTCACTCTCCTCCAACCATGAAAAATATTTTGACTTCAAAACAAAAAAAAACAAAAAAATTTGGCCTGACCCCTAAAAAGTTCGTCTTGTCCCCTAAAATTTTTCCCGACCCCTAAATCTCTCCAGCCCCCTAATTTTTCACTCTCCCTTAACCCTGAGAAATATTTTGACTTCAAAAAAAAAAAAAAAAAAAAAATTTGGCCTGACCCCTAAAAAGTTCGTCCTGACCCCTAAAATTTTCCCCGACCCCTAAATCTCTCCAGCCCCCTAATTTTTCACTCTCCTCCAACTATGAAAAATATTTTGACTTCAAAACAAAAAAAAACAAAAAAATTTGGCCTGACCCCTAAAAAGTTCGTCCTGACCCCTAAAATTTTCCCCGACCCCTAAATCTCTCCAGCCCCCTAATTTTTCACTCTCCCCCAACCATGAGATATATTTTGACTTCAAAACAAAAAAAAACAAAAAAATTTGGCCTGACCCCTAAAAAGTTCGTCCTGACCCCTAAAATTTTCCCCGACCCCTAAATCTCTCCAGCCCCCTAATTTTTCACTCTCCCCCAACCCTGAGAAATATTTTGACTTCAAAACAAAACAAAAAAAAAAACAAAAAAAAAATTTGGCCTGACCCCTAAAAAGTTCGTCCTGACCCCTAAAATTTTCCCCGACCCCTAAATCTCTCCAGCCCCCTAATTTTTCACTCTCCTCCAACCATGAAAAATATTTTGACTTCAAAACAAAAAAAAACAAAAAAATTTGGCCTGACCCCTAAAAAGTTCGTCCTGACCCCTAAAATTTTCCCCGACCCCTAAATCTCTCCAGCCCCCTAATTTTTCACTCTCCTCCAACCATGAAAAATATTTTGACTTCAAAACAAAAAAAAACAAAAAAATTTGGCCTGACCCCAAAAAAGTTCGTCCTGACCCCTAAAATTTTCCATGACCCCTAAATCTCTCCAGCCCCCTAATTTTTCACTCTCCTCCAACCATGAAAAATATTTTGACTTCAAAACAAAAAAAAACAAAAAAAAACAAAAAAATTTGGCCTGACCCCTAAAAAGTTCGTCCTGACCCCTAAAATTTTCCCCGACCCCTAAATCTCTCCAGCCCCCTAATTTTTCACTCTCCCCCAACCCTGAGAAATATTTTGACTTCAAAACAAAAAAAAACAAAAAAAAACAAAAAAAATTGGCCTGACCCCTAAAAAGTTCGTCCTGACCCCTAAAATTTTCCCCGCCCCCTAAATCTCTCCAGCCCCCTAATTTTTCACTCTCCCCTAACCATGAGATATATTTTGACTTCAAAACAAAAAAAAACGAAAAAAGTTGGCCTGACCCCTAAAAAGTTCGTCCTGACCCCTAAAATTTTCCCCGACCCCTAAATCTCTCCAGCCCCCTAATTTTTCACTCTCCCCCAACCCTGAGAAATATTTTGGCTTCAAAACAAAAAAAAACAAAAGAAAACAAAAAAATTTGGCCTGACCCCTAAAAAGTTCGTCCTGACCCCTAAAATTTTCCCCGACCCCTAAATCTCTCCAGCCCCCTAATTTTTCACTCTCCCTCAACCATGAGATATATTTTGACTTCAAAACAAAAAAAACCCAAAAAAACAAAATTTGGCCTGACCCCTAAAAAGTTCGTCTTGACCCCTAAAATTGTCCCCGACCCCTTAATCTCTCCAGCCCCCTAATTTTTCACTCTCTTACAACCATGAGATATATTTTGACTTCAAAACAAAAAAAAACGAAAAAATTTGGCCTGACCCCTAAAAAGTTCGTCCTGACCCCTAAAATTTTCCCCGACCCCTAAATCTCTCCAGCCCCCTAATTTTTCACTCTCCCCCAACCCTGAGAAATATTTTGGCTTCAAAACAAAAAAAAACAAAAAAAAACGAAAAAATTTGGCCTGACCCCTAAAAAGTTCGTCCTGACCCCTAAAATTTTCCCCGACCCCTAAATCTCTCCAGCCCCCTAATTTTTCACTCTCCCCCAACCATGAGATATATTTTGACTTCAAAACAAAAAAAACTCAAAAAAACAAAATTTGGCCTGACCCCTAAAAAGTTCGTCTTGACCCCTAAAATTTTCCCCGACCCCTTAATCTCTCCAGCCCCCTAATTTTTCACTCTCTTACAACCATGAGATATATTTTGACTTCAAAACAAAAAAAAACGAAAAAATTTGGCCTGACCCCTAAAAAGTTCGTCTTGACCCCTAAAATTTTCCCCGACCCCTAAATCTCTCCAGCCCCCTAATTTTTCACTCTCCCCCAACCCTGAGAAATATTTTGGCTTCAAAACAAAAAAAAACAAAAGAAAACGAAAAAATTTGGCCTGACCCCTAAAAAGTTCGTCCTGACCTCTAAAATTTTCCCCGACCCCTAAATCTCTCCAGCCCCCTAATTTTTCACTCTCCCCCAACCCTGAGAAATATTTTGACTTCAAAACAAAACAAAAAAAAAAAAAAAAAAAAAAATTTGGCCTGACCCCTAAAAAGTTCGTCCTGACCCCTAAAATTTTCCCCGACCCCTAAATCTCTCCAGCCCCCTAATTTTTCACTCTCCTCCAACCATGAAAAATATTTTGACTTCAAAACAAAAAAAAACAAAAAAATTTGGCCTGACCCCTAAAAAGTTCGTCCTGACCCCTAAAATTTTCCCCGACCCCTAAATCTCTCCAGCCCCCTAATTTTTCACTCTCCTCCAACCATGAAAAATTTTTTGACTTCAAAACAAAAAAAAACAAAAAAATTTGGCCTGACCCCAAAAAAGTTCGTCCTGACCCCTAAAATTTTCCATGACCCCTAAATCTCTCCAGCCCCCTAATTTTTCACTCTCCTCCAACCATGAAAAATATTTTGACTTCAAAACAAAAAAAAACAAAAAAATTTGGCCTGACCCCTAAAAAGTTCGTCCTGACCCCTAAAATTTTCCCCGACCCCTAAATCTCTCCAGCCCCCTAATTTTTCACTCTCCTCCAACCCTGAGAAATATTTTGACTTCAAAACAAAAAAAAACAAAAAAAAACAAAAAAATTTGGCCTGACCCCTAAAAAGTTCGTCCTGACCCCTAAAATTTTCCCCGCCCCCTAAATCTCTCCAGCCCCCTAATTTTTCACTCTCCCCAAACCATGAGATATATTTTGACTTCAAAACAAAAAAAAACGAAAAAATTTGGCCTGACCCCTAAAAAGTTCGTCCTGACCCCTAAAATTTTCCCCGACCCCTAAATCTCTCCAGCCCCCTAATTTTTCACTCTCCCCCAACCCTGAGAAATATTTTGGCTTCAAAACAAAAAAAAACAAAAGAAAACAAAAAAATTTGGCCTGACCCCTAAAAAGTTCGTCCTGACCCCTAAAATTTTCCCCGACCCCTAAATCTCTCCAGCCCCCTAATTTTTCACTCTCCCCCAACCATGAGATATATTTTGACTTCAAAACAAAAAAAAACAAAAAAACAAAAAAATTTGGCCTGACCCCTAAAAAGTTCGTCTTGACCCCTAAAATTTTCCCCGACCCCTTAATCTCTCCAGCCCCCTAATTTTTCACTCTCTTACAACCATGAGATATATTTTGACTTCAAAACAAAAAAAACGAAAAAATTTGGCCTGACCCCTAAAAAGTTCGTCCTGACCCCTAAAATTTTCCCCGACCCCTAAATCTCTCCAGCCCCCTAATTTTTCACTCTCCCCCAACCCTGAGAAATATTTTGGCTTCAAAACAAAAAAAAACAAAAAAAAACGAAAAAATTTGGCCTGACCCCTAAAAAGTTCGTCCTGACCCCTAAAATTTTCCCCGACCCCTAAATCTCTCCAGCCCCCTAATTTTTCACTCTCCCCCAACCATGAGATATATTTTGACTTCAAAACAAAAAAAACCCAAAAAAAACAAAAAAATTTGGCCTGACCCCTAAAAAGTTCGTCTTGACCCCTAAAATTTTCCCCGGCCCCTAAATCTCTCCAGCCCCCTAATTTTTCACTCTCTTACAACCATGAGATATATTTTGACTTCAAAACAAAAAAAAACGAAAAAATTTGGCCTGACCCCTAAAAAGTTCGTCCTGACCCCTAAAATTTTCCCCGACCCCTAAATCTCTCCAGCCCCCTAATTTTTCACTCTCCCCCAACCATGAGAAATATTATGACTTCAAAACAAAAAAAAAAAAAAAAATTTGGCCTGACCCCTAAAAAGTTCCGCCTGACCCCTAAAATTTTCCCCGACCCCTAAATCTCTCCAGCCCCCTAATTTTTCACTCTCCCCCAACCATGAGAAATATTTTGACTTCAAAACAAAAAAAAGAAAAAAATTTGGCCTGACCCCTTTAAAGTTCGTCCTGACCCCTAAAATTTTCCCCGACCCCTAAATCTCTCCAGCCCCCTAATTTTTCACTCTCCCCCAACCCTGAGAAATATGTTCAGTTCAAAACAAAAAAAAACAAAAAAATTTAGCCTGACCCCTAAAAAGTTCGTCCTGACCCCTAAAATTTTCCCCGACCCCTAAATCTCTCCAGCCCCCTAATTTTTCACTTTCCCCCAACCATGAAAAATATTTTGACTTCAAAACAAAAGAAAAAACAAAAAAATTTGGCCTGACTCCTAAAAAGTTCGTCCTGACCCCTAAAATTTTTCGCCGACCCCTCAATCTCTCCAGCCCCCTAATTTTTCACTCTCCTCCAACTCTGAGAAATATTTTGACTTCAAAACAAAAAATTGGCGTGACCACTAAAAAGTGCGGCCTGACCCCTAAATCTCTCCAGCCCCTCATCCCAACTAATTTTTCACTCTCACATAACCCTGAGAAATATTTTGAGTTAAAAACAAAATAAAAAAGAACAAATTTTGCCTGACCCCTAAAAAGTTCGGATTGACCCCTAAAATTTTCTCCGACCCCTCAATGTCTCCAGCGAAATATTTTGAGTTCAAAAAAAAATGTTATTTAACATGTATACAAATATTAGTGAAAACAGTGGCGGAGCATAATTATTTCTATTCTTACTTTATTTATTGAGATGTTTTTTAATATGTATACAAATATTAGTGAAAACAATGGCGGAGCATAATTATTTCTCTTCTTACTGTAGTTATTGAGACGTTATTTAATATGTATACAAATATTAGTGAAAACAATGGTGGAGCATAATTATTTCTCTTCTTACTTTACTTATTGAGACGTTATTTAATATGTATACAAATATTAGTGAAAACAGTGGCGGAGCATAATTATTTCTATTTTTAGTTTATTTATTGAGACGTTTTTTAATATGTATACAAATATTAGTGAAAACAATGGCGGAGCATAATTTTTTCTTCCTTTAAATTTACTGATTGAAACGTTATTTAATATGTATACAAATATTTGTGAAAACAATGGTGGAGCATAATTATATCTCTTCTTACTTTACTTATTGAGACGTTATTTAATATGTATACAAATATAAGTGAAAACAATGGAGGAGCATAATAATTTCTCTTCTTACCTTACTTCTTGAGACGTTATTTAATATGTATACAAATATTAGTGAAAACAATAGTGGAGCATAATTAGTTCTCTTTTTACTTTACTTCTTGAAACGTTATTTAATATGTATACAAATATTAGTGAAAACAATGGTGGAGCATAATTATTTATTACACTAACTTCACACCTCTCAAAAAGAAGGAGGTAATACCTGGGAGGATGGTATCATGTCAACAGAAGAAATGCGGTTAGGATTAAGCAACCCTTGCTTCACTATAAACTCGTGTTCAAAAAAGTTCCGTTAGGGATCCACTTTGACGTCATTTCCTGTTAAAATCGTGACTTTGCATTATGCCGACAATCCCCCATCTCCAAATTTGGCATGAGGCGCTTCACCGGCGAATGCCGACACCCCCCCCCCTAATTTGACCTGAAGCAGTCACACCGCCGCTCTATCTCTACAACTCTCAAAAAGGAGGAGGTAATGCCTAGGAGGGTGGTATCATAACAACAGACCGGGCGTAGGGGAGGAAAGGAAGGTAGAAGGGGTGGGAGTGAGAGGGAAAGAAGAGTTTTAGTGTGAGGGATTTTCTTCCCTACACTCTTTTCCTCTGACGTCATTTCCTGTTAAAAGCATGACGGTGCATTATTTCTCAAATTCTACATGATGTCATTGTTTTTTTCTCAAATTAGTACTAAACAACGTTGAAAATCGAGGAAAAAGGCAGTCGACCCTCGAAGAGTCCATTTGTTTTCCAGTTCTGAGATAGTATACGTCCCGGGGCTGGCCGCTCATAATGACGTCAACCGTGTGACTGTTTGTTGGGTACTCTCGGAGGAGTATCTGGACATACAAACAGACAAACAGACAGACATACAGACAACTGGCCTTTATATAATAGAAGATACAAATAAATGCACATTGGCCTTTATTATAGATACAAATAAATGCACATTGGTCTTTATTATAGATTTGCTTAATACCCCCCCCCCCCAAGAAAAGATTTGGCCTGATGCGCTCACACCGGCGAATGCTGACACTCTCTCCTCGCAACAGATACTACACTGTCTCCACCCTCTCAAAAAGGTGTGAGCGCCGGCGAATGCCGACACTCCCCCTCCCCAAATTTGGCCTGAGGGACTCACACCGGCGAATGCCGTCACCCCCCCCCAATTTGGCATGAAAGGAGGAGGTAATGCCTATCATGATAACGGAAGGGAGTGGGTGGAATATTAGCGTCTATTAAAAGGTTGTAGTGTGAGTGAATTTATTCCCGCCACTTTGCATTATTTTTCAAATTATCTGCCACTCTCTGACGTCATGATATAACCGGACACAATTTAGAGCAAGACCGGGTACATCCGGCAAGGGATTATGGGACAGGTGCGGATGTGATTGAGCAACCCTTGTTTCACTACACACTCTTAACGTAGGATTCCTATTGATGCAACCGGACAGAAGTTATTGGATGATCTGATAGAACCGGACACAATTTAGGGCAAGACCGGGTACATCCGGCAAGGGATTATGGGATGTTTACATTGACTCTGCATTTTTATCGGATTAGTACATAAATACATTAGATTATTTCGAATTTACTATCGAATTGGACCTCCTCAAACCCATAGACCGGCGGAATGAAGCCCCGAAGGCCAAGACGATACCAGTCTATGGGGTGCAGTATCCATCGAAACGGATACTACACTTTGATGTTAGCCAAAAGAAGTGAATTAATGTCATTTTCGGTAATGGCGTATGAAAGCTATGTTGAATTAGAGAAAAACGGCCTAGGGGAGTGTAAAATTCATTCTTGATATTCCAAACTTATATAAGAATTTGTTAAATAGTAGTATACAATGTTTTTTGAAAGAAAATCCTAGTTATTATTACTTGTTAATTTAATAATGTAATTTAAACAGTGTCTAGTGGATAGACCGCTGTTCAGGTGTAGATTGGTTATAAATATCCCAGTAAATAACCTCAAAATTTTGTTGGCCTTTTGGCTAAGATCAAAGTGTAGTATCTGTTCTCGGCATTTTTGCCTTGAGATAAAGTGTATTATCTAGTCCTATCCTATAGGTGTCGATCTTACACTCTCGAATCAAAAATCAGATTATCATTATATTTTTGAATCCCCTTTCCTTCTGTTCACTTCCTCTCCCCTAAAGTACGGGCTGATACGCTGCCCTCCCCAAATTTTGCCTGAGTCGCTCATAATGCCTGAGGCCGACCCTCCCCATATTTAGCCTGAGGCGCTCACACCGGCGAATAACTCCCCCTCCACCAAATTCGGCCTCTCCATGCGACACTACTCCCCAAATTCGGCCTGAGGCGATTCTCCCCGAATTTCGCCTGAGGCGCACCACCGCCGAATGCCGACACTCACCCTCCTCATATTTGGCCTGAGGCGCTCATACTGGCGAACCCTCCCCAGTAATGCTGACACTCCTCCTCCCCAAATTCGGCCTGAGGCGCTCACACTGGCGAATGCCGACACTCCCCCAAATTCGGCCTGAGGCGCTCATACCGGCGAATGCCGACACTCCCCCAAATTCGGCCTGAGGCGCTCATTTTCCTCCCCGAATTTCGCCTGAGGCGCCCCACCGCGAATGACGACACACATCCTCCCCAGATTTCGCCTGAGGCGCTCACACCGCCGAATGCCGACTCTCCACCAAATTCGGCCTGAGGCGCTCACACCGCCGAATGCCGACTCTCCACCAAATTCGGCCTGAGGCGCTCACACCGGCGAATGCCGACACTCCCCCAAATTCGGCCTGAGGCGCTCATAATGGCGAATGCCGACACTCCTCCCCAAATTTCGCCTGAGGCGATCATACTTGCGTATGCCGATCCGAATTTTGCCTGAGGCGCCCCACCGGCAAATGCTGACCCTCCCCCAAATTTCGCCTGATGCGCCCCACCGCCGAATGCCTATATCCCCCTCCCCCAAATTTCTCCTGAGGCGCTCATACCGGCGAATGCCGACACCCCCACACCCACCCCAATTTTTCAATATGTATACAATATGTATACAAATAGTAGTGAAAACAATGGGGGAGCATACAAATATTAGTGAAAACAGTGGGGGAGCATAATTATTTATTACTTTAATTTTACTGATACTACACTAACTTCACACCTCTCAAAAAGGAGGAGGTAATACCTAGGAGGATGTTATCATGTCAACAGAAAAAATGTGGTTAGGATTAAGCAACCCTTGCTTCACTATGAACTCATGTTAAAAAAAGTGCCGTTATTGATTAAACAACACTTGCGTCACTATAAACGCATGTATCGAAAAGTGCCGTTAGGAGTTACGCAACCCTTGCATCACTATGGACTCATGTTCAAAAAAGTGCCGTTAGTAAGTAAGCAACCCATGCTTGACTATGGACTCGTGTTCAAAAAAAGTGCCGTTTGTGATTAAGCAACACTTGCTTCACTATAAACTCATGTTCAAAAAAGAGCCGTTAGGGATTTCCTCTGACGTCATTTCCTGTTAAAATCATGACGGTGCATTATTTCATTGTTTTTTTCTCAAATTAGTACTAAACAACGTTGAAAATCGAGGAAAAAGGCACCCCCCCATTGGAGAAAAGTGCTCAGTCGACCCTCAAAGAGTCCATTTTTTTTTTCCGGTGCTGAGATATTATACGACCCGGGGCTGGCCGGTTATAATGATGTCAACCGTGTGACTGTTTGTTGGGTCCTGTCGGAGGAGTATGTGGACATACAAACAAACAGACAAACAGACAAACAGACATACAGACAACTGCCCTTTATATAATAGACTAGCGGGGCTACCCGGCGTTGCTCGGGGTCATAAAAACATATATTTGAAGAAAGATCGTGTGTGTAACATCTTTATATTCAAACTTCTATGTCCGCCCCCTCTCTCTATAGCCGTCTCTTTATCTGCTACCTTTCTCTTTCCTGGTCGCCCCATTTCGCCGCTACTTTCTAATTTTGCCTTTTGCAAAAGCTGTTTCTTCCCAACCATTTCTCCTATTGCCCAGGGTAATAGTATGACATATTTCTATAAAAAGTAACACCTCTATCTGCGCCTTCTATATAGGTACTTATCTCCACCCCGGTGTTCATACTATATACGTATCTATCATCACCCCGGTGTTCATACTATATACGTATCTATCATCACCCCGGTGCGCATACTATATACGTACCTATCGCCGCCCCGGTGCAGATACTATTTAAGTACCTATCACCGCCCCGTTGCGAATGCTAAATAGTACATATCGTTGCCCCGGTGTGAATGCTAAATACATACCTATTGCGGCCCGGTGTGCATGCTACATAAGTACCTATCGCTGCCCCAGTGCGAATACTAAAGACATACCAATTGCGCCCCGGTGTGCATGCTACATAAGTACCTATCGCTGCCCTAGTGCGAATAATTAATATGTACATATTGCAGCTTTGGTGTGAATGCTAAATACGTACCTATCGCCGGCCCAGTGCGAATGCTAAATACGTACCTATAGCCGCCCTGGTGCAAATGCTAAATACGTACCTATAGCCGCCCCGGTGTAAATGCTAAATACGTACCTATCACCACCACGGTGCGAATGCGAAATACATACCTTTCGCCGCCCCGGTGCGCGTGCTATATATGTACTGATCGCCGTCGCAGTGCGCATGCTATGTACGTACTTATTGCTGCCCATGTGTACATGCTATATACGTAGCTATCGCACCCCTGAATTCTGAATACGTACCTATCGCCGCCCTGGTGTGGAAGCTAAATACGTACATATCGCCGCCCCGGTGCGAATGCTAAATACATACCTATCGCCGCCCCGGTGTGAATTCTAAATACGTACCTATCGCCGCCCCGGTGTGAATTCTAAATACTTACCTATCGCCGCCCCGGTGCAGAAGCTAAATACATACATATCGCAACCCCGGTGCGAATGCTAAATACATACCTATCGCTGCCCCGGTGTGAATGCTAAATACATACCTATCGCCGCCCCGGTGTGAATGCTAAATATGTACCTATCGCCACCCCGGTGTGAATTTTAAATATGTACCTTTCGCCGCCCCGGAGTAAATTTTAAATATGTACCTATCCCCGCCCCGGTGCGCTTGCTATATATGAACCGATCGCTGCCTCAGTGCGCATGCTAAATACATACCTATCACTGCCCCGGTGCGCATACTATATACGGACTTATTACCGCCCATGTGCACATGCTATATAAGTACCTATCACCACCGCTGAATGCTAATTAAGTACCTATCGCCGCCCCGGTGTGGAAGCTAAATACGTACATATCGCGGCCCCTAAATTTGGGCGGACCCCTAAAAAATTTGGCCTGACCCCATAAAATTTTCCCCGACCCCTAAATCTCTCCAGCCCCCTAATTTTTCACTCTCCCCCAATCATGAGAAATATTTTGACTTCAAAACAAAAAAAAACAAAAAAATTTGGCCTGACCCCTAAAAAGGCGTCCTGACCCCTAAAATTTTCCCCGACCCCATAATCTCTCCAGCCTCCTAATTTTTCACTCTCCCCCAACCATGAGAAATATTTTGACTTCAAAACAAAAAAAAACAAAAAAATTTGGCCTGACCCCTAAAAAGTTCGTCCTGACCCCTAAAATTTTCCCCAACCCCTCAATCTCTCCAGCCCCCTAATTTTTCACTCTCCCCCAACCGTGAGAAATATTTTCAGTTCAAAACCAAAAAAAAGAAAAAAATTTGGCCTGACCCCTAAAAAGTTCCGCCTGACCCCTAAAATTTTCCCCGACCCCTAAATCTCTCCAGCCCCCTAATTTTTCACTATCCCCCAACCATGAGAAATATTTTCAGTTCAAAACCAAAAAAAAGAAAAAAATTTGGCCTGACCCCTAAAAAGTTCGTCCTGACCCCTAAAATTTTCCCCGTCCCCTAAATCTCTCCAGCCCGCTTAATTTTTCACTCTCCCCCAACCATGAGAAATATTTTGACTTCAAAACAAAAAAAAACAAAAAAATTTGGCCTGACCCCTAAAAAGTTCGTCCTGACCCCTAAAATTTTCCCCGACCCCTCAATCTCTCCAGCCCCCTAATTTTTCACTCTCCCCCAACCGTGAGAAATATTTTCAGTTCAAAACCAAAAAAAAGAAAAAAATTTGGCCTGACCCCTAAAAAGTTCCGCCTGACCCCTAAAATTTTCCCCGACCCCTAAATCTCTCCAGCCCCCTAATTTTTCACTATCCCCCAACCATGAGAAATATTTTCAGTTCAAAACCAAAAAAAAGAAAAAAATTTGGCCTGACCCCTAAAAAGTTCGTCCTGACCCCTAAAATTTTCCCCGTCCCCTAAATCTCTCCAGCCCGCTTAATTTTTCACTCTCCCCCAACCATGAGAAATATTTTGACTTCAAAACAAAAAAAAAGAAAAAAATTTGGCCTGACCCCTAAAAAGTTCGTCCTGACCCCTAAAATTTTCCCCGACCCCTAAATCTCTCCAGCTCCCTAATTTTTCACTCTCCCCCAACCATGAGAAATATTTTGACTTCAAAACAAAAAAAAACAAAAAAATTTGGCCTGACCCCTAAAAAGTTCCGCCTACCCCTAAAATTTTTCCCGACCCCTAAATCTCTCCAGCCCCCTAATTTTTCACTCTCCCCCAACCATGAGAAATATTTTGAGTTCAAAACCAAAAAAAAAAAAAAAATTTGGCCTGACCCCTAAAAAGTTCGTCCTGACCCCTAAAATTTTCCCCGACCCCTAAATCTCTCCAGCCCCCTAATTTTTCACTCTCCCCCAACCATGAGAAATATTTTAACTTCAAAACAAAAAAAAACAAAAAAATTTGGCCTGACCCCTAAAAAGGCGTCCTGACCCCTAAAATTTTCCCCGACCCCTAAATCTCTCCAGCCCCCTAATTTTTCACTCTCCCCCAACCATGAGAAATATTTGCAGTTCAAAACCAAAAAAAAGAAAAAAATTTGTCCTGACCCCTAAAAAGTTCGTCCTGTCCCCTAAAATTTTCCCCGACCCCTAAATCTCTCCAGCCCCCTAATTTTTCACTCTCCCCCAACCATGAGAAATATTTTGAGTTCAAAACCAAAAAAAATAAAAAAATTTGGCCTGACCCCTAAAAAGTTCGTCCTGACCCCTAAAATTTTCCCCGACCCCTAAATCTCTCCAGCCCCCTAATTTTTCACTCTCCCCCAACCATGAGAAATATTTTGACTTCGAAACAAAAAAATTTGGCCTGACCCTTAAAAAGTTTGGCCTGACCCCTAAATCTCTCCAGCCCCACATCCCAACTAATTTTTCACTCTCCCCCAACCCTGAGAAATATTTTGAGTTAAAAACAAAATAAAAATGAACAAATTTTGCCTGACCCCTAAAAAGTTCGGATTATCCCCTAAAATTTTCTCCGACCCCTCAATGTCTCCAGCCCCCTACTCCCAACTAATTTTTCACTCTCTCCCAACCCTGCGAAATATTTTGAGTTCAAAACAAAAAATGTTATTTAACATGTATACAAATATTAGTGAAAACAATGGCTGAGCATAATTATTTCTCTTCTTACTTTACTTATTGACACGTTATTTAATATGTATACAAATATTAGTGAAAACAATGGCGGAGCATAATTATCTCTTTTCTTACTTTACTTATTGAGACGTTATTTAACATGTATACAAATATTAGTGAAAACAGTGGTGGAGCATAATTATTTCTCTTCTTACTTTACTTATTGACACGTTATTTAATATGTATACAAATATAAGTGAAAACAATGGTGGAGCATAATTATTTCTCTACTTACTTTACTTATTGACACGTTATATAACATGTATACAAATATAAGTGAAAACAATGGTGGAGCATAATTATTTTTCTTCTTACTTTAATTTTTCTCTTCTTACTTTACTTATTGACACGTTATTTAACATGTATACACATATTAGTGAAAACAGTGGTGGAGCATAATTATTTCTCTTCTTACTTTACTTATTGACACGTTATTTAACATGTATACACATATTAGTGAAAACAGTGGTGGAGCATAATTATTTTTCTTCTTACTTTACTTATTGACACGTTATTATTTAACATGTATACAAATATTAGTGAAAACAGTGGTGGAGCATAATTTTTCTCTTCTTACTTTACTTATTGACACGTTATTTAACATGTATACAAATATTAGTGAAAACAGTGGTGGAGCATAATTTTTCTCTTCTTACTTTACTTATTGACACGTTATTTAACATGTATACAAATATTAGTGAAAACAGTGGTGGAGCATAATTATTTCTCTTCTTACTTTACTTATTGACACGTTATTTAACATGTATACAAATATTAGTGAAAACAATGACGGAGCATAATTTTTCTCTTCTTATTTTACTTATTTAGACGTTATTTAATATGTATACAAATATTAGTGAAAACAATGGTGGTGCATAATTATTTATTACTTTAATTTCATTGATAATACACTAACTTCACACCTCTCAAAAAGAAGGAGGTAATACCTGGGAGGATGGTATCATGTCAACAGAAGAAATGCGGTTAGGATTAAGCAACCCTTGCTTCACTATAAACTCGTGTTCAAAAAAGTTCCGTTAGGGATCCACTTTGACGTCATTTCCTGTTAAAATCGTGACTTTGCATTATGCCGACAATCCCCCATCTCCAAATTTGGCATGAGGCGCTTCACCGGCGAATGCCGACACTCCCCCCCCCCCTAATTTGACCTGAAGCAGTCACACCGCCGCTCTATCTCTACAACTCTCAAAAAGGAGGAGGTAATGCCTAGGAGGGTGGTATCATAACAACAGAACGGGCGTAGGGGAGGAAAGGAAGGTAGAAGGGGTGGGAGTGAGAGGGAAAGAAGAGTTTTAGTGTGAGGGATTTTCTTCCCTACACTCTTTTCCTCTGACGTCATTTCCTGTTAAAAGCATGACGGTGCATTATTTCTCAAATTCTACATGATGTCATTGTTTTTTTCTCAAATTAGTACTAAACAACGTTGAAAATCGAGGAAAAAGGCAGTCGACCCTCGAAGAGTCCATTTTTTTTCCGGTTCTGAGATAGTATACGTCCCGGGGCTGGCCGGTCATAATGACGTCAACCGTGTGACTGTTTGTTGGGTACTCTCGGAGGAGTATCTGGACATACAAACAGACAAACAGACAGACATACAGACAACTGGCCTTTATATAATAGAAGATACAAATAAATGCACATTGGCCTTTATTATAGATACAAATAAATGCACATTGGTCTTTATTATAGATTTGCTTAATACCCCCCCCCCCCCAAGAAAAGATTTGGCCTGATGCGCTCACACCGGCGAATGCTGACACTCTCTCCTCGCAACAGATACTACACTGTCTCCACCCTCTCAAAAAGGTGTGAGCGCCGGCGAATGCCGACACTCCCCCTCCCCAAATTTGGCCTGAGGGACTCACACCGGCGAATGCCGTCACCCCCCCCCCCCAATTTGGCATGAAAGGAGGAGGTAATGCCTATCATGATAACGGAAGGGAGTGGGTGGAATATTAGCGTCTATTAAAAGGTTGTAGTGTGAGTGAATTTATTCCCGCCACTTTGCATTATTTTTCAAATTATCTGCCACTCTCTGACGTCATGATATAACCGGACACAATTTAGAGCAAGACCGGGTACATCCGGCAAGGGATTATGGGACAGGTGCGGATGTGATTGAGCAACCCTTGTTTCACTACACACTCTTAACGTAGGATTCCTATGTTGTTATTGATGCAACCGGACAGAAGTTATTGGATGATCTGATAGAACCGGACACAATTTAGGGCAAGACCGGGTACATCCGGCAAGGGATTATGGGATGTTTACATTGACTCTGCATTTTTATCGGATTAGTACATAAATACATTAGATTATTTCGAATTTACTATCGAATTGGACCTCCTCAAACCCATAGACCGGCGGAATGAAGCCCCGAAGGCCAAGACGATACCAGTCTATGGGGTGCAGTATCCATCGAAACGGATACTACACTTTGATGTTAGCCAAAAGAAGTGAATTAATGTCATTTTCGGTAATGGCGTATGAAAGCTATGTTGAATTAGAGAAAAACGGCCTAGGGGAGTGTAAAATTCATTGTTGATATTCCAAACTTATATAAGAATTTGTTAAATAGTAGTATACAATGTTTTTTGAAAGAAAATCCTAGTTATTATTACTTGTTAATTTAATAATGTAATTTAAACAGTGTCTAGTGGATAGACCGCTGTTCAGGTGTAGATTGGTTATAAATATCCCAGTAAATAACCTCAAAATTTAAATTTCGGATGCTTCATTGGTCTTTTGGCTAAGATCAAAGTGTAGTATCTGTTCCCCATAGACTGGTATTGTCTTGTCCTCCGGGACTTGATTTACGCCGGTCTATGGGAATGTCCTGTGCAGTTCTAGGAGGTCCACCCTCCCAGGCTTCGCCTCCCCTCTTTGGGGAGGAGTAAGTTTATTGCTTACTGTCTGAGGCGCCCCTACCGGGGAATGCCGACGGGGCTGCCCAGGCAATTTTTAAATGGCCAGAGTGCTCACCTCTCGAGCGCTGGCTTTTAACCCCACTTTCTCGACCCAATCTGTGGTCACATCTTACTTGTGGGAGTAGGATAAAACTGGCCTTGTGCCTAACTCCTGGGGAGGAGTAAATACCTTAAATTTCGGATGCTTTTGTTGGCCTTTTGGCTAAGATCAAAGTGTAGTATCTGTTCTCGGCATTTTTGCCTTGAGATAAAGTGTATTATCTAGTCCTATCCGATAGGTGTCGATCTTACACTCTCGAATCAAAAATCAGATTATCATTATATTTTTGAATCCCCTTTCCTTCTGTTCACTTCCTCTCCCCTAAAGTACGGGCTGATACGCTGCCCTCCCCAAATTTTGCCTGAGTCGCTCATAATGCCTTAGGCCGACCCTCCCCATATTTAGCCTGAGGCGCTCAAACCGGCGAATAACTCCCCCTCCACCAAATTCGGCCTCTCCATGCGACACTACTCCCCAAATTCGGCCTGAGGCGATTCTCCCCGAATTTCGCCTGAGGCGCACCACCGCCGAATGCTGACACTCACCCTCCTCATATTTGGCCTGAGGCGCTCATACTGGCGAACCCTCCCCAGTAATGCTGACACTCCTCCTCCCCAAATTCGGCCTGAGGCGCTCACACTGGCGAACCCTCCTCAGTAATGCTGACACTCCTCCTCCCCAAATTCGGCCTGAGGCGCTCACACTGGCGAATGCCGACACTCCCCCAAATTCGGCCTGAGGCGCTCATACCGGCGAATGCCGACACTCCCCCAAATTCGGCCTGAGGCGCTCATTTTCCTCCCCGAATTTCGGCTGAGGCGCTCACACCGCCGAATGCCGACTCTCCACCAAATTCGGCCTGAGGCGCTCACACCGGCGAACCCTCCTCAGTAATGCTGACACTCCTCCTCCCCAAATTCGGCCTGAGGCGCTCACACTGGCGAATGCCGACACTCCCCCAAATTCGGCCTGAGGCGCTCATACCGGCGAATGCCGACACTCCCCCAAATTCGGCCTGAGGCGCTCATTTTCCTCCCCGAATTTCGGCTGAGGCGCCCCACCGCGAATGACGACACACATCCTCCCCAGATTTCGCCTGAGGCGCTCACACCGCCGAATGCCGACTCTCCACCAAATTCGGCCTGAGGCGCTCACACCGGCGAATGCCGACACTCCCCCAAATTCGGCCTGAGGCGCTCATAATGGCGAATGCCGACACTCCTCCCCAAATTTCGCCTGAGGCGATCATACTTGCGTATGCCGACACTCGTCCCCGAATTTTGCCTGAGGCGCCCCACCGGCAAATGCTGACCCTCCCCCAAATTTCGCCTGATGCGCCCCACCGCCGAATGCCTATACCCCCCTCCCCCAAATTTCTCCTGAGGCGCTCACACCGGCGAATGCCGACATCCCCACACCCACCCCAATTTTTCAATATGTATACAATATGTATACAAATATTAGTGAAAACAATGGGGGAGCATACAAATATTAGTGAAAACAGTGGGGGAGCATAATTATTTATTACTTTAATTTTACTGATACTACACTAACTTCACACCTCTCAAAAAGGAGGAGGTAATACCTAGGAGGATGTTATCATGTCAACAGAAAAAATGTGGTTTGGATTAAGCAACCCTTGCTTCACTATGAACTCATGTTAAAAAAAGTGCCGTTATTGATTAAACAACACTTGCGTCACTTTAAACGCATGTATCAAAAAGTGCCGTTAAGAGTTACGCAACCCTTGCATCACTATGGACTCATGTTCAAAAAAGTGCCGCTAGTAAGTAAGCAACCCATGCTTGACTATGGACTCGTGTTCAAAAAAAGTGCCGTTTGTGATTAAGCAACACTTGCTTCACTATAAACTCATGTTCAAAAAAGAGCCGTTAGGGATTTCCTCTGACGTCATTTCCTGTTAAAATCATGACGGTGCATTATTTCATTGTTTTTTTCTCAAATTAGTACTAAACAACGTTGAAAATCGAGGAAAAAGGCACCCCCCCATTGGAGAAAAGTGCTCAGTCGAACCCCGAAGAGTCCATTTTTTTTTCCGGTTCTGAGATATTATACAACCCGGGGCTGGCCGGTCATAATGACGTCAACCGTGTGACTGTTTGTTGGGTCCTCTCGGAGGAGTTTCTGGACATACAGACAAACAGACAAACAGACAAACAGACATACAGACAACTGCCCTTTATATAATAGACTAGCGGGGCTACCCGGCGTTGCTCGGGGTCATAAAAACATATAATGGAAGAAAAATCGTGTGTGTAACATCTTTATATACAAACTTCTATTTCTCCACCCCTTTCTCTATAGCCGTGTCTTTATCTTTCTACCTTTCTCTTCCCTGGTCGCCCCATTTCACCGCTACTTTCTTATTTTGTCTTTTGCGAAAGCTGTTTCTTCCCCACCATATCTCCTACGTTGCCCAGGGCAATAGTATGACATATTTCTATAAAAAGTAACACCCCTATCTGCGCCTTCTATATAGGTACTTATCTCCGTCCCGATGTTCATACTATATACGTATCTATCATCACCCCGGTGCGCATACTATATACGTACCTATCGCCGCCCCAGTGCACATACTATATACGTACCTATCGCCGCCCCAGTGCAGATACTATTTAAGTAACTATCGCCGCCCTGGTACAAATGCTAAATAGTACCTATCGCCGCGCCGGTGTGCATGCTACATAAGTACCTATCGCTGCCCTAGTGTGAATAATTAATATGTACACATTGCCACTTTGGTGCGAATGCAAAATACGTACCTATCGCCGCTTTGGTGCGAATGCTAAATACGTACCTATAGCCGGTCCGGTGCGAATGCTAAATACGTATCTATAGCCGCCCTGGTGCGAATGCTAAATACGTACCTATAGCCGCCCCGTGCGAATGCGAAATACATACCTTTCGCCGTTCTGGTGCACGTGCTATATACGTACCTATCGCCGCCCTGGTGCGCGTGCTATATATGTACTAATCGCCGCCGCAGAGCGCATGCTATGTACGTACTTATTGCTGCCCATGTGTACATGCTATATACGTAGCTATCGCCACCGCTGAATTCTGAATACGTACCTATCGCCGCCCCGGTGTGGAAGCTAAATACGTACATATCGCCGCTCCGGTGCGAATGCTAAATACATACCTATCGCCGCCCCGGTGTGAATTCTAAATACGTACCTATCGCCGCCCCGGTGTGAATTCTAAATACGTACCTATCGCCGCCCCGGTGCGGAAGCTAAATACGTACATATCGCCACCCTGGTGCGAATGCTAAACACATACCTATCGCCGCCCCGGTGCGGAAGCTAAATATGTACATATCGCCACCGCGGTGTGAATGCTAAATACGTACCTATCGCCGCCCTGGTGTGAATGCTAAATACGTACCTTTCGCCGCCCCGGTGCGCGTGCTATATACGTACCTATCGTCCCCCCGGGGCACGTGCTATATATGAACCGATCGCTGCCCCAGTGCGCATGCATAATACATACCTATCACCTACTTATTGCCGCCCATGTGCACATGCTATATACGTACCTATCGCCACCGCTGAATGGTAAATAAGTACCTATCTCCGCCCAGGGATGAATGCTAAATACGTACATATTGCCGCCCCGGTGTGCATACACCATATGTACCTATCACTGCCCCAGTGCGAATACTAAATATGTACATATCGCCGCCCCGGTGCGATTGCTGAATACGTACCTATCGCAACCCCGGTGCAAATGATAAATACGTAGCTATTGCCACCCCTATGCACTACTATATAAGTACCTATTGCCACCCCGGTGCACATACTATATATAAACCTATCGCTGGCCCGGTGTGCATACTATATTTGTACCTATCGCGGCTCTGGTGCGCATACTACATACTTACCTATCTCTGCAAGGGTACACATACTATATATGTACCAATCTCCAGCCCAGTTCGCATACGTAAGAACTCATTAATTCGCCCCTGTCGTCTTAGAAAAACAAAATAGTGTCTATTCATGTATTGTCACTATCATAAATATAAATATTTTTAGTTAAAAACAGAAAAAAATACATTTTTTTGCCTCCCCACAAGAAAATTTTTTTTTCTATCATCCCACATATTTAGAAATATTTTTAATTTAAATGAAAAAAAAAAAGAAAAATGTCTGACCCCCCCCTACCCCCCAAAAATTTTATGTTCCTCCCATACATAGAAATATTTTTATTTTAAAAAAGAAAAAAAAAAAAATTTTTTTAGCTCCCCTCCGAAAATTTTTTTTTTCATCATCCCCCATACATATAAATATTTTCAATGAAAAAGATAAAAGAAATAAAAAATATTTTGCATTCCCCCCAATTTTTTTTACACTTCCGATGCGCATGCTATATACGTATTTATTGCCGCCCATGTGCACATGCTATATACGTTCCTATCACCACTGCGAATGCTAATTAGGTTTTCAGCATAGATGCTGTTAAAATATTAACCAAACCTATCACTACAGTAGCTCTATCTAGGATATTGAGCACTTTTCTCCCGGACAACGCCGAGTACTTTGAAAATCAAGGAGGCCTACTGAGCACTACTTAAATTACTCTTATCGATTCCCCCATCCTTTTCAGCGTAGATGCTGTTAAAATATTATCTAAACCTATCACTACAGTAAGTCTATCTAGCACATTAAGAACTTTTTTCCCGGACAACACCGAGTACTTTAAAAATCAAAGAGGCCTCCTGAGAACTACTGAAATCATTTAGGTATCCTCCCTCCTTTTCATCTGCAAAATAGTCCAAAGGGGAACGAAGATAGCGTTAAAATATTTTCAAAACCTATCACTACAGTAGCTCTATCTAGCATATTTAGCACTTTTCTCCCGGACAACGCCAAGTACTTTGAAAATAAAGGAGGCCTCCTGAGCACTACTGAAATCACTTAGGTATCCCCCCTTCTTTTCATCTGCAAAATAGTCCAAAGGGGAACGAAGATGGCGTTAAAATATTTTCTAAACCTATCACTAAAGTAGCTCTATCTAGGATATTGAGCACTTTTCTCCCGGACAACGCCGAGTATTTGAAAATCAAGGAGGCCTCCTGAGCACTACTGAAATAACTCTTATCGATTCCCACATCCTTTTCAGCGTAGATGCTGTTAAAATATTATCCAAACCTATCACTACAGTAGGTCTATCTAGCACATTGAGCACTTTTTTCCCGGACAACGCCGAGTATTTGAAAATCAAAGAGGCCTCCTGAGCACTACTGAAATCACTTAGGTATCCTCCCTCCTTTTAATCTTCAAAATCGTTCAAAGGGGAACGAAGATGGCGTTAAAATATTATCCAAACCTATCACTACAGTAGCTCTATCTAGGATATTGAGCACTTTTCTCCCGGACAATGCCGAGTATTTGAACATCAAAGAGGCCTCCTGAGCACTACTGAAATAACTCTTATCGATTCCCCCATCCTTTTAATCGTAGATGCTGTTAAAGTATTATCCAAACCTATCACTACAGTAGCTCTATCTAGGATATTGAGCACTTTTCTCCCGGACAACGCCGAGTATTTGAAAATCAAAGAGGCCTCCTGAGCACTACTGAAATAACTCTTATCGATTCCCCCATCTTTTACATCGTAGATGCTGTTAAAATATTATCCAAACCTATCACTACAGTAGGTCTATCTAGCACATTGAGCACTTTTTCCCGGACAACGCCGAGTATTTGAAAATCAAAGAGGCCTCCTGAGCACTACTGAAATCACTTAGGTATCCTCCCTCCTTTTCATCTTCAAAATAGTCCAAAGGGGAACGAAGATGGCGTTAAAATATTTTCAAAACCTATCACTACAGTAGCTCTATCTAGCATATTTAGCACTTTTCTCCCAGACAACGCCAAGTACTTTGAAAATCAAGGAGGCCTCCTGAGCACTACTGAAATCACTTAGGTATCCACCCTTCTTTTCATCTGCAAAATAGTCCAAAGGGGAACGAAGATGGCGTTAAAATATTTTCTAAACCTATCACTAAAGTAGCTCTATCTAGGATATTGAGCACTTTTCTCCCGGACAACGCCGAGTATTTGAAGATCAAAGAGGCCTCCTGAGCACTACTGAAATAACTCTTATCGATTCACACATCCTTTTAATCGTAGATGCTGTTAAAATATACTCCAAACCTATCACTACAGTAGCTCTATCTAGGATATAGAGCACTTTTCTCCCGGACAACGCCGAGTATTTGAAAATCAAGGAGGCCTCCTGAGGACTACTGAAATCACTTAGGTATCCTCTCTCCTTCTGATCTGCGAAATAGTCCAAAGGGGAACGAAGATGGCGTTAAAATATTTTCCAAACGTATCACTACAGTAGCTCTATCTAGGATATTGAGCACTTTTCCCCGGGTGCCATACTGCAGAAGCCTCAGATTCCTATACCGCAGAAATCCCCCCACTGGTTGCTATACAGCAGAAGCCTCTACTGATATCACTCTTACCGATCCCCCCTCATTTTTATTCTGCACAAAAGTCCGAAGAGAATCGTAAATGACGTTAAAATATTACACAAACTTATCACTACAGTAGCTCTATCTAGAACATTGAGCAGTTTTCTCCCAGACAACGCCGAGTATTTAAAAAAATCAAGGAGGCTTCTGGAGCACTACTGAAATCACTGTAACCGTCCCCCCCCCCCGCTTTTCATCTGCAAAATCGTCCGAAGAGAAACGTAGATGCTGTTATTCGGCATTCCCCGATAGGGCGCCTCTAGCAATAAACTTACTCCTCCCCAAAGAGGGGAGGCGAAGCCTGGGAGTGTGGACCTCCTAGAACTGCACAGGACAAACCCATAGACCGACGGAATGAAGCCCCGAAGGCCAAGACGATACCAGTCTATGGGGTGCAGTATCCATCGAAACAGATACTACACTTTGATGTTAGCCAAAAGAAGTGAATTAATGTCATTTTCGGTAATGGCGTATGAAAGCTATGTAGAATTAGAGAAAAACGGCCTAGGGGAGTCTAAAATTCATTGTTGATATTCCAAACTTATATAAGAATTTGTTAAATAGTAGTATAAAATGTTTGTTGAAAGAAAATCCTAGTTATTATTACTTGTTAATTTAATAATGTAATTTAAACAGTGTCCAAGTGATAGACCGCTGTTCAGGTGTAGATTGGTTATAAATACCCCAGTAAATAACCTCAGAATTTTGGCTAATGATCAAAGTGTAGTATCTGTTCCGATGGATACTGCACCCCATAGACTGGTTCTGTCTTGGCCTTCGGGGCTTGATTTACGCCGGTCTATGGGATTGTCCTGTGCAGTTCTAGGAGGTCCACCCTCCCAGGCTTCGCCTCCCCTCTTTGGGGAGGAGTAAGTTTATTGCTTACTGTCTGAGGCGCCCCTACCGGGGAATGCCGACGGGGCTGCCCAGGCAATTTTTAAATGGCCAGAGTGCTCACCTCTCGAGCGCTGGCTTTTAACCCCACTTTCTCGACCCAATCTGTGGTCACATCTTACTTGTGGGAGTAAGATAAAACTGGCCTTGTGCCTAACTCCTGGGGAGGAGTAAATACCTTGATTTTCTTCTGCTTTGTTGGCTTTTTGGCTAAGATCAAAGTGTAGTATCTGTTCTCGGCATTTTTGCCTTGAGATAAAGTGTATTATCTAGTCCTATCCGATAGGTGTCGATCTTACACTCTCGAATCAAAAATCAGATTATCATTTTATTTTTGAATCCCTTTTCCTTTTGTGCACTTCCTCTCCCCTAAAGTACGGCCTGATACGCGCCCACTGTCGGGATCTCTCTCTTACCGCCTAATACTCGTACTCCTCCAAATTCCGACACTCCTCCCCAAATTCTGCCTGGGGCGCTCATACTGGCGAACCTCCCCTAATTTGGCCTGAGGCGCCACACCGGCGAATGCTGAAACTCCTCCTCCCAAATTACGCCTGAGGCGCTAATACCGGCGAATGCCGACATTCCCCCTCGCCCCCAAATTTCGCCTGAGGCGCTCATACCGGCGAACCGCCCCCCCTCCCCCATGTAATGCATGGGATGAGTGCATCATGACAACGGAACCGATACGACCCTTACCTCAACACTTCTCAAAAAAGGAGGAGATAATGCATGGGATGAGTGCATCATGACAACAGAACCGATACGACCCTACCTCAACACTTCTCAAAAAAGGAGGAGATAATGCATGGGATGAGTGCATCATGACAACGGAACCGATACTACCCTACCTCAACCCTTCTCAAAAAAGGAAGAGGTAATGCATGGGAATAGTGCATCATGACAACGGAACCGATACGACCCTACCTCAACACTTCTCAAATAAGGAGGAGATAATGCATGGGATGAGGGCATCATGACAACGGAACCGATACGACCCTATCTCAACACTCTCAAAAAAGGAGGAGGTAATATCGTACATATCGCTGCCCCGGTGCGAATGCTAAATACATACCTATCGCTGCCCCGGTGTGAATTATAAATACATACCTATCGCCGCCCCGGTGTGAATGCTAAATACGTACCTATCGCCGCCCCGGTGTGAATTTTAAATATGTACCTTTCGCCGCCCGGTGTGAATTTTGAATATGTACCTTTCGCCGTCCCTGTGCGCGTGCTATATACGTACCTATCGCCGCCCTGGTGCGCGTGCTATATATGAACCGCTCGCTGCCTCAGTGCGCATGCTAAATACATACCTATCATTGCCCCGGTGTGCACACTATATACGTACTTATTACCGCCCATGTGCACATGCTATATAAGTACCTATCACCACCGCTGAATGCTAAATAAGTACCTATCGCCGCCTTGGTGTGGATACTAAATACGTACATATCGCTGCCCCTAAATTTGGGCAGGCCCCTAAAAAATTTGGCCTGACCCCTAAAATTTTCCCCGTCCCCTAAATATCTCCAGCCTCTAATTTTTCACTCTCCCCCAACCATGAGAAATGCTTTGACTTCAAAACAAAAAAAAACAAAAAAATTTGGCCTGACCCCTAAAACGTTCGTCCTGACCCCTAAAATTTTCCCCGACCCCTCAATCTCTCCAGCCCCCTAATTTTTCACTCTCCCCCAACCCTGAGAAATATTTTGAGTTCAAAACCAAAAAAAACAAAACAATTTAGCCTGACCCCTAAAAAGTTCCGCCTGACCCCTAAAATTTTTCACCGACCCCTAAATCTCTCCAGCCCTCTAATTTTTCACTCTCCCCCAACCCTGAGAAATATTTTGACTTCAAAACAAAAAAAAACAAAAAAATTTGGCCTGACCCCTAAAAAGTTCGTCCTGACCCCTAAAAATTTCCCCGACCCCTAAATCTATCCAGCCCCCTAATTTTTCACTCTCTTACAACCATTAGATATATTTTGACTTCAAAACAAAAAAAAACAAAAAAATTTGGCCTGACCCCTAAAAAGTTTGTCCTGACCCCTAAAATTTTCCCCGACCCCTAAATCTCTCCAGCCCCCTAATTTTTCACTCTCTTACAACCATTAGATATATTTTGACTTCAAAACAAAAAAAAACAAAAAAATTTGGCCTGACCCCTAAAAAGTTCGTCCTGACCCCTAAAATTTTCCCCGACCCCTAAATCTCTCCAGCCCCCTAATTTTTCACTCTCCTCCAACCATGGAAAATATTTTGACTTCAAAACAAAAAAAAACAAAAAAATTTGGCCTGACCCCTAAAAAGTTCGTCCTGACCCCTAAAATTTTCCCCGACCCCTAAATCTCTCCAGCCCCCTAATTTTTCACTCTCCCCCAACCCTGAGAAATATTTTGACTTCAAAACAAAAAAAAACAAAAAAAACAAAAAAATTTGGCCTGACCCCTAAAAAGTTCGTCCTGACCCCTAAAAATTTCCCCGACCCCTAAATCTCTCCAGCCCTCTAATGTTTCACTCTCCCCCTAACCATGAGAAATATTTTGACTTCAAAACAAAAAAAAACAAAAAAATTAGGCCTGACCCCTAAAAAGTTCCGCCTGACCCCTAAAATTTTCCCCGACCCCTAAATCTCTCTAGCCCCCTAATTTTTCACTCTCCCCCAACCATGAGAAATATTTTGACTTCAAAACAAAAAAAAACAAAAAAAATTGGCCTGACCCCTAAAAAGTTCGTCCTAACCCCTAAAATTTTCCCCGACCCCTAAATCTCTCCAGCCCCCTAATTTTTCACTCTCCCACAACCATTAGATATATTTTGACTTCAAAACAAAAAAAAACAAAAAAATTTGGGTTGACCCCTAAAAAGTTCGTCCTGACCCCTAAAATTTTCCCCGACCCCTGAATCTCTCAAGCCCCCTAATTTTTCACTGTCCCCCAACGATGAGAAATATTTTGACTTCAAAACAAAAAAAAAACAACAAAATTTGGCCTGACCCCTAAAAAGTTCGTCCTGACCCCTAAAATTTTCCCCGACCCCTAAATCTCTCCAACCCCCTTAATTTTTCACTCTCCCCCAACCATGAGATATATTTTGACTTCAAAACAAAAAAAAACAAAAAAATTTGGCCGGACCACTAAAAAATTTGGCCTGACCCCTAAAATTTTCCCCGACCCCTAAATCTCTCCAGCCCCCTAATTTTTCACTCTCCTCCAACCCATAGAAATATTTTGAGTTCAAAACCAAAACAAAGAAAAAAATTTGGCCTGACCCCTAAAAAGTTCGTCCTGACCCCTAAAATTTTCCCCGACCCCTAAATCTCTCAAGCCCCCTAATTTTTCACTCTCCCCTAACCATGAGAAATATTTTGAGTTCAAAACCAAAAAAAAAGAACAAAATTTGGCCTGACCCCTAAAAAGTTCGTCCTGACCCCTAAAATTTTCCCCGACCCCTAAATCTCTCCAGCCCCCTAATTTTTCACTCTCCCCCAACCCTGAGAAATATTTTCAGTTCAAAACCAAAAAAAAGAAAAAAATTTGGCCTGACCCCTAAAAAGTTCGTCCTGACCCCTAAAATTTTCCCCGACCCCTAAATCTCTCCAGCCCCCTAATTTTTCACTCTCCCCCAACCCTGAGATATACTTTGACTTCAAAACAAAAAAAAACAAAAAAATTTGGCCTGACCCCTAAAAAGTGCGTCCCGACCCCTAAAATTTTCCCCGACCCCTAAATCTCTCCAGCCCCCTAATTGTTCACTCTCCCCCAACCCTCGGAAATATTTTCAGTTCAAAACCAAAAAAAAGAACAAAATTTGCCCTGACCCCTAAAAAGTTCGTCCTGACCCCTAAAATTTTCCCCGACCCCTAAATCTCTCCAGCCCCCTAATTTTTCACTCTCCCCCAACCATGAGATATATTTTGACTTCAAAACAAAAAAAAAACAAAAAAATGTGGCCTGACCCCTAAAAAGTTCCGCCTGACCCCTAAAATTTTCCCTACCCTAAATCTCTCCAGCCCCCTAATTTTTCACTCTCACCCAACCATGAGAAATATTTTGACTTCAAAACAAAAAAAAACAAAAAAATTTGGCCTGACCCCTAAAAAGTTCGTCCTGACCCCTAAAATTTTCCCCGACCCTTAAATCTCTCCAGCCCCCTAATTTTTCACTCTCCCCCAACCATGAGAAATATTTTGACTTCAAAACAAAAAAAAACAACAAAAAAAAGGCCTGACCCCTAAAAATTCGTCCTGACCCCTAAAATTTTCCCCGACCCCTAAATCTCTCCAGCCCCCTAATTTTTCACTCTCCCCCAACCATGAGATATATTTTGACTTCAAAACAAAAAAAAAAAAAAAAATTGGCCTGACCCCTAAAATGTTCGTCCTGACCCCTAAAATTGTCCCCGAACCCTCAATCTCTCCAGCCCCCTAATTTTTCACTCTCCCCCAACGATGAGAAATATTTTGACTTCAAAACAAAAACAAACAAAAAAAATGTGGCCTGACCCCTAAAAAGTTCGGCCTGACCCCTAAAATTTTCCCCGACCCTTCAATATCTCTAGCCCCTTATTTTTTCATTCTCCCCAACCCTGAGAAATATTTTGACTTCAAAACAAAAAAAAAAAAAAAAATTTAGCCTGACCCCTAAAAAGTTCGGCCTGACTCCTAAAATTTTGAGTTCAAAACAAAAAAATGTTATTTAACATGTATACAAATATTAGTGAAAACAATGGCGGAGCATAATTATTTCTCTTTTTACTTTACTTATTGAGACGTTATTTAACATGTATAAAAATATAAGTGAAAACAATGGTGGAGCATAATTATTTTTCTTCTTTCTTCACTTATTGAGACGTTATTTAATATGTATACAAATATTAGTGAAAACAGTGGCGGAGCATAATTATTTCTCTTCTTACTTTACTTATTGACACGTTATTTAACATGTATACAAATATTAGTGAAAACAGTGGTGGAGCATAATTATTTCTCTGCTTACTTTACTTATTGACACGTTATTTAACATGTATACAAATATTAGTGAAAACAGTGGTGGAGCATAATTATTTCTCTTCTTACTTTACTTATTGACACGTTATTTAACATGTATACAAATATAAGTGAAAACAATGGCGGAGCATAATTATTTCTCTTCTTTCTTTACTAATTGACACGTTTGTTAACATGTATACAAATATTAGTGAAAACAATGGAGGAGCATAATTTTGCTCTAGTTACTTTACTTATTGACACGTTATTTACCATGTATACAAATATCAGTGAAAACAATGGCGGAGCATAATTTTTCTGTTTTTACATACTTATTGAGACGTTATTTAACATGTATACAAATATTAGTGAAAACAATGGCGGAGCATAATTTTGCTCTTCTTACTTTACTTATTGACACGTTATTTAACATGTATACAAATATTAGTGAAAACAATGGCGGAGCATAATTTTTCTGTTCTTACTTACTTATTGACACGTTATTTAACATGTATACAAATATTAGTGAAAACAATGGCGGAGCATAATTTTTCTCTTCTTATTTTACTTATTTAGACGTTATTTAATATGTATACAAATATTAGTGAAAACAATGGTGGTGCATAATTATTCATTACTTTAATTTCACTGATAATACACTAACTTCACACCTCTCAAAAAGGAGGAGGTAATACTTGGGAGGATGGTATCATGTCAACAGAAGAAATGCGGTTAGTATAAGCAACTCTTGCTTCACTATAAACTCATGTTCAAAAAAGTGCCGTTATTGATTAAACAACACTTGCGTCACTATAAACGCATGTTTCAAAAAATGCCGTTAGTAGTTAAGCAACCCTTGCTTCACTATAAACCAATGTTCAAAAAAGTGCCGTTAGGGATTTCCTCTGACGTCATTTCCTGTTAAAAGCGTGACGATGATAGCATTGTTTTTTTCTCAAATTAGTACTAAACAACGTCGAAAAGTGATGGAAAAAGCCCCCCCCCCCGAAGAGTCAATTTTTTTTTCCGACACTCCCCCCTCCCAATAATTTCGCCTGACGCGCCGCTCCCCCAAATTAAGCGAATGCCGACCCCCCCCCCCCTAATTTGCCCTGAAGCAGTCACATCGCCGCACTATCTCCACAACTCTCAAAAAGGAGGAGGTAATGCCTAGGAGGGTGGTATCATAACAACAGAACGGGCGTAGGGGAGGAAGGGAAGGTAGAAAGGGTGGGAGTGAGAGGGAAAGAAGAGTTTTAGTGTGAGGGATTTTCTTCCCTACACTCTTTTCCTCTGACGTCATTTCCTGTTAAATAAAAGCGTGACTTTGCATATTTCTAAAATTATACATGATAGCATTGTTTTTTCTCAAATTAGTACTAAACAACGTTGAAAATCGAGGAAAAAAGCACACCCCCATTGGAGAAAAGTGCCCAGTCGACCCCCAAAGAGTCAATTTCTATTTCCGGTTCTGAGATATTACACGCCCCGGGGCTGGCCGGTCATGATGATGTCAACCGTGTGACTGTTTGTTGGGTCCTCTCGGAGGAGTATCTGGACATACAGACAGACAGACAGACAGACAGACAGACAGACAGACAGACATACAGACAACTGGCCTTTATATAATAGACTAGCGGGGCTACCCGGCGTTGCTCGGGGTCATAAAAACATAATTGAAGAAAAATTGCGTATGTAACATCTTTATATTAAAACTTCTATTTCTCTCCTTCTCTCCTTCTCTCTCTATAGCTGTCTCTTTATCTTTCTACTTTTCTCTACCCTGGTCGCTACTTTTAAATTTTGCTTTTTGCGAAAGCTGTTTCTTCCCCACCATTTCATCCTACGTTTCACAGGGCAATAGTATGACTTATTTCTATAAAAAGTACCACCACTCTCTGCGCCTTCTATATAGGTACTTATAACCGCCCCGGTGTTCATACTATATATTTTGAATCCCCTCATGATATCCTTCATCATTTTAACTCCCCTCGTTATATTCATCATTTTCGATCTCCTCATACTATTAATCATTTTCAATTCCCTCATAATATTCTTCATCATTTTCAATCTCCTCACACTATTAATCATTTTCAATCCCCTCATAATATTCTTGCTCATTTTCAATCCTCTCGTAATATTCCTCATCATTTTCAATCCGCTCATGATATTCTTAATAATTTTCAATCCTCTCATGATATTCTTCATTTTTTCAATCCTCTCATGATATTCTTCATTATTTTTAATCCCCTCATGATATTCTTCATCATTTTCAATCCCCTCATGATATTATTCATCATTTTAAATCCCCTCATGGTATTCTTCATCATTTCCAATCCTGTCAGTCTATTCTTCATCATTTTCAATCCTGTCAGTCTATTCTTCATCATTTTCAATCCTCTCATGACATTCTTCATCATTTTAAATCCCCTCATGATAGTCTTCATCATTTTCAAACCTCTCATGATAGTCTTCATCATTTTCAAACCTCTCATGATAGTCTTCATCATTTTCAAACCTCTCATGAAAGTCTTCATCCTTTTCAATCCTCTCATGAAAGTCTTCATCCTTTTCAATCCTCTCATGAAAGTCTTCATCCTTTTCAATCCTCTCATGATAGTCTTTATCATAGCTCTATATAGGATATTGAGCACTTTTCTCCCGGACAACGCCGAGTACTTTGAAAATCAAGGAGGCCTCATGAGCACTACTGAAATCACTTACGTATCCTCTCTCCTTCTGATCTGCGAAATAGTCCAAAGGGGAACAAAGATGGCGTTAAAATATTATCCAAACCTATCACTACAGTAGCTCTATCTAGGACATTGAGCACTTTTCTCCCGGACAACGCCGAGTACTTTAATAATAAAGGAGGCCTCCTGAGGACTACTGAAATCACTTAGGTATCCTCTCTCCTACTGATCTGCGAAATAGTCCAAAGGGAAACGAAGATGGCGTTAAAATATTATCCAAACCTATCACTACAGTAGCTCTATATAGGACATTGAGCACTTTTTTTCCCGGACAACGCCGAGTACTTTGAAAATCAAAGAGGCCTCCTGAGCACTACTGAAAGAACTCTTATCGATTCCCCATCCTTTTCAGCATAGATTCTGTTAAAATATTATCCAAACCTATCACTACAGTAGCTCTATCTAGGACATTGAGCACTTTTTTCCCGGACAACGCCGAGTACTTTGAAAATCGAGGAGGCATCATGAGCACTACTGAAATCCCTTAGGTATCCTCTCTCCTTCTGATCTTCGAAATAGTCCAAAGGGAAACGAAGATGGCGTTAAAATATTATCCAAACCTATCACTACAGTAGCTCTATCTAGGACATTGAGCACTTTTATCCCGGACAACGCCGAGTACTTTGATAATCAAGGAGGCCTCCTGGGGACTACTGATATCACTTAGGTATCCTCTCTCCTTCTGATCTGCGAAATAGTCCAAAGGGGAACGAAGATGGCGTTAAAATATTTTCCAAACCTATCACTACGTAAGCTCTATCTAGGATATTGAGCACTTTTCTTCCAGACAACGCCGAGTACTTTGAAAATCGAGAAGGCTTCATGAACACGCATGAAATCCCTTAGGTATCCTCTCTCCTTCTGATCTGCGAAATAGTCCAAAGGGGAACGAAGATGGCGTTAAAATATTTTCCAAACCTATCACTACAGTAGCTCTATCTAGGACATTGAGCACTTTTCTCCCGGACAACGCCGAGTACTTTGATAATCAAGGAGACCTCCTGGGGACTACTGAAATCACTTAGGTATCCTCTCTCCTTCTGATCTTCGAAATAGTCCAAAGGGGAACGAAGATGGCGTTAAAATATTTTCTAAACCTATCACTACAGTAGCTCTATCTAGGATATTGAGCACTTTTCTCCCGGACAACGCCGAGTACTTTGAAAATCGAGGAGGCTTTATGAGCACTCCTGAAATCCCTTAGGTATCCTCTCTCCTTCTGATCTGCGAAATAGTCCAAAGGGAAACGAAGATGGCGTTAAAATATTTTCCAAACCTATCACTACAGTAGCTCTATCTAGGACATTGAGCACTTTTCTCCCGGACAACGCCGAGTACTTTGATAATCAAGGAGGCCTCCTGGGGACTACTGAAATCACTTAGGTATCCTCTCTCCTTCTGATCTGTGAAATAGTCCAAAGGGGAACGAAGACGGCGTTAAAATATTTTCCAAACCTATCACTACAGTAGCTCTATCTAGGATATTGAGAACTTTTCTCCCGGACAACGCCGAGTATTTCAAAATCAAAGAGGCCTCCTGAGCACTACTGAAATAACTCTTATCGATTACCCCATCCTTTTCAGCGGAGATGCTGTTAAAATATTATCCAAACCTATCACTACAGTAGCTCTATCTAGGACATTGAGCACTTTTTTCCCGGACAACGCCGAGTACTTTGAAAATCAAAGAGGCCTCCTGGTGACTACTGAAATCAGTTAGGTATCCTCCCTCCTTTTCATCTGCAAAATTGTCCAAAGGGAAACAGAGATGGCGTTAAAATATTTTCTAAACCTATCACTACAGTAGCTCTATCTAGGATATTGAGCACTTTTCTCCGGGACAACGCCGAGTACTTTGAAAATCGAGGAGGCTTTATGAGCACTCCTGAAATCCCTTAGGTATCCTCTTACCTTCTGATCTTCGAAATAGTCCAAAGGGAAACGAAGATGGCGTTAAAATATTTTCCAAACCTATCACTACAGTAGCTCTATCTAGGACATTGAGCACTTTTATCCCGGACAACGCCGAGTACTTTGATAATCAAGGAAGCCTCCTGGGGACTACTGAAATCACTTAGGTATCCTCTCTCCTTCTGATCTGCGAAATAGTCCAAAGGTGAACGAAGATGGCGTTAAAATATTTTCCAAACAAATCACTACAGTAGCTCTATCTAGGATATTGAGCACTCTTCTCCCGGACAACGCCGAGTACTTTGAAAATCGAGGAGGCTTCATGAACACCCATGAAATCCCTTAGGTATCCTCTCTCCTTCTGATCTGCGAAATAGTCCAAAGGGGAACGAAGATGGCGTTAAAATATTTTCCCAAACCTATCACTACAATAGCTCTATCTAGGACATTGAGCACTTTTCTCCCGGACAACGCCGAGTACTTTGAAAATCGAGGAGGCTTCATGAGCACTCCTGAAATCACTTAGGTATCCTCTCTCCTTCTGATCTGCGAAATAGTCCAAAGGGAAACGAAGATGGCGTTAAAATATTTTCCAAACCTATCACTACAGTAGCTCTATCTAGGATATTGAGCACTTTTCTCCCGGACAACGCCGAGTATTTCAAAATCAAAGAGGCCTCCTGAGCACTACTGAAATAACTCTTATCGATTACCCCATCCTTTTCAGCATAGATGCTGTTAAAATATTATCCAAACCTATCACTACAGTTGCTCTATCTAGGACATTGAGCACTTTTCTCCCGGACAACGCCGAGTACTTTGATAATCAAGGAGGCTTCCTGGGGACTACTGAAATGACTTAGGTATCCTCTCTCCTGATCTGCGAAATAGTCCAAAGGGTAACAGAGACGGCGTTAAAATATTTTCCAAACCTATCACTACAGTAGCTCTATCTAGGATATTGAGCACTTTTCTCCCGGACAACGCCGAGTATTTCAAAATCAAAGAGGCCTCCTGAGCACTACTGAAATAACTCTTATCGATTACCCCATCCTTTTCAGCGGAGATGCTGTTAAAATATTATCCAAACCTATCACTACAGTAGCTCTATCTAGGACATTGAGCACTTTTTTCCCGGACAACGCCAAGTACTTTGAAAATCAAAGAGGCCTCCTGGGGACTACTGAAATCAGTTAGGTATCCTTCCTCCTTTTCATCTGCAAAATTGTCCAAAGGGAGACGAAGATGGCGTTAAAATATTTTCTAAACCTATCACTACAGTAGCTCTATCTAGGATATTGAGCACTTTTCTCCCGGACAACGCCGAGTACTTTGAAAATCGAGGAGGCTTCATGAGCACTCCTGAAATCCCTTAGGTATCCTCTCTCCTTCTGATCTGCGAAATAGTCCAAAGGGGAACGAAGATGGCGTTAAAATATTTTCTAAACCTATCACTACAGTAGCTCTATCTAGGATATTGAGCACTTTTCTCCCGGACAACGCCGAGTACTTTGATAATCAAGGAGGCCTCCTGGGGACTACTGAAATCCCTTAGGTATCCTCTCTCCTTCTGATCTGCGAAATAGTCCAAAGGGAAACGAAGATGGCGTTAAAATATTTTCCAAACCTATCACTACAGTAGCTCTATCTAGGATATTGAGCACTTTTCTCCCGGACAACGCCGAGTATTTCAAAATCAAAGAGGCCTCCTGAGCACTACTGAAATAACTCTTATCGATTACCCCATCCTTTTCAGCGTAGATGCTGTTAAAATATTATCCAAACCTATCACTACAGTTGCTCTATCTAGGACATTGAGCACTTTTCTCCCGGACAACGCCGAGTACTTTGATAATCAAGGAGGCTTCCTGGGGACTACTGAAATGACTTAGGTATCCTCTCTCCTGATCTGCGAAATAGTCCAAAGGGTAACAGAGACGGCGTTAAAATTTTTACCAAACCTATCACTACAGTAGCTCTATCTAGGATATTGAGCACTTTTCTCCCGGACAACGCCGAGTATTTCAAAATCAAAGAGGCCTCCTGAGCACTACTGAAATAACTCTTATCGATTACCCCATCCTTTTCAGCGTAGATGCTGTTAAAATATTATCCAAACCTATCACTACAGTAGCTCTATCTAGGACATTGAGCACTTTTTTCCCGGACAACGTTGAGTACTTTGAAAATCAAAGAGGCCTCCTGGGGACTACTGAAATCAGTTAGGTATCCTCCCTCCTTTTCATCTGCAAAATTGTCCAAAGGGAGACGAAGATGGCGTTAAAATATTTTCTAAACCTATCACTACAGTAGCTCTATCTAGGATATTGAGCACTTTTCTCCCGGACAACGACGAAATTTGAAAATCGAGGAGGCTTCATGAGCACTCCTGAAATCCCTTATGTATCCTCTCTCCTTCTGATCTGTGAAATAGTCCAAAGGGGAACGAAGATGGCGTTAAAATATTTTCCAAACCTATCACTACAGTAGCTCTATCTAGGACATTGAGCACTTTTCTCCCGGACAACGCCGAGTACTTTGATAATCAAGGAAGCCTCCTGGGGACTACTGATATCACTTAGGTATCCTCTCTCCTTCTGATCTGCGAAATAGTCCAAAGGGGAACGAAGATGGCGTTAAAATATTTTCCAAACCTATCACTACAGTAGCTCTATCTAGGACATTGAGCACTTTTCTCCCGGACAACGCCGAGTACTTTGATAATCAAGGAGGCCTCCTGGGGACTACTGATATCACTTAGGTATCCTCTCTCCTTCTGATCTGCGAAATAGTCCAAAGGGGAACGAAGATGGCGTAAAATATTTTCCAAACCTATCACTACGGTAGCTCTATCTAGGATATTGAGCACTTTTTCCCGGACAACGCCGAGTACTTTCAAAATCGAGAAGGCTTCATGAACACCCATGAAATCCCTTAGGTATCCTCTCTCCTTCTGATCTGCGAAAAAGTCCAAAGGGGAACGAAGATGGCGTTAAAATATTTTCCAAAACCTATCACTACAGTAGCTCTATCTAGGACATTGAGCACTTTTCTCCCGGACAACGCCGAGTACTTTGATAATCAAGGAGGCCTCCTGGGGACTACTGAAATCAGTTAGGTATCCTCTCTCCTTCTGATCTGCGAAATAGTCCAAAGGGAAACGAAGATGGCGTTAAAATATTTTCCAAAACTATCACTACAGTAGCTCTATCTAGGATATTGAGCACTTTTCTCCCGGACAACGCCGGGTACTTTGAAAATTGAGGAGGCTTTATGAGCACTCCTGAAATCCCTTAGGTATCCTCTCTCCTTCTGATCTTCGAAATAGTCCAAAGGGGAACGAAGATGGCGTTAAAATATTATCCAAACCTATCACTACAGTAGCTCTATCTAGGACATTGAGCACTTTTATCCCGGACAACGCCGAGTACTTTGATAATCAAGGAAGCCTCCTGGGGACTACTGAAATCACTTAGGTATCCTCTCTCCTTCTGATCTGCGAAATAGTCCAAAGGTGAACGAAGATGGCGTTAAAATATTTTCCAAACAGATCACTACAGTAGCTCTATCTAGGATATTGAGCACTTTTCTCCCGGACAACGCCGAGTACTTTGAAAATCGAGGAGGCTTCATGAACACCCATGAAATCCCTTAGGTATCCTCTCTCCTTCTGATCTGCGAAATAGTCCAAAGGGGAACGAAGATGGCGTTAAAATATTTTCCCAAACCTATCACTACAGTAGCTCTATCTAGGACATTGAGCACTTTTCTCCCGGACAACGCCGAGTACTTTGAAAATCGAGAAGGCTTCATGAGCACTCCTGAAATCCCTTAGGTATCCTCTCTCCTTCTGATCTGCGAAATAGTCCAAAGATGGAACGAAGACGGCGTTAAAATATTTTCCAAAACTATCACTACAGTAGCTCTATCTAGGACATTGAGCACTTTTCTCCCGGACCACGCCGAGTACTTTGATAATCAAGGAGGCCTCTTGGGGACTACTGAAATCAGTTAGGTATCCTCCCTCCTTTTCATCTGCAAAATTGTCCAAAGGGGAACGAAGATGGCGTTAAAATATTTTCTAAACCTGTCACTACAGTAGCTCTATCTAGGATATTGAGCACTTTTTTCCCGGACAACGCCGAGTACTTTGAAAATCAAAGAGGCCTGCTGGGGACTACTGAAATCAGTTAGGTATCCTTCCTCCTTTTCATCTGCAAAATTGTCCAAAGGGGAACGAAGATGGCGTTAAAATATTTTCCCAAACCTATCACTACAGTAGATCTATCTAGGATATTGAGTACTTTTCTCCCGGACAACGCCGAGTACTTTGAAAATCAAAGAGGCCTCCTGGGGACTACTGAAATCAGTTAGGTATCCTCCCTCCTTTTCAGCTGCAAAATTGTCCAAAGGGAAACAGAGATGGCGTTAAAATATTTTCTAAACCTATCACTACAGTAGCTCTATCTAGGATATTGAGCACTTTTCTCCCGGACAACGCCGAGTACTTTGAAAATCGAGGAGGCTTTATGAGCACTCCTGAAATCCCTTAGGTATCCTCTCTCCTTCTGATCTTCGAAATAGTCCAAAGGGAAACGAAGATGGCGTTAAAATATTTTCCAAACCTATCACTACAGTAGCTCTATCTAGGACATTGAGCACTTTTCTCCCGGACAACGCCGAGTACTTTGATAATCAAGGAGGCCTCCTGGGGACTACTGATATCACTTAAGTTTCCTCTCTCCTTCTGATCTGCGAAATAGTCCAAAGGAGAACGAAGATGGCGTTAAAATATTTTCCAAACCTATCACTACAGTAGCTCTATCTAAGATATTGAGCACTTTTCTCCCGGACAACGCCGAGTACTTTGAAAATCGAGAAGGCTTCATGAACACCCATGAAATCACTTAGGTATCCTCTCTCCTTCTGATCTGCGAAATAGTCCAAAGGAGAACGAAGATGGCGTTAAAATATTTTCCAAAACCTATCACTACAGTAGCTCTATCTAGGACATTGAGCACTTTTCTCCCGGACAACGCCGAGTACATTGATAATCAAGGAGGCCTCCTGGGGACTACTGAAATCACTTAGGTATCTTCTCTCCTTCTGATCTGCGAAATAGTCCAAAGGGAAACGAAGATGGCGTTAAAATATTTTCCAAACCTATCACTACAGTAGCTCTATCTAGGATATTGAGCACTTTTTTCCCGGACAACGCCGAGTATTTCAAAATCAAAGAGGCCTCCTGAGCACTACTGAAATAACTCTTATCGATTACCCCATCCTTTTTAGCGTAGATGCTGTTAAAATATTATCCAAACCTATCACTACAGTAGCTCTATCTAGGACATTGAGCACTTTTTTCCCGGACAACGCCGAGTACTTTGATAATCGAGGAGGCTTCCTGGGGACTACTGAAATGACTTAGGTATCCTCTCTCCTGATCTGCGAAATAGTCCAAAGGGTAACAGAGACGGCGTTAAAATATTTTCCAAACCTATCACTACAGTAGCTCTATCTAGGATATTGAGCACTTTTCTCCCGGACAACGCCGAGTATTTCAAAATCAAAGAGGCCTTCTGAGCACTACTGAAATAACTCTTATCGATTACCCCATCCTTTTCAGCGTAGATGCTGTTAAAATATTATCCAAACCTATCACTACAGTAGCTCTATCTAGGACATTGAGCACTTTTTTCCCGGACAACGCCGAGTACTTTGAAAATCGAGGAGGCTTTATGAGCAGTCCTGAAATCCCTTAGGTATCCTCTCTCCTTCTGATCTGCGACCTAGTCCAAAGGGGAACGAAGATGGCGTAAAATATTTTCCAAACCTATCACTACGGTAGCTCTATCTAGGATATTGAGCACTTTTCTCCCGGACAACGCCGAGTACTTTGAAAATCGAGAAGGCTTCATGAACACCCATGAAATCCCGTAGGTATCCTCTCTCCTTCTGATCTGCGAAATAGTCCAAAGGAGAACGAAGATGGCGTTAAAATATTTTCCAAAACCTATCACTACAGTAGCTCTATCTAGGACATTGAGCACTTTTCTCCCGGACAACGCCGAGTACTTTGATAATCAAGGAGGCCTCCTGGGGACTACTGAAATAACTTAGGTATCCTCTCTCTTTCTGATCTGCGAAATAGTCCAAAGGTGAACGAAGATGGCGTTAAAATATTTTCCAAACCTATCACTACAGTAGCTCTATCTAGGATATTGAGCACTTTTTCCCGGACAACGCCGAGTATTTCAAAATCAAAGAGGCCTCCTGAGCACTACTGAAATAACTCTTATCGATTACCCCAATCTTTTTTAGCGTAGATGCTGTTAAAATATTATCCAAACCTATCACTACAGTAGCTCTATCTAGGACATTGAGCACTTTTTTCCCGGACAACGCCGAGTACTTTGAAAATCAAAGAGGCCTCCGTGGGACTACTGAAATCAGTTAAGTATCCTCCCTCCTTTTCAGCTGCAAAATTGTCCAAAGGGAAACAGAGATGGCGTTAAAATATTTTCTAAACCTATCACTACAGTAGCTCTATCTAGGATATTGAGCACTTTTCTCCGGGACAACGCCGAGTACTTTGAAAATCGAGGAGGCTTTATGAGCACTCCTGAAATCCCTTAGGTATCCTCTTACCTTCTGATCTTCGAAATAGTCCAAAGGGAAACGAAGATGGCGTTAAAATATTATCCAAACCTATCACTACAGTAGCTCTATCTAGGACATTGAGCACTTTTATCCCGGACAACGCCGAGTACTTTGATAATCAAGGAAGCCTCCTGGGGACTACTGAAATCACTTAGGTATCCTCTCTCCTTCTGATCTGCGAAATAGTCCAAAGGTGAACGAAGATGGCGTTAAAATATTTTCCAAACAAATCACTACAGTAGCTCTATCTAGGATATTGAGCACTCTTCTCCCGGACAACGCCGAGTACTTTGAAAATCGAGGAGGCTTCATGAACACCCATGAAATCCCTTAGGTATCCTCTCTCCTTCTGATCTGCGAAATAGTCCAAAGGGGAACGAAGATGGCGTTAAAATATTTTCCCAAACCTATCACTACAATAGCTCTATCTAGGACATTGAGCACTTTTCTCCCGGACAACGCCGAGTTCTTTGAAAATCGAGGAGGCTTCATGAGCACTCCTGAAATCCCTTAGGTATCCTCTCTCCTTCTGATCTGCGAAATAGTCCAAATAGGAACGAAGACGGCGTTAAAATATTTTCCAAAACTATCACTACAGTAGCTCTATCTAGGACATTGAGCACTTTTCTCCCGGACCACGCCGAGTACTTTGATAATCAAGGAGGCCTCCTGGGGACTACTGAAATCAGTTAGGTATCCTCCCTCGTTTTCATCTGCAAAATTGTCCAAAGGGGAACGAAGATGGCGTTAAAATATTTTCTAAACCTATCACTACAGTAGCTCTATCTAGGATATTGAGCACTTTTTTCCCGGACAACGCCGAGTACTTTGAAAATCAAAGAGGCCTCCTGGGGACTACTGAAATCAGTTAGGTATCCTTCCTCCTTTTCATCTGCAAAATTGTCCAAAGGGGAACGAAGATGGCGTTAAAATATTTTCTAAACCTATCACTACAGTAGCTCTATCTAGGATATTGAGCACTTTTCTCCCGGACAACGCCGAGTACTTTGAAAATCGAGGAGGCTTCATGAGCACTCCTGAAATCCCTTAGGTATCCTCTCTCCTTCTGATCTGCGAAATAGTCCAAAGGGGAACGAAGATGGCGTTAAAATATTTTCTAAACCTATCACTACAGTAGCTCTATCTAGGATATTGAGCACTTTTCTCCCGGACAACGCCGAGTACTTTGATAATCAAGGAGGCCTCCTGGGGACTACTGATATCACTTAGGTATCCTCTCTCCTTCTGATCTGCGAAATAGTCCAAAGGGGAACGAAGATGGCGTTAAAATATTTTCCAAACCTATCACTACAGTAGCTCTATCTAGGATATTGAGCACTTTTCTCCCGGACAACGCCGAGTACTTTGAAAATCGAGAAGGCTTTATGAACACCCATGAAATCCCTTAGGTATCCTTTCTCCTTCTGACCTGCGAAATAGTCCAAATGAGAACGAAGATGGCGTTAAAATATTTTCCAAAACCTATCACTACAGTAGCTCTATCTAGGACATTGAGCACTTTTCTCCCGGACAACGCCGAGTACTTTGATAATCAAGGAGGCCTCCTGGGGACTACTGAAATCCCTTAGGTATCCTCTCTCCTTCTGATCTGCGAAATAGTCCAAAGGGAAACGAAGATGGCGTTAAAATATTTTCCAAACCTATCACTACAGTAGCTCTATCTAGGATATTGAGCACTTTTCTCCCGGACAACGCCGAGTATTTCAAAATCAAAGAGGCCTCCTGAGCACTACTGAAATAACTCTTATCGATTACCCCATCCTTTTCAGCGTAGATGCTGTTAAAATATTATCCAAACCTATCACTACAGTTGCTCTATCTAGGACATTGAGCACTTTTCTCCCGGACAACGCCGAGTACTTTGATAATCAAGGAGGCTTCCTGGGGACTACTGAAATGACTTAGGTATCCTCTCTCCTGATCTGCGAAATAGTCCAAAGGGTAACAGAGACGGCGTTAAAATATTTTCCAAACCTATCACTACAGTAGCTCTATCTAGGATATTGAGCACTTTTCTCCCGGACAACGCCGAGTATTTCAAAATCAAAGAGGCCTCCTGAGCACTACTGAAATAACTCTTATCGATTACCCCATCCTTTTCAGCGTAGATGCTGTTAAAATATTATCCAAACCTATCACTACAGTAGCTCTATCTAGGACATTGAGCACTTTTTTCCCGGACAACGCCGAGTACTTTGAAAATCAAAGAGGCCTCCTGGGGACTACTGAAATCAGTTAGGTATTCTCCCTCCTTTTCATCTGCAAAATTGTCCAAAGGGAGACGAAGATGGCGTTAAAATATTTTCTAAACCTATCACTACAGTAGCTCTATCTAGGATATTGAGCACTTTTCTCCTGGACAACGCCGAGTACTTTGAAAATCGAGGAGGCTTTATGAGCACTCCTGAAATCCCTTAGGTATCCTCTCTCCTTCTGATCTGCGAAATAGTCCAAAGGGGAACGAAGATGGCGTTAAAATATTTTCCAAACCTATCACTACAGTAGCTCTATCTAGGACATTGAGCACTTTTCTCCCGGACAACGCCGAGTACTTTGATAATCAAGGAGGCCTCCTGGGGACTACTGATATCACTTAGGTATCCTCTCTCCTTCTGATCTGCGAAATAGTCCAAAGGGGAACGAAGATGGCGTAAAATATTTTCCAAACCTATCACTACGGTAGCTCTATCTAGGATATTGAGCACTTTTCTCCCGGACAACGCCGAGTACTTTGAAAATCGAGAAGGCTTCATGAACACCCATGAAATCCCGTAGGTATCCTCTCTTCTTCTGATCTGCGAAATAGTCCAAAGGAGAACGAAGATGGCGTTAAAATATTTTCCAAAACCTATCACTACAGTAGCTCTATCTAGGACATTGAGCACTTTTCTCCCGGACAACGCCGAGTACTTTGATAATCAAGGAGGCCTCCTGGGGACTACTGAAATAACTTAGGTATCCTCTCTCCTTCTGATCTGCGAAATAGTCCAAAGGTGAACGAAGATGGCGTTAAAATATTTTCCAAACCTATCACTACAGTAGCTCTATCTAGGATATTGAGCACTTTTTCCCGGACAACGCCGAGTATTTCAAAATCAAAGAGGCCTCCTGAGCACTACTGAAATAACTCTTATCGATTACCCCAATCTTTTTTAGCGTAGATGCTGTTAAAATATTATCCAAACCTATCACTACAGTAGCTCTATCTAGGACATTGAGCACTTTTTTCCCGGACAACGCCGAGTACTTTGAAAATCAAAGAGGCCTCCTGGGGACTACTGAAATCAGTTAAGTATCCTCCCTCCTTTTCAGCTGCAAAATTGTCCAAAGGGAAACAGAGATGGCGTTAAAATATTTTCTAAACCTATCACTACAGTAGCTCTATCTAGGATATTGAGCACTTTTCTCCGGGACAACGCCGAGTACTTTGAAAATCGAGGAGGCTTTATGAGCACTCCTGAAATCCCTTAGGTATCCTCTTACCTTCTGATCTTCGAAATAGTCCAAAGGGAAACGAAGATGGCGTTAAAATATTATCCAAACCTATCACTACAGTAGCTCTATCTAGGACATTGAGCACTTTTATCCCGGACAACGCCGAGTACTTTGATAATCAAGGAAGCCTCCTGGGGACTACTGAAATCACTTAGGTATCCTCTCTCCTTCTGATCTGCGAAATAGTCCAAAGGTGAACGAAGATGGCGTTAAAATATTTTCCAAACAAATCACTACAGTAGCTCTATCTAGGATATTGAGCACTCTTCTCCCGGACAACGCCGAGTACTTTGAAAATCGAGGAGGCTTCATGAACACCCATGAAATCCCTTAGGTATCCTCTCTCCTTCTGATCTGCGAAATAGTCCAAAGGGGAACGAAGATGGCGTTAAAATATTTTCCCAAACCTATCACTACAATAGCTCTATCTAGGACATTGAGCACTTTTCTCCCGGACAACGCCGAGTTCTTTGAAAATCGAGGAGGCTTCATGAGCACTCCTGAAATCCCTTAGGTATCCTCTCTCCTTCTGATCTGCGAAATAGTCCAAAGGGGAACGAAGATGGCGTTAAAATATTTTCTAAACCTATCACTACAGTAGCTCTATCTAGGATATTGAGCACTTTTCTCCCGGACAACGCCGAGTACTTTGATAATCAAGGAGGCCTCCTGGGGACTACTGATATCACTAAGGTATCCTCTCTCCTTCTGATCTGCGAAATAGTCCAAAGGGGAACGAAGATGGCGTTAAAATATTTTCCAAACCTATCACTACAGTAGCTCTATCTAGGATATTGAGCACTTTTCTCCCGGACAACGCCGAGTACTTTGAAAATCGAGAAGGCTTCATGAACACCCATGAAATCCCTTAGGTATCCTTTCTCCTTCTGACCTGCGAAATAGTCCAAAGGAGAACGAAGATGGCGTTAAAATATTTTCCAAAACCTATCACTACAGTAGCTCTATCTAGGACATTGAGCACTTTTCTCCCGGACAACGCCGAGTACTTTGATAATCAAGGAGGCCTCCTGGGGACTACTGAAATCCCTTAGGTATCCTCTCTCCTTCTGATCTGCGAAATAGTCCAAAGGGAAACGAAGATGGCGTTAAAATATTTTCCAAACCTATCACTACAGTAGCTCTATCTAGGATATTGAGCACTTTTCTCCCGGACAACGCCGAGTATTTCAAAATCAAAGAGGCCTCCTGAGCACTACTGAAATAACTCTTATCGATTACCCCATCCTTTTCAGCGTAGATGCTGTTAAAATATTATCCAAACCTATCACTACAGTTGCTCTATCTAGGACATTGAGCACTTTTCTCCCGGACAACGCCGAGTACTTTGATAATCAAGGAGGCTTCCTGGGGACTACTGAAATGACTTAGGTATCCTCTCTCCTGATCTGCGAAATAGTCCAAAGGGTAACAGAGACGGCGTTAAAATATTTTCCAAACCTATCACTACAGTAGCTCTATCTAGGATATTGAGCACTTTTCTCCCGGACAACGCCGAAATTTTAAAATCGAGGAGGCTTTATGAGCACTCCTGAAATCCCTTAGGTATCCTCTCTCCTTCTGATCTGCGAAATAGTCCAAAGGGGAACGAAGATGGCGTTAAAATATTTTCCAAACCTATCACTACAGTAGCTCTATCTAGGACATTGAGCACTTTTCTCCCGGACAACGCCGAGTACTTTGATAATCAAGGAAGCCTCCTGGGGACTACTGATATCACTTAGGTATCCTCTCTCCTTCTGATCTGCGAAATAGTCCAAAGGGGAACGAAGATGGCGTTAAAATATTTTCCAAACCTATCACTACAGTAGCTCTATCTAGGACATTGAGCACTTTTCTCCCGGACAACGCCGAGTACTTTGATAATCAAGGAGGCCTCCTGGGGACTACTGATATCACTTAGGTATCCTCTCTCCTTCTGATCTGCGAAATAGTCCAAAGGGGAACGAAGATGGCGTAAAATATTTTCCAAACCTATCACTACGGTAGCTCTATCTAGGATATTGAGCACTTTTCTCCCGGACAACGCCGAGTACTTTCAAAATCGAGAAGGCTTCATGAACACCCATGAAATCCCTTAGGTATCCTCTCTCCTTCTGATCTGCGAAAAAGTCCAAAGGGGAACGAAGATGGCGTTAAAATATTTTCCAAAACCTATCACTACAGTAGCTCTATCTAGGACATTGAGCACTTTTCTCCCGGACAACGCCGAGTACTTTGATAATCAAGGAGGCCTCCTGGGGACTACTGAAATCAGTTAGGTATCCTCTCTCCTTCTGATCTGCGAAATAGTCCAAAGGGAAACGAAGATGGCGTTAAAATATTTTCCAAAACTATCACTACAGTAGCTCTATCTAGGATATTGAGCACTTTTCTCCCGGACAACGCCGGGTACTTTGAAAATCGAGGAGGCTTTATGAGCACTCCTGAAATCCCTTAGGTATCCTCTCTCCTTCTGATCTTCGAAATAGTCCAAAGGGGAACGAAGATGGCGTTAAAATATTATCCAAACCTATCACTACAGTAGCTCTATCTAGGACATGAGCACTTTTATCCCGGACAACGCCGAGTACTTTGATAATCAAGGAAGCCTCCTGGGGACTACTGAAATCACTTAGGTATCCTCTCTCCTTCTGATCTGCGAAATAGTCCAAAGGGGAACGAAGATGGCGTTAAAATATTTTCCAAACAGATCACTACAGTAGCTCTATCTAGGATATTGAGCACTTTTCTCCCGGACAACGCCGAGTACTTTGAAAATCGAGGAGGCTTCATGAACACCCATGAAATCCCTTAGGTATCCTCTCTCCTTCTGATCTGCGAAATAGTCCAAAGGGGAACGAAGATGGCGTTAAAATATTTTCCCAAACCTATCACTACAGTAGCTCTATCTAGGACATTGAGCACTTTTCTCCCGGACAACGCCGAGTACTTTGAAAATCGAGAAGGCTTCATGAGCACTCCTGAAATCCCTTAGGTATCCTCTCTCCTTCTGATCTGCGAAATAGTCCAAAGAGGAACGAAGACGGCGTTAAAATATTTTCCAAAACTATCACTACAGTAGCTCTATCTAGGACATTGAGCACTTTTCTCCCGGACCACGCCGAGTACTTTGATAATCAAGGAGGCCTCTTGGGGACTACTGAAATCAGTTAGGTATCCTCCCTCCTTTTCATCTGCAAAATTGTCCAAAGGGGAACGAAGATGGCGTTAAAATATTTTCTAAACCTGTCACTACAGTAGCTCTATCTAGGATATTGAGCACTTTTTTCCCGGACAACGCCGAGTACTTTGAAAATCAAAGAGGCCTCCTGGGGACTACTGAAATCAGTAAGGTTTCCTTCCTCGTTTTCATCTGCAAAATTGTCCAAAGGGGAACGAAGATGGCGTTAAAATATTTTCCCAAACCTATCACTACAGTAGCTCTATCTAGGATATTGAGTACTTTTCTCCCGGACAACGCCGAGTACTTTGAAAATCGAGGAGGCTTCATGAGCACTCCTGAAATCCCTTAGGTATCCTCTCTCCTTCTGATCTGCGAAATAGTCCAAAGGGGAACGAAGATGGCGTTAAAATATTTTCAAAACCTATCACTACAGTAGCTCTATCTAGGATATTGAGCACTTTTCTCCCGGACAACGCCGAGTATTTCAAAATCAAAGAGGCCTCCTGGAGACTACTGAAATAACTCTTATCCATTCCCCCATCCTTTTCAGCGTAGATTCTGTTAAAATATTATCCGAACCTATCACTACAGTAGCTCTGTCTAGGACATTGAGCACTTTTTTCCCGGACAACGCCGAGTACTTTGAAAATCGAGTAGGCTTCATGAGCACTACTGAAATCCCTTAGGTATCCTCTCTCCTTCTGATCTGCCAAATAGTCCTGAGGCGCTCATACCGGCGAATGCCGACTTTTCTCCCTTCCCCAGATTTCGCCTGAGGCGCTCATACCGACGAATGCCGACATTCCCCCTCCCCGGATTTCGCCTGAGTCGCTCACACTTCAACACTGCTCAAAAAAGGAGTAGATAATGGATGGGATGAGGGCATCATGACAACGGAACCGATACGACCCTACCTCAACACTTCTCAAAAAAGGAGGAGATAATGCATGGGATGAGGGCATCATGACAACGGAACCGATACGACCCTACCTCAACACTTCTCAAAAAAGGAGGAGGTAATTCATGGGATGAGCACATCCTGACAACGGAACCGATACTATTCTACATCTACACTTCTCAAAAAAGGAAGAGGTAATGCATGGGATCAGTGCATCATGACAACGGAACCGATACTACCCTACCTCTACACTTCTCAAAAAAGGAGGAGGTAATGCTCACACCGGCGAATACCGTACCCCCCCCCAATTTGGCCTGAAAGGAGGAGGTAATTCCTATCATGATAACAGAACGGCCACAGGGAGGGAGGGGGGAGGAATATTAGCGTTAAGAAAGAAAGTGTGAGAGGGAAAAATGACAGAAAGGAAAACTGCCACTCTCTGACGTCATGATGACCTGATATAACCGGACACAATTTAGAGCAAGACCGGGTACATCCGGCAAGGGATTATTGGACAGGTTAGGATGTGATTGAGCAACCCTTGTTTCACTACACACTCTTAACGTAGGATTCCTATGTTGTTATTGATGCAACCGGACAGAAGTTATTGGATGATCTGATACAACCGGACACAATTTAGGGCAAGACCGGGTACATCCGGCAAGGGATTATGGGATGTTTATAGTGACTCGGCAATTTTATCGGATTAGTACATAAATACATTAGATTATTTCGAATTTACTACATAATAACGTTGAAATTTCGTGTAAAATACGAAAAAACTGCTACCTTTTGTCGGAAAGTGGTCCGGTTGACTGTCAGCGAGTGAATCGATTTTCGCGATTTTTAGATATTTTACATCCGGGATTTGTGCGGTCCTGTAGATGTCAACTTTTTGACATGTCGTCGGGTAGTTTTTGAGGAGATACTGGACATACAAACAAACAAACAAACAAACATACAAACAGACAACTGCCCTTTATATAAGAGACTAGCGGGGCTACCCGGCGTTGCTCGGGGTCATAAAAACATATATTTGAAGAAAGATCGTGTGTGTAACATCTTTATATTCAAACTTCTATGTCCGCCCCCTCTCTCTATAGCCGTCTCTTTATCTGCTACCTTTCTCTTCCCTGGTCGCCCCATTTTGCCGCTACTTTCTAATTTTGCCTTTTGCAAAAGCTGTTTCTTCCCCACCATTTCTCCTATTGCCCAGGGTAATAGTATGACATATTTCTATAAAAAGTAACACCTCTATCTGCGCCTTCGATATAGGTACTTATCTCCACCCCGGTGTTCATACTATATACGTATCTATCATCACCCTGGTGCGCATACAATATACGTACCTATCGCCGCCCCAGTGCACATACTATATACGTACCTGTCGCCGCCCCGGTGCAGATACTATTTAAGTACCTATCACCGCCCCGTTGCGAATGCTAAATAGTACCTATCGTTGCCCCGGTGTGAATGCTAAATACATACCTATTGCGCCCCGGTGTGCATGCTACATAAGTACCTATCGCTGCCCTAGTGCGAATACTAAAGACATACCAATTGCGCCCCGGTGTGCATGCTACATAAGTACCTATCGCTTCCCTAGTGCGAATAATTAATATGTACATATTGCCGCTTTGGTGTGAATGCTAAATACGTACCTATCGCCGGCCCAGTGCGAATGCTAAATACGTACCTATAGCCGCCCTGGTGCGAATGCTAAATACGTACCTATAGCCGCCCCAGTGCGAATGCTAAATACGTACCTATCACCACTACGGTGCGAATGCGAAATACATACCTTTCGCCGCCCCGGTGCGCATGCAATATATGTACTGATCGCCGCCACATAGCGCATGCTATGTACGTACTTATTGCTGCCCATGTGTACATGCTATATACGTAGCGATCGCACCCCTGAATTCTGAATACGTACCTATCGCCGCCCTGGTGTGGAAGCTAAATACGTACATATCGCCGCCCCGGTGCGAATGCTAAATACATACCTATCGCCGCCCCGGTGTGAATTCTACATACGTACCTATTGCCGCCCCGGTGTGAATTCTAAATACGTACCTATCGCCGCCCCGGTGCGGAAGCTAAATACGTACATGTCGCTGCCCCGGTGCGAATGCTAAATACATACCTATCGCTGCCCCGGTGTGAATGCTAAATACATACCTATCGCCGCCCCGGCGTGAATGCTTAATACGTACCTATCGCCGCCCCGGTATGAATTTTAAATATGTACCTTTCGCCGCCCAGTGTGAATTTTAAATATGTACCTTTCGCCGCCCCTGTGCGCGTGCTATATATGTACCTATCGCCGCCCCGGTGCGCGTACTACATATGAACCGATCGCTGCCTCAGTGCGCATGCTAAATACATACCTATCACTGCCTCGGTGTGCATACTATATAGTACTTATTACCGCCCATGTGCACATGCTATATAAGTACCTATCACCACCGCTGAATGCTAAATAAGTACCTATCGCCGCCCCGGTGTGGAAGCTAAATACGTACATATCGCCGCCTCTAAATTTGGGCAGACCCTAAAAAATTTGGCCTGACCCCTAAAATTTTCCCCTTACCCTAAATCTCTCCAGCCCCTAATTTTTCACTCTCCCCCAACCATGAGAAATATTTTGACTTCAAAACAAAAAAAAAACAGAAAAATTTGGCCTGACCCCTTAAAAGTTCGTCCTGACCCCTAAAATTTTCCCCGACCCCTGAATCTCTCCAGCCCCCTCATTTTTCACTCTCCCCTAACGATGAGAAATATTTTGACTTCAAAACAAAAATAAACAAAAAAACTTGGCCTGACCCCTAAAAAGTTTCGCCTGACCCCTAAAATTTTCCCCGACCCCTAAATCTCTCCAGCCCCCTAATTTTTCACTCTCCCCCAACCCTGATAAATATTTTGACTTCAAAACCAAAAAGAACAAAAAAATTTGGCCTGACCCCTAAAAAGTTCCGCCTGACCCCTAAAATTTTCCCCGACCCCTAAATCTCTCTAGCCCCCTAATTTTTCACTCTCCCCCAACCATGAGAAATATTTTGACTTCAAAACAAAAAAAAACAAAAAAATTTGGCCTGACCCCTAAAAAGTCTGTCCTGACCCCTAAAATTTTCCCCGACCCCTTAATCTCTCCAGCCACCTAATTTTTCACTCTCCTCCAACCATGAGAAATATTTTGACTTCAAAACAAAAAAAAAACAAAAAAATTTGGCCTGACCCCTAAAAAGTTCGTCCTGACCCCTAAAATTTTCCCCGACCCCTAAATCTCTCCAGACCCCTAATTTTTCACTCTCCCCCAACCCTGAGAAATATTTTGAGTTCAAAACCAAAACAAAGAAAAAAATTTGGCCTGACCTCTAAAAAGTTCGTCCTGACCCCTAAAATTGTCCCCGACCCCTAAATCTCTCCAGCCCCCTAATTTTTCACTCTCCCCCAACCCTGAGAAATATTTTGAGTTCAAAACAAAAAAAAAACAAAAAATTTGGACTGACCCCTAAAAAGTTCGGATTGACCCCTAAAATTTTCCCCGACTCCTCAATGTCTCCAGCCCCCCTCCCAACTAATTTTTCACTCTCCCCCAACCCTGAGAAATATTTTTAGTTCAAAACAAAAAAAAAAACTTGGCCTGACCCCTAAAAAGTTCGGCCGTACCCCTAAAATTTTCCCCGACCCCTCAATCTCTCCAGCCCCCCCCCAACTTTTTTGTAAAAACGTGAGTTATCGCTCTTCCTTAGCTATCCTTTAACAACATTCCTTGGGGGACCGTTATTCTTTAGAAGCACCAACATTTGTAGGGACCATTATAATTTAGAAGCACCAACATTCCTGGGGTGAGACCGTTATACTTCAGAAGCACCAATATTTCTAGGGACCGTTATACTATAGAATCACCAACATTCCTGGCGGGCCGTGATACTTTAGAAGCACCACCCCAGGTCCCTATAGTGGAGAAGCACCCCTGGTCCCTATACCGGAGAAGCACCCATTGTCCCTATTCTGCAGAAGCCTCCGGGTCCTAAAATGTAGAAGCACCCCTGGTGCTGGGTCATATACTGTAGAAGCACCCCTGGTCCCTATACTGGAGATGCACCCATGGTCCTTTTTCTGCAGAAGCCTCTATGTTCTAATATTGTAGAAGCACCCCCGGTACTAAGTCCTATACTGTAGAAGCACCTCTGGTCCCTATACTGTAGAATCACCTCTTGTCCATATACTGTAGAAGCACCATTGTCCCAATTCTGTAGAAATCTCCGGGTTCTATATGGTAGAAGCACCCCCGGTTCTGGGTCCTATACTGTAGAAGCACCCATGGTCCCTATTCTGCAGAAGCCTTCGGGTCCTATATTGTAGAAGCACCCCCGGTTCTGGGTCTTTTTTATACATATATAGAGTGGTTATGACCCATCGGGTCACTGGTAACATGTACTGGTTATATACTTTTTTTATACATATATAGAGTGATTATGACTCAACGGGTCACTGTAAACGTGTACTTGTTAAATTCTTCTTTTTTTTCTTTTTTTATACATATATAGAGTGGTTATGACTCAACGGGTCACTGTAAACGTGTACTTGCTAAATTATTCTTTTTTTCTTTTTTTATACATATATAGAGTGGTTCTGACCCAACGGGTCACTGTAAACGACCCTTACGAGGTGGGTTTATAGATTCGGGAATACTCTCATCATCTTACTCTGTGAATTTTACATAAGAATACACTTTTATATGTTATGTATAAAAATATGTTGAAGTAAAATAAATTTTGAAGAGAAAAACAATTCAAAACCTATAACGATGACGTCATATACCTATTACTGTGACGTCACGTGCACAAGAATATGCTGGTTGAAAACAAAATTATTATTACATAATTACATTGGCTGATTTCCAAATTACTACTGAATAACATTAGAAAAGTTTGAAAAAAGCAGACCCGCTGCCGAAGACTGGCTCCGTTGCCCTCCAGCAACATGTTTTTTTGTTGTAATTTTGAGATATTATGATCCCAGGTGTTGTACGGTGCTGAAGATATCAACTTTTTGACATGTCGCCGCGTAGTTTTTGAGGAGAAGCTGGACATACAAACAAACAGACAGACATACAGACAACTGCCCTTTATAGGAGGAGATAACTGCTACATTTAGCAAATTACAACTTTTTTCTTTATCGGCTTTCCGCCTAATATTCATTCGATAAGATTTTTACAGATCATAAATTTAATAATATTAAAAGAATGATTCAAATAAAATGTTTTAGTTGAGTTCAAATTAAGTTTTATTTAATCTTTGTGGTTGGGTTTGTAAATATCGCTACTTCAAACTAGGGTACCTTAATTGGACGTTGGTTCACAAACTCAAAATGACTGGTATTCTATTCTTACAATCCCGACTTGAACGTGAATAAAAGTAACATTTCAAGATTACTTTACTTGTTAGTCATGAGTAACGAACGATAACACGAGGTATAGATTTTCCATGTTTATTGTTTCAGCCATATTGGAGAACTACCAATATTAATACAAGGGGGAGAGAACTCTTATTAATTGAAGAGTTCATCATGTCACATCCCTCTTCTCAGATAGATGTTTTCGATTTGTATTGATTTATTTATTTTGTCTTTTATTTATACACTAGCGGGGCTACCCGGCGTTGCTCGGGGTCATAAAGACATAATTGAAGAAAAATCGCGTGTGTAACATCTTTATATTCAAACTTCTATTTCTCCCCCTCTCTTCCCTGGTCGCCCCATTTCACCGCTACTTTCTAATTTTGCCTTTTGCGAAAGCTGATTCTTCCTCACTATTTCTCCTACGTTGCACAAGGAAATAGTATGACATATTTCTATAAAAAGTACTACATCTATCTGCGCCTTCTATATAGGTACTTATCTCGGCCCTGGTGTTCATACTATATACATATCTATCGCCACCCCGGTGCACATACAATATACGTTCCTATCGCCGCCCCAGGGAGATACTATATAAGTACCTATTGCCGCCCCGGTATGCATACATGAAAAGTACCTATTGCTGCCCCAGTGCACATGCTACATACGTACCTATCGCCGCCCCAGTGCGAATGCTGCATACATACCTATCGCTGCCCCGTTGCAAATGCTACATACGTACCTATCGATGCCCCGGTGCAAATGCTTAATACATCACTATAGCCAGCCTGATGCGAATGCTAAATATGTTCCTATTGTCGTCCCGGTGCGCATGCTAAATACGTACCTATCATCGCCCTGGTGTGCGTGCTATATACGTACTGATAGCCGCCCCGGAGCGCATGCTAAATATATACCTATAACCGCCCTGGTGTGCATTCTATATAGATACTCACTGCCATCTCTGTGCACATGCTATATAGTACCTATCGCCACCTCTATGCACTACTATACACATACCTATTGCCACCCTGGTGCACATACTATATATATACCTATCGCCGCCCCGGTGCGCATACTATATTCGTATCTATCGCCGCCCCGGTGTGCATACAATATATTTTCCTACGAAATATTTTAAGTTGAAAAAACAAAAAACTTTCGCCCGACCCCCTAAAATGTTTGGCCTGACCCCTACAATTTTCCTCGACCCCTAATATCTCAAGTCGCACCCTCCAATTTTGTCTTACTCTCCCCCAACCCTGAGAAATATTTTGAGTTCAAAACAAAAAAATACAATAAAACTAACCTGACCCCTAAAAAGTTCGGCCTGACCCCTAAAATTTTCCCGGACCCCTCATTCTCTCCAGCCTCCCATCCCAACTATTTTTTAACTCTCCCCCAACCATGAGAAATATTTTGAGTTCAAAAAAAAAAAAAAAAAAAAAAAAAATTTGGCCTGACCCCATAAAAGTTCGGCCTGACCCCTAAAATTTTCCCCGACCACTCAATCTCTAACGCCCCCTAATTTGTCACTCTCACCCGACCCTGAGAAATATTTTGACTTCAAAACAGAAAAAAAAAAAAATTAGGCCTGACCCCTAATAAGTCTGGCATGACCCCTAAAATTTTCCCCGACTTCTCAATCTCTCCAGCCCCCTATTTTTTCACTCTACCCAAACCCTGAGAAATATTTTGAGTTCAAAACAAAAAAAAAGAAAAAAATTTGGCCTGACCCCTAAAAAGTTCGGCCTGACCCCTAAAATTTTCCCCGACCCCTCAATCTCTCCAGCCCCCTAATTTTTCACTCAACCCCAACCATGAGAAATATTTTGACTTCAAAACACAAAAAAAACAAAAAAATTTGGCATGACAGCTAAAAAGTTCGGCCTGACCCCTAAATGTTTCCCTGACCCCTCAATCTCTCCAGCCCCCTAATTTTTCACTCTCCCCCAACCTCGAGAAATATTTTTACTTCAAAACAAAAAAAAACAAAAAAATTTGGCCTGACCCCTAAAAAGTTCGTCCTGACCCCTAAAATGTTCCCCGACCCCTAAATTTCTCCAGCCCCCTAATTTTTCACTCTCCCCCAACCCTGAGAAATATTTTCAGTTCAAAACCAAAAAAAAGAAAAAAATTTGGCCTGACCCCTAAAAAGTTCGTCCTGACCCCTAAAATTTTCCCCGACCCCTAAATCTCTCCAGCCCCCTAATTTTTCACTCTCCCCCAACCCATAGAAATATTTTGAGTTCAAAACCAAAACAAAGAAAAAAATTTGGCCTGACCCCTAAAAAGTTCGGCCTGACCCCTAAAATTTTCCCCGACCCCTAAATCTCTCCAGCCCCCTTGTTTTTCACTCTCCCTCAACCATGAGAAATATTTTGACTTCAAAACAAAAAAAAAACAAAAAAATTTGGCCTGACCCCTAAAAAGTTCGTCCTGACCCCTAAAATGTTCCCCGACCCCTAAATTTCTCCAGCCCCCTAATTTTTCACTCTCCCCCAACCCTGAGAAATATTTTCAGTTCAAAACCAAAAAAAAGAAAAAAATTTGGCCTGACCCCTAAAAAGTTCGTCCTGACCCCTAAAATTTTCCCCGACCCCTAAATCTCTCCAGCCCCCTAATTTTTCACTCTCCCCCAACCATGAGAAATATTCTGACTTCAAAACAAAAAAAAACAAAAAAATTTGGCCTGACCACTAAAAAGTTCGTCCTGACCCCTAAAATTTACCCCGACCCCTAAATCTCTCCAGCCCCCTAATTTTTCACTCTCCTCCGACCATGAAAAATATTTTGACTTCAAAACAAAAAAAAACAAAAAAATTTGGCCTGACCCCTAAAAATTTCGTCCTGACCCCTAAAATTTTCCCCGACCCCTAAATTTCTCCAGCCCCCTAATTTTTCACTCTCCCCCAACCCTGAGAAATATTTTGACTTCAACACAAAAAAAAACAAAAAAAACAAAAAAATTTGGCCTGACCCCTAAAAAGTTCGTCCTGACCCCTAAAATTTTCCCCGACCCCTAAATCTCTCCAGCCCCCTAATTTTTCACTCTCCCCCAACCATGAGAAATATTTTGACTTCAAAACCAAAAACAAAAAAGTTTGGCACACCCCTAAAACGTTCGTCCTGACCCCTAAAATTTTCCCCGACCCCTAAATCTCTCCAGCCCCCTAATTTTTCACTCTCCCCCAACCCTGAGATATACTTTGACTTCAAAACAAAAAAAAACAAAAAAATTTGGCCTGACCCCTAAAAAGTGCGTCCCGACCCCTAAAATTTTCCCCGACCCCTAAATCTCTCCAGCCCCCTAATTGTTCACTCTCCCCCAACCCTCGGAAATATTTTCAGTTCAAAACCAAAAAAAAGAACAAAATTTGCCCTGACCCCTAAAAAGTTCGTCCTGACCCCTAAAATTTTCCCCGACCCCTAAATCTCTCCAGCCCCCTAATTTTTCACTCTCCCCCAACCATGAGATATATTTTGACTTCAAAACAAAAAAAAAACAAAAAAATGTGGCCTGACCCCTAAAAAGTTCCGCCTGACCCCTAAAATTTTCCCTACCCTAAATCTCTCCAGCCCCCTAATTTTTCACTCTCACCCAACCATGAGAAATATTTTGACTTCAAAACAAAAAAAAACAACAAAAAAAAGGCCTGACCCCTAAAAATTCGTCCTGACCCCTAAAATTTTCCCCGACCCCTAAATCTCTCCAGCCCCCTAATTTTTCACTCTCCCCCAACCATGAGATATATTTTGACTTCAAAACAAAAAAAAAAAAAAAAATTGGCCTGACCCCTAAAATGTTCGTCCTGACCCCTAAAATTGTCCCCGAACCCTCAATCTCTCCAGCCCCCTAATTTTTCACTCTCCCCCAACGATGAGAAATATTTTGACTTCAAAACAAAAACAAACAAAAAAAATGTGGCCTGACCCCTAAAAAGTTCGGCCTGACCCCTAAAATTTTCCCCGACCCTTCAATATCTCTAGCCCCTTATTTTTTCATTCTCCCCAACCCTGAGAAATATTTTGACTTCAAAACAAAAAAAAAAAAAAAAATTTAGCCTGACCCCTAAAAAGTTCGGCCTGACTCCTAAAATTTTGAGTTCAAAACAAAAAAATGTTATTTAACATGTATACAAATATTAGTGAAAACAATGGCGGAGCATAATTATTTCTCTTTTTACTTTACTTATTGAGACGTTATTTAACATGTATAAAAATATAAGTGAAAACAATGGTGGAGCATAATTATTTTTCTTCTTTCTTCACTTATTGAGACGTTATTTAATATGTATACAAATATTAGTGAAAACAGTGGCGGAGCATAATTATTTCTCTTCTTACTTTACTTATTGACACGTTATTTAACATGTATACAAATATTAGTGAAAACAGTGGTGGAGCATAATTATTTCTCTGCTTACTTTACTTATTGACACGTTATTTAACATGTATACAAATATTAGTGAAAACAGTGGTGGAGCATAATTATTTCTCTTCTTACTTTACTTATTGACACGTTATTTAACATGTATACAAATATAAGTGAAAACAATGGCGGAGCATAATTATTTCTCTTCTTTCTTTACTAATTGACACGTTTGTTAACATGTATACAAATATTAGTGAAAACAATGGAGGAGCATAATTTTGCTCTAGTTACTTTACTTATTGACACGTTATTTACCATGTATACAAATATCAGTGAAAACAATGGCGGAGCATAATTTTTCTGTTTTTACATACTTATTGAGACGTTATTTAACATGTATACAAATATTAGTGAAAACAATGGCGGAGCATAATTTTGCTCTTCTTACTTTACTTATTGACACGTTATTTAACATGTATACAAATATTAGTGAAAACAATGGCGGAGCATAATTTTTCTGTTCTTACTTACTTATTGACACGTTATTTAACATGTATACAAATATTAGTGAAAACAATGGCGGAGCATAATTTTTCTCTTCTTATTTTACTTATTTAGACGTTATTTAATATGTATACAAATATTAGTGAAAACAATGGTGGTGCATAATTATTCATTACTTTAATTTCACTGATAATACACTAACTTCACACCTCTCAAAAAGGAGGAGGTAATACTTGGGAGGATGGTATCATGTCAACAGAAGAAATGCGGTTAGTATAAGCAACTCTTGCTTCACTATAAACTCATGTTCAAAAAAGTGCCGTTATTGATTAAACAACACTTGCGTCACTATAAACGCATGTTTCAAAAAATGCCGTTAGTAGTTAAGCAACCCTTGCTTCACTATAAACCAATGTTCAAAAAAGTGCCGTTAGGGATTTCCTCTGACGTCATTTCCTGTTAAAAGCGTGACGATGATAGCATTGTTTTTTTCTCAAATTAGTACTAAACAACGTCGAAAAGTGATGGAAAAAGCCCCCCCCCCCGAAGAGTCAATTTTTTTTTCCGACACTCCCCCCTCCCAATAATTTCGCCTGACGCGCCGCTCCCCCAAATTAAGCGAATGCCGACCCCCCCCCCCTAATTTGCCCTGAAGCAGTCACATCGCCGCACTATCTCCACAACTCTCAAAAAGGAGGAGGTAATGCCTAGGAGGGTGGTATCATAACAACAGAACGGGCGTAGGGGAGGAAGGGAAGGTAGAAAGGGTGGGAGTGAGAGGGAAAGAAGAGTTTTAGTGTGAGGGATTTTCTTCCCTACACTCTTTTCCTCTGACGTCATTTCCTGTTAAATAAAAGCGTGACTTTGCATATTTCTAAAATTATACATGATAGCATTGTTTTTTCTCAAATTAGTACTAAACAACGTTGAAAATCGAGGAAAAAAGCACACCCCCATTGGAGAAAAGTGCCCAGTCGACCCCCAAAGAGTCAATTTCTATTTCCGGTTCTGAGATATTACACGCCCCGGGGCTGGCCGGTCATGATGATGTCAACCGTGTGACTGTTTGTTGGGTCCTCTCGGAGGAGTATCTGGACATACAGACAGACAGACAGACAGACAGACAGACAGACAGACAGACATACAGACAACTGGCCTTTATATAATAGACTAGCGGGGCTACCCGGCGTTGCTCGGGGTCATAACAACATATATTTGAAGAAAGATCGTGTGTGTAACATCTTTATATTCAAACTTCTATGTCCGCCCCCTCTCTCTATAGCCGTCTCTTTATCTGCTACCTTTCTCTTCCCTGGTCGCCCCATTTCGCCGCTACTTTCTAATTTTGCTTTTTGCAAAAGCTGTTTCTTCCCCACCATTTCTCCTATTGCCCAGGGTAATAGTATGACATATTTCTATAAAAAGTAACACTTCTATCTGCGCCTTCTATATAGGTACTTATCTCCACCCAGGTGTTCATACTATATACGTATCTATCATCACCCCGGTGCGCATACTATATACGTACCTATCGCCGCCGCGGTGCAGATACTATTTAAGTACCTATCGCCGCCCGGTTGCGAATGCTAAATAGTACCTATCGTTGCCCCGGTGTGAATGCTAAATACATACCTATTGCGCCCCGGTGTGCATGCTACATAAGTACCTATCGCTGCCCTAGTGCGAATACTAAAGACATACCAATTGCGCCCTGGTGTGCATGCTACATAAGTACCTATCGCTGCCCTAGTGCGAATAATTAATATGTACATATTGCCGCTTTGGTGTGAATGCTAAATACATACCTATCGCCGGCCCAGTGCGAATGCTAAATACGTACCTATAGCCGCCCTGGTGCGAATGCTAAATACGTACCTATAGCCGCCCCGGTGCGAATGCTAAATACGTACCTATCACCACCACGGTGCGAATGCAAAATACATACCTTTCGCCGCCCCCGTGTGCGTGCTATATATGTACTGATCGCCGCCGCAGAGCGCATGCTATGTACGTACTTATTGCTGCCCATGTGTACATGCTATATACGTAGCTATCGCCACCCCTGAATTCTGAACACGTACCTATCGCCGCCCTTGTGTGGAAGCTAAATACGTTCATATCGCCGCCCCGGTGCGAATGCTAAATACATACCTATCGCCGCCCCAGTGTGAATTCTAAATATGTACCTATCCCGCCCCGGTGTGAATTCTAAATACGTACTTATCACCGCCCCAGTGCAGAAGCTAAATACGTACATATCGCCACCCTGGTACGAATGCTAAATACATACCTATCGCTGCCCCGGTGTGAATGCTAAATACATACCTATCGCCGCCCTGGTGTGAATGCTAAATATGTACCTATCGCCGCCCCAGGTGTGAATTTTAAATATGTACCTTTTAGCCGCCCCAGTGTGAATTTTAAATATGTACCTTTCGCCGCCCCTGTGCGCGTGCTATATACGTACCTATCGCTGCCCCGGTGCGCGTGCTATATATGAACCGATCGCTGCCTCAGTGCGCATGCTAAATACATACCTATCACTGCCCCGGTGCGCATACTATATAGGTACTTATTACCGCCCATGTGCACATGCTATATAAGTACTTATCAATACCGCTGAATGCTAAATAAGTACCTATCGCCGCCCCGGTGTGGAAGCTAAATACGTACATATTGCCGCCCCTAAATTTGGGCGGACCCTAACAAATTTGGTCTGACCTCTAAAATTTTCCGCCTGACCCCTACAATTTTCCCGACCCTAAATCTCTCCAGCCCCCTAATTGTTCACTCTCCCCCAACCATGAGAAATATTTTGAGTTCAAAACCAAAAAAAAGAAAAAAATTTAGCCTGACCCCTAAAAAGTTCGTCCTGACCCCTAAAATTTTCCCCGACCCCTGAATCTCTCCAGCCCCCTAATTGTTCACTCTCCCCCAACCCTGAAAAATATTTTCAGTTCAAAACCAAAAAAAAGAAAAAAGTTGGCCTGACCCCTAAAAAGTTCGTCCTGACCCCTAAAATTTTCCCCGACCCCTAAATCTCTCCAGCCTCCAAATTTTTCACTCTCCTCCAACCCTGAGAAATATTTTCAGTTAAAAACCAAACTAAAGAAAAAAATTTAGCCTGACCCCTAAAAAGTTCGTCCTGACCCCTAAACTTTTCCCCGACCCCTGAATCTCTCCAGCCCCCTAATTGTTCACTCTCCCCCAACCATGAGAAATATTTTGACTTCAAAACAAAAAAAAACAAAAAAATTGGGCCTGACCCCTAAAAAGTTCGGCCTGATCCCTAAAATTTTCCCTGACCCCTAAATCTCTCCAGCCCTCAAATTTTTCACTCTCCCCCAACCATGAGAAATATTTTGAGTTCAAAACAAAAAAAGACAAAAAAATTTGGCCTGACCCCTAAAAAGTTCCGCCTGACCCCTAAAATTTTCCCCGACCCCTCAATCTCTCCAGCCCCCTAATTGTTCACTCTCCCCCAACCCTGAGAAATATTTTCAGTTCAAAACCAAAAAAAACAAAAAAATTTGGCCTGACCCCTAAAAAGTTCGTCCTGACCCCTAACATTTTCCCCGACCCCTAAATCTCTCCAGCCCCCTAATTTTTCACTCTCCCCCAACCCTGAGAAATATTTTGAGTTCAAAACCAGAAAAAAGAAAAAAATTTGGCCTGAACCCTAAAAAGTTCGTCCTGACCCCTAAAATTTTCCCCGACCCCTAAATCTCTCAAGACCCCTAATTTTTCACTCTCCCCCAACCATGAGAAATATTTTGAGTTCAAAACAAAAAAAAACAAAAAATTTGGCCTGACCCCTAAAAAGTTCGTCCTGACCCCTAAAATTTTCCCCGACCCCCTAATCTCTCCAACCCCGTCCTCGAACTTTTTTTCCACTATCCCACAACCCTGAGAAATATTTTAAGTTCAAAAAAAGAAAAAAAAAAAAAATTTGGCCGGACCCCTTAAAATTTTGGCCTGATCCCTAAAATTTTCCCCGACCCCCTAATCTCTCCAGCCCCACCCTCGAACTTTTTTTTCACTATCCAACAGCCCTGAGAAATATTTTAAGTTCAAAAAAAGAAAAAAAAAAAAATTTGGCCGGACCCCTAAAAATTTTGGCCTGACCTCTAAAATTTTCCTCGACCCCCTAATCTCTCCAGCACCCCCCCAACTATTTTGTCAGTGTCCCACAACCCTGCGAAATATTTTAAGATCAAAAAAAAAAAAAAAAAAATTTGGCCGGACCCCTGAAAAACGGGCCTGACCCCTAAAATTTTCCCCGACCCCCTAATCTCTCAAGCCCCCCCCCCAACTTTTTTTGTCAGTGTCCCACAACCCTGAGAAATATTTTCAGTTCAAAACCCCCTAAAAAAAAAAATTTGGCCTGACCCCTAAAAAGTTCGTCCTGACCCCTAAAATTTTCCCCGACCCCTAAATCTCTCCAGCCCACTAATTTTTCACTCTCCCCACACCCTGAGAAATATTTTGAATTCAAAACAAAAAAAAACAAAAAAATTTGACCTGACCCCTTAAAAGTTCCGCCTGACCCCTAAAATTTTCCCCGACCCCTAAATCTCTCCAGCCCCCTAATTTTTCACTCTCCCTCAACCCTGAGAAATATTTTGAGTTCAAAACAAAAAAAAAGAAAAAAATTTGGCTTGACCCCTAAAAAGTTCCGCCTGACCCCTAAAATTTTCCCCGACCCCTCAATCTCTCCAGCCCCCTAATTGTTCACTCTCCCCCAACCCTGAGAAATATTTTGACTTCAAAACCAGAAAATAGAAAAAAATTTGGCCTGAACCCTAAAAAGTTCGTCTTGACCCCTAAAATTTTCCCTGACCCCTAAATCTCTCCAGCCCTCAAATTTTTCACTCTCCCCCAACCATGAGAAATACTTTGACTTCAAAACAAAAAAAAACAAAAAAATTTGGCCTGACCCCTAAAAAGTTCCGCCTGACCCCTGAAATTTTCCCCAACCACTCAATCTCTCCAGCCCCCTAATTGTTCACTCTCCCCCAAACCTGAGAAATATTTTCAGTTCAAAACCAAAAAAAACAAAAAAATTTGGCCTGACCCCTTAAAAGTTCGTCCTGACCCCTAAAATTTTCCCCGACCCCTAAATCTCTCCAGCCCGTTAATTTTTCACTCTCCCCCAACCCTGAGAAATATTTTGAGTTCAAAACCAGAAAAAAGAAAAAAATTTGGCCTGAACCCTTAAAAGTTCGTCTTGACCCCTAAAATTTTCCCCGACCCCTAAATCTCTCCAGCCCCCTAATTTTTCACTGTCCCTCAACGCTGAGAAATATTTTCGATTCAAAACCAAAAAAAACAAAAAAATTTGGCCTGACCCCTAAAAAGTTCGTCCTGACCTCTAAAATTTTCCCCGACCCCTAAATCTCTCCAGCCCCCTAATTTTTCACTCTCCCCCAACCATGAGATATATTTTGACTTCAAAACAAAAAAAAAGAACAAAATTTGGCCTGACCCCTAAAAAGTTCGTCCTGACAACTAAAATTTTCCCCGACCCCTAATTTTTCACTCTCCCCCAACCATTAGAAATATTTTGAGTTCAAAACCAAAAAAAACAAAAAAATTTGGCCTGACCCCTAAAAAGTTCCGTCTGACCCCTAAAATTTTCCCCGACCCCTAAATGTCTCCAGCCCCTAATTTTTCACTCTCCTCCAACCCTGAGAAATATTTTGACTTCAAAACAAAAAAAAACAAAAAAATTTGGCCTGACCCCTAAAAAGTTCGTCCTGACCCCTAAAATTTTCCCCGTCCCCTAAATCTCTCCAGCCCCCCTAATTTTTCACTCTCCCCCAACCCTGAGAAATAATTTGACTTCAAAACAAAAAAAACAAAAAAAAAAAAAAATTTGGCCTGACCCCTAAAAAGTTAGTCCTGACCCCAAAAATTTTCCCCGGCCCCTAAATCTCTCCAGCCCCCTAATTTTTCACTCTCCCCCAACCCTGAGAAATAATTTGACTTCAAAACAAAAAAAAACAAAAAAAAACAAAAAAATTTGGCCTGACCCCTAAAAAGTTCGTCCTGACCCCTAAAATTTTCCCCGACCCCTAAATCTCTCCACCCCCTAATTTTTCACTCTTCCCCAACCATGAGATATATTTTGACTTCAAAACAAAAAAAAACAAAAAAATTTGGCCTGACCCATAAAAAGTTCGTCCTGACCCCTAAAATTTTCCCCGACCCCTAAATCTCTCCAGCCCCCTAATTTTTCACTCTCCCCCAAGTATGAGATATATTTTGATTTTAAAACAAAAAAAAACAAACAAATTTGGCCTGACCCCTAAAAAGTTCGTCCTGACCCCTAAAATTTTCCCCGACCCCTAAAACTCTCCAGCCCCCTAATTTTTCACTCTCCCACAACCATGAGATATATTTTGACTTCAAAACAAAAAAAAACAAAAAAAATTGGCCCGACCCCTAAAAAGTTTGTCCTGACCCCTAAAATTTTCCCCGACCCCTAAATCTCTCCAGCCCCCTAATTTTTCACTCTCCTCCAACCATGAGAAATATTTTGACTTCAAAACAAAAAAAAACAAAAAAGTTTGGCCTGACCCCTAAAAAGTTCGTCCTGACCCCTAAAATTTTCCCCGACCCCTAAATCTCTCCAGCCCCCTAATTTTTCACTCTCCCCCAACCCTGAGAAATATTTTGACTTCAAATAAAAAAAAAAAAAAAAAAAAAAATTTGGCCTGACCCCTAAAAAGTTCGTCCTGACCCCTAAAATTTTCCCCGACCCCTAAATCTCTCCAGCCCCCTAATTTTTCACTCTCCCCCAACCATGAGATATATTTTGACTTCAAAACAAAAAAAAACAAAAAAATTTGGCCTGACCCCTAAAAAGTTCGTCCTAACCCCTAAAATTTTCCCCGACCCCTAAATCTCTCCAGCCCCCTAATTTTTCACTCTCCCCCAACCCTGAGAAATATTTTGACTTCAAAACAAAAAAAAACAAAAAAATTTGGCCTGACCCCTAAAAAGTTCGTCCTGACCCCTAAAATTTTCCCCGACCCCTAAATCTCTCTAGCCCCTCTAATTTGTCACTCTCCCCCGACCCTGAGAAATATTTTGACTTCAAAACAAAAAAAAACAAAAAAATTTTGCTTGACCCCTAAAAAGTTCGTCCTGACCCCTAAAATTTTCCCCGACCCCTAAATCTCTCCAGCCCCCTTATTTTTCACTCTCCCCCAACCCTGAAAAATATTTTCAGTTCAAAACCAAAAAAAAGAAAAAAATTTGGCCTGACCCCTAAAAAGTTCGTCCTGACCCCTAAAATTTTCCCCGACCCCTAAATCTCTCCAGCCCCCTAATTGTTCACTCTCCTCCAACCATGAGAAATATTTTGACTTCAAAAAAAAATAAAAACAAAAAAATTTGGCCTGACCCCTAAAAAGTTCGTCCTGACCCCTAAAATTTTCCCCGACCCCTAAATCTCTCCAGCCCCCTAATTTTTCACTCTCCCCCAACCCTGAGAAATATTTTGACTTCAAAACAAAAAAAAACAAAAAAAAAACAAAAAAATTTGGCCTGACCCCTAAAAAGTTCGTCCTGACCCCTAAAATTTTCCCCGACCCCTAAATCTCTCCAGCCCCCTAATTGTTCACTCTCCCCCAACCATGAGAAATATTTTGACTTCAAAACAAAAAAAAACAAAAAAATTTGGCCTGACCCCTAAAAAGTTCGTCCTGACCCCTAAAATTTTCCCCGACCCCTAAATCTCTCCAGCCCCCTAATTTTTCACTCTCCCCCAACCATGAGAAATATTTTGACTTCAAAACAAAAAAAAAACAAAAAAGAACAAAAAAAAACAAAAAAATTTGGCCTGACCCCTAAAAAGTTCGTCCTGACCCCTAAAATTTTCCCCGACCCCTAAATCTCTCCAGCCCCCTAATTTTTCACTCTCCCCCAACCATGAGATATATTTTGACTTCAAAACAAAAAAAAACAAAAACATTTGGCCTGACCCCTAAAAAGTTCGTCCTAACCCCTAAAATTTTCCCCGACCCCTAAATCTCTCCAGCCCCCTAATGTTTCACCCTTCCCCAACCCTGAGAAATATTTTCAGTTCAAAACCCAAAAAAAGAAAAAAATTTGGCCTGACCCCTAAAATTTTCCCCGACCCCAAAATCTCTCCAGCCCCCTAATTTTTCACTCTCCTCCAACCATGAGATATATTTTGACTTCAAAACAAAAAAAAACAAAAAAATTTGGCCTGACCCCTAAAAAGTGCGTTCTGACCCCTAAAATTTTCCCCGACCCCTAAATCTCCCCAGTCCCCTAATTGTTCACTCTCCCCCAACCATGAGAAATATATTGACTTCAAAACAAAAAAAAACAAAAAAATTTGGCCTGACCCCTTGAAAAGTTCGTCCTGACCCCTAAAATTTTCCCCGACCCCTAAATCTCTCCAGCCCCCTAATTTTTCACTCTCCCCCAACCATGAGAAATATTTTGACTTCAAAACAAAAAAAAAACAAAAAAAAACAAAAAAAAAAAAAAAAAATTGGCGTGACCCCTAAAAAGTTCGTCCTGACCCCTAAAATTTTCCCCGACCCCTAAATCTCTCCCTCCCCCTAATTTTTCACTCTCCCCCAACCCTGAGATATGTTTTGAGTTCAAAAAAAAAAAAAAAAAATTTGGCCTGACCCCTAAAAATTTGGCCTGATCCCTAAAATTTTCCCCGACCCCCTAATCTCTCCAGCCCCCCCCCCCAACTTTTTTTTTCAGTGTCCAACAACCCTGAGAATTATTTTAAGTTCAAAACAAAAAAAACAAAAAAATTTGGCCTGACCCCTATAAAGTTCCGCCTGACCCCTAAAATTTTCCCCGACGCCTAAATCTCTCCAGCCCCCTATTTTTTCATTCTCCCCTAACCCTGAGAAATATTTTGACTTCAAAACAAAAAAAAACAAAAAAGTTCGGCTTGACCCCTAAAATTTTCCCCGAGCCTTCAATCTCTCCAGCCCCCTAATTTTTAACCTTCCCCCAACCCTAAGAAATATTTTGAGTTCATAACAAAAAAATGTTATTTAACATGTATACAAACTTTAGTGAAAACAATGGCGGAGCATAATCATTTCTCTTTTTACTTTACTTATTGAGACGTTATTTAACATGTATAAAAATATAAGTGAAAACAATGGTGGAGCATAATTATTTTTCTTATTTCTTTACTTATTGAGACGTTATTTAATATGTATACAAATATTAGTGAAAACAGTGGCGGAGCATAATTATTTCTCTTTTTACTTTACTTATTGAGACGTTATTTAACATGTATTCAAATATTAGTGAAAACAATGGCGGAGCATAATTATATTTCTTCTTACTTTACATATTGAGATGTTATTTAATATGTATACACATTTTAGTGAAAACAGTGGTGGAGCATAATTATTTTTCTTCTTACTTTACTTATTTAGACGTTATATCATATGTATACAAATATTAGTGAAAACAATGGTGGAGCATAATTATTTTTCTTCTTATTTTACTTATTGAGACGTTATTTAATATGTATACAAATATTAGTGAAAACAGTGGTGGAGCATAATTATTTTTCTTCTTACTTTACTTATTGAGACGTTATTTAATATGTATACAAATATTAGTGAAAACAATGGTGGAGCATAATTATTTATTACTTTAATTTTACTGATACTACACTAACTTCACACCTCTCAAAAAGAAGGAGGTTATACCTGGGAGGATGGTATCAGGTCAACAGAAGAAATGCAGTTAGGATTAAGCAACCCTGGCTTCACTACAAACTCGTGTTCAAAAAAGTGCCGTTATTGATTAAGCAACCCTGGCTTCACTGTGGATTCATGTTCAAAAAAGTGCCGTTAGGAATTAAGCAACCCTTGCTTCACTATGGACTCATGTTCAAAAAAATGCCGTTAGGGATTAAGCAACAGTGTTTCGTTGGGGTAAGGCAACCCGTGCTTCACTATAAACTCATGTTCAAAAAAAGTGCCGTTAGGGATTTCCTCTGACGTCATTTCCTGCTAAAATCGTGACTTTGCATTATGCCGACAATCCCCCATCTCCAAATTTGGCCTGAGGCGCACCACCGGCGAATGCCGACACTCCACCAAATTCGGCCTGAGTCGCTCACACCGGCGAATGCCGACACTCCCCCAAATTCGGCCTGAGGCGCTCATACTGGCGAATGCCGACACTCCTCCCCGAATTTCGCCTGAGGCGCCCCACCGCCGAATGCCGACACTCACCCTCCCCAGATTTGGCCTGAGGCGCTCACACCAGCGAATGCCGACACCCCCACACCCACCCCAAGTTTTCAATATGTATACAATATGTATAGAAATATTAGTGAAAACAATGGGGGAGCATACAAATATTAGTGAAAACAGTGGGGGAGCATAATTATTTATTACTTTAATTTTACTGATACTACACTAACTTCACACCTCTCAAAAAGGAGGAGGTAATACCTAGGAGGATGTTATCATGTCAACAGAAAAAATGTGGTTAGGATTAAGCAACCCTTGCTTCACTATGAACTCATGTTAAAAAAAGTGCCGTTATTGATTAAACAACACTTGCGTCACTATAAACGCATGTATCAAAAAGTGCCGTTAGGAGTTAAGCAACCCTTGCATCACTATGGACTCATGTTCAAAAAAGTGCCGTTAGTAAGTAAGCAACCCATGCTTCACTATGGACTCGTGTTCAAAAAAAGTGCCGTTTGTGATTAAGCAACACTTGCTTCACTATAAACTCATGTTCAAAAAAGAGCCTTTAGGGATTTCCTGTGACGTCATTTCCTGTTAAAATCATGACGGTGCATTATTTCTCAAATTCTTTGTTTTTTTCTCAAATTAGTACTAAACAACGTTGAAAATCGAGGAAAAAGGCACCCCCCCATTGGAGAAAAGTGCTCAGTCGACCCTCGAAGAGTCCATTTTTTTTTCCGGTTCTGAGATATTATACGTCCCGGGGCTGGCCGGTTATAATGACGTCAACCGTGTGACTGTTTGTTGGGTCCTGTCGGAGGAGTATCTGGACATACAAACAAACAAACAAACAAACAAACAAACATACAGACAACTGCCCTTTATATAAGAGATTATTATATATTGAAGTATATCAATTATATTATTATATATTGAAGTATATCAATTAATTGTTTAATATAAACGTCATTTATGTTTATTTTATTTATGTTTTCCTCATTTACAGTCATAAAGTTTATTTTGGTTGTTTTAATTTCAATTTTTTGACTATTTGTCGGTAAACATTGAGTGATTTAAAAAAACTATTTCATATTGCAAATACTAGCGATTACTTAATCCTTATTTTTTAAGCAACACTTCTATGACATAGTGCTAGATTATCGATGAAAAAAATTAGAAATTGGGTCAGGAAAAATTGAGAAATAACTTTTTAGTTAGAAAGATATAATCACTGGACGTAGTGTATAACTATACGTATATCCAAATATATTCATATATATATATACATATATACATATATATATATATATATATATATATATATATATATATATATATATATATATATATATATATATATATAAGTGGTGTACTAAAAGCGAACTTTTAGGAAAAGTAAAACCTATTGTGAAGAGTATACAGCTCAATATCCAGGATAGAGCAGGAAGAATGAAGAAGAATGGAAAGGAATTAGAGAAGCAAAAGCCAAATCATAATTCAATTCAATTGCTCAGAGCAAGGTATATTCCGCAAAAAAAGGCAATTTATTCAAGTTAAATTTTCCTTAAGCCATATATATATATATGCAGAGAAAGTACTTGTTAAAAGATTACACATTACAGTTTCTGGATATTGACCATTGTTTCATTAACACGGATAAGCCTTTACTTATAAGAAAAAAAAGATCTTACAATTCCCCTGAAATCCTCAATAACCTTTGAAACGAACACTATTCTGAAATTATGTCGTAGATATTTAAGAGTAGGACTGCATCTTTTGGGGCTCTGTATCGATTTTTAGTAAACACTGCATTTTAACTAATATATACATATATATGCGTAAGTGACCAGGTTTAATCAGACGGATGATATATGATTACATACTCGCAGTTACTGCCATTACAAAATTGGTTTCCAATAATTAATTAAAATGAGTTAATATGCAAATAAGACAAACAAAAATCAACTCAAACGATCTTTCCCGATATTTGATACTAGTGTTATCTGTCCTGCATAAATAAAGAAACGAATATGCGTCGCCAGTGTTTGCACTCGCTATATATCGATTTAACTTTAATATTCATATCAAATCATAGAATAAGATCAGGAATTTAATATTTTATATATGTATTATTCCTACATTTCTGACGTCCTAACCCATAAAGGGTAATGTCCACTGTGTACCTTTTGTTGTATATGCGGAAATCTCTTTCAAAATCTATTTTCCGGCTTGCTATATTCTTTCACAACTGGAACATATGTCGTCTAGGAGCTATAAAAATGGGGTATCTTTTCTCGCAAGATTCTGACGGAAGTACATACATTACTTATATATAAATAATTACACATACATCTGGATTATTGAGTGAGGTTTAGAAAAAATTACAGAACCTAGCTTTTCAGTCCAAAAAGTACAACAAAAAAAAGAAGTCTATGATGAAACCAATTCGGTGCTTGCGATTTTAAACTATTTTAAGCTATAAAACTAGACGAACGCCATAAAGGGGTTAATAAAAAGACCAGGAGTGTTACAAAAAATGAAGAAAACATCAAATTATGATTAAAAACTGATCCGAATATTAAGAAACTCAGAGATGGGAATGACCTTTCTTCCTTGAAATGAAAAACATAGTAATAACATAGATATCAAACAGAGGCTGGAATTAAGGTGATATTAGTTCGATCGAATAAAAGAGACACAGAGCGCTTATGAGTGGGTAAAATATGGCCGCAACTTTCGGGCGTATGTGAACTGCATTAGGATCGCGAAAAAATTGGACGTGAATCTTGGTTGCAGAGACAGATGTCGCCATTCGCCGAGGGTGGTTGGGCGAAGCAATTCAAAATTCGAATTACTTCTTCAATACAGACGCAGTTAAAATCTGTCGCTGACGTACATTACTAAAGATATATTAACATTGCGAACACGTATATATTAGTTTTTATTTATTTGTTATTTTCCAATTTGTGTGTGATTCGTGTCCTTATACAGAATTATCAAAGTAAGTAAGCGTCGACAGGGTAAGGACGTTATATATCTATCTATCTATCTATCTATCTATCTATCTATCTCTATATATATATATATATATATATATATATATATATATATATATATACATACATATATTATATATTTTTGGAAATTTCGGTAGGAAATCTTGAATCTGAGGGCTCACTGTAAAACAGACAAAGAATAGAATTTAAAACATAACTCAGACAAACATTCAAACCATTTCACGTTGTAATTTTATTTCATCTCGTCAAGACGAGACTCATCAGATGTGGTATGTTGGCTGGTGGTATCTAAAATAATTCTCGTGTTGACGAAATAAAATAAATATATTGCCAAGAATAGCAATGAAGTTTGTCTAATTTATTTCTTTTTAACTTATATTCTTTTTCTGTATTACATTGAGCACTCCGATCTTAGATTTCCTACCGAAATTTATCTATCCTTCGCTAATCATCACACTATGTATCCAGACACACATACATGCATGCATACACACACATATATATATATATATATATATATATATATATATATATATATATATATATATATGCATTTAAAAAGGATGCGCGGAAATCTCTCAAAGGCCCTTTCGGCTATCATTTCGTGAGGAGAAAATCGATAGTTTTTAGTCAATAAATATATATATATATATATATATATATATATATATATATATATATATATATATATATATATATATATATATATATATATATATAAATGTTTTGTAGGTACAAAAGTTATAAATGCATTTAAAAAGGATGCGCGGAAATCTTTATTGAATGTTCAAGGGGTGGCTTTCTCATATATATATATATACATATATATATATATATATATATATATATATATATATATATATATATACATATGCCTTTCTTTCTTGCTATAATAAGCTTGCTGATTTTCCACTATTGTGACCTTCCTACTATTGCAACATAAGAAAATCGTGTTGAAATATATATATATATATATATATATATATATATATATACATATATATATATATATATATATATATGTGTACACATATTGTATGTATATACATATATACACACATATTGTGTATATATATACATACATATATATATATATTTAAATATATACATATACATAGATTTATATATATATATACACACACATATATATATATATATATATATATATAGTGTGTGTGAAAGATGGTATACCAACTAATGGTATTTGAATGATCGTAAGTATAAAGGAAACATATAACTTGCCCTTTGTTGCTTGTTTCTAACCGATAATAATAACGCGTCAATAGTTAAGTGGGAAATAATAATAAAAGCTTATGCATAGAATAATTTCAGCGCCTCTTGATACCTTTAGAATTTAAAATCATTTGAGTTAGCGACGGAGCAATACTTCTTAACATTAATTGTAGACACAAGAAAATATACATACTAAATAATTTCGCCAGGAATCAGTTGAATTCTCATTTTAGCAAGTCGAAATATTAATCGATTTGAAGAAATTGTTAGAATAATGTGTATTTCTTCGTGTTCACGCCTATGTGTGATGTGTATGTTAATTAATGTTTATTTTTTTCGCCGATTGAGTCTGTTTTAATTGGCGCGTATAGACTTGACCCGTACATTGTTGCATTCAATGACGTCGACCTAGCTACTCGTTTTGTAGTAGAGTTTGTTGGTTTTCATGTAAGTGTTTTTACTAATGATTTTCTATTTTTGTTTTTAGTTTTACCTTATTTCAATCAGAGTTCTGATTAATCATGGGCTTCTTTCCTGGGCCTAACACTTAATATCTATATAAGACACATAGATAGTCGAATATTCTATTAAGGTTCTCCTTCATTTCTCAAAAGTTAAGAACATAGAATTTCCTATCCCCAATAAATTAGTTGAATATGTCATACGATATATTTCTTTCTGTCTCTTGGTTTTACTGGATTCTAGAACAAGAATTCATCTGGTCTGGTTAAGTATCCAGTTATGTGCTGCTAGTAAGGGTTACCATCGTCATGGTCATCACCACCTTTATTATCATGTTTATTAGTATCACCATTATTATTATTAGTCCTTTTTTACTATTAATATTTTAGTAGTAATAGTATTAGCAGTAGTTTATTATTATTACCATTATTATTACTATTATCATTATGATCATTATTATGACTTATTGTATTACTTTTTCATTTTAATGATGTGTATTATTTCCATCACGATGAACTCATCATTATACTCTCTGTTCCATTCGTGTATACCACACCCTTTAATATGACTATAAATACTATCATCGCTATCATTATTATTGTTATTATTATTATTATTATTATTATTATTATTATTATTATTATTATTATTATTATTATTATTATTATTATTATTATTATTATTATCATTACAATTATTATTATTATTAATATTATTATTATTAATATTATTATAATAATAATTATTATTATTATTAGTATCGATAATATTATTATCAAAATTCGCATTATCATTATTATTATAATTCTTATAATTTTCCAGATTATAGTTATAATTTTTCTCATAATAAGTATGAATACTATTATTTTTGTAAAATTATTTTATTTTATTTTATCACAGTTGCTGCGATTATAATCCTTTTATCATGTTAGTAAAGTTGATTAAATTTTTAATTAAGATATTCCCCAATTGCGAACTGCACTCGGCATCAATAACTTAATAAAACAAATGATAGCAATAAGATGAAATTAAAATATAAACCTTAG
>OY744517.1:22354875-22514875 GCA_963556195.1 Sepiola atlantica | reverse complement strand
TAGATTATTCATACAAAAATATAAACATCGTTGCCAATATCAAAGGAAATCAGTCAAAACACATAATATATACATGTTAAATGCATATGCATAAGTAGGTAAGCACATATTAGTCAATATTTTACGAACCGATGTATCTCATATTTCCTAAGGCTGTCCTTTGATGCGAATATCTTTTCATGTCATAATTAAGATGGAAATAAATTGACAATGTTAAAGGAAATGCGTTCGTAGTTGAATAATTTTTTTAATGAATCATCTTTTGATGAATGTTTTGTGAACTGTTGATTGAAGCTAAATATTTGATAATAATTTGAGGTCTCGTATTTTAAAATATGTTACCTATTGTTTAGTAAATTAAATATATATTTCTAAGTTAATATAATTTCGTTTTATAGTTTCCGAGTACCTTTTCAATATCTCTTTTTCAACGTGTATATATATATATATATATATATATATATATATGGTAAAATGAAAAAGGAAAACCAAAAACTGGATGTTTTTTTATGTGTACATCAACGTTTCGTCTTTATTTATAAGACTTCATCAGGATGATGATATAGGGAAAAGGTATCATGCAAGCACGGATACATGTAGGGTAGACATGTTGGGAAGAAAAATAAAATAAAATGAAAAATAATGGCAGTCTTGGAGGTTTCTCAACCATTAAAACTATATAAAAAAAAACAAAAAAACAAACCTGAAGTCCCAAGTTGTTCAGTGGAAAATCACTCATCTAAGTCAATTTAAATTTTACAGTTATTATATTAGTTTACTTCTAACATTATTTAAGGACCCATCAGTTGTTTACCATGAAAAACTGTTCCGGGAATTTACAAACAAGACAGTATTTAATTTCATGGCTTCCCAGCAGAGTTGATCAGACCCCACGTCCCTTAAAAGACAAACACATAAACATTCTGTATACTAAACCTAAGTTTTGTTCCGTATAAATGTTTTGTTGACTTATATAAGTTATTAAAAAAAAAGGAAAAAGAAAGGCCCCGTTACATGTGTTGTTCGTCAGTCTAATAAAAGGTATCCGTTACTTACAAAAATGTTGCTGCATTTTAAAGTGTTTAGATGAATCTATTACACTACTTTTTAGGTGATTAATGTATTTTTAATTTTAGTTTTATATTAAATATATAATATATATATATATATATATATATATATGTATACATAATAAGGAGAGGTAGTTTGCTTGAAGCGTTGTGTGGAATCCGTATATAGAGAGGTATGAGAAGGCTATCAAAATGCAAGAAACGGAAATATGTCGGGGTTGAGAAGTAAGACAACAACAAGTGATTTTAATTATATATTTTTCCAAAACCTTTTTTTAATATTTTTTGTTCCTATATAGAAAATCCTAGTTGATTAGGCAAAGCTTCAACACTGATCTAATCTGTATTGCCATCCACACGTTCTTTGAGATTTAAAACACCTACCATTGCACAAAAAGGTCTTCCTCGAAATATATTATGGAACACGGTCACACAGATAAGAGCAGTGTTGATGTTTTGCCTAATCAAGTAAAATTTGCTATATAGGAAAAAAATAATTTTTAAAAGTCTTTGAAAAAAAATATAATTATAATCACTTGTGTTTGTCTTACTTCTCAACGCCGTTATATTTCCATTCTTGCATTTTGATAGCCTTCTAATACTCATATATATATATATATATATATATATATATATATATATATATATATATATATATATGTACATATATATGTACTGTTATTGGAAGAGAATCCCAACAGAAAAAGTGTGTGATATTTATTTATTAATGTATGTTTTACAGAAGATCAGAACAACATATGTACCGTCGATTTTGCATCAAAACAAATGGGACTTATCAATCCCGCTTTATCGGAACTCTCTTCAGTCTCTGTTCATGTCTGTCTCCACGGAAAATAGCTGCTCACGCGTTATGTACATTTTCCCACGATATTTCTTTTTTTTTTTTAAATGTTCATAATTGTTACAAATTGGGTATTTTTTTCCTGAAATGTATGCCAGTATTTTATTCATGGGCGAGAAATAACAGCTAATAATATATATATATATATATATATATATATATATATATATATATATATATATATATATATATATATATGTGTGTGTGTGTGTGTGTTTTGAGGTACCAAACTAATAAACACATTTAAAAAGAATACGCGGAAATCTATCTAAGGCCCTTTCGACTATCATCTCGTCAGGAGAAAATCGATAGTTTTAATTTATGATAACGTCGAAAGAAAGAGCAAAATGGGGAAATTGAGTGTGCCAAAATTAACGATAAAGCGATTAAAATTCAATTTAATGATTTCGTTAAAAGTCGATTAAAAGGCACTACGTTAGGGGATAAAAACAAATTGGGAAGGAGTTCAAAGTTCTCCAAAGAGATTAAGCGATCTGACAAATTCCTTCTGCCGGCACAAGGAACGTTTTCGAATAGCAATAGAGACAGATTCCAATATTTTCAAATGGTTCTTGGAATCTGCTCGATGCAAGTCCTCAAAACGGTCTATTTTATAGCCACTGGCACAGCTAGGGTTTTCAACCAAATGCTGGCCAATAGCAGAGTCCAAAGAATTATAGGAGGGGTAACACAAGGACCCTACCTTTCCGTGACGTATTTTTGATGGAACGTGCTGGTTTATGCGGGTCTGCAAATGCAGGGAAGTGCGCCCTATATAACCAGCATCACATTGGCATTTAAATTGGTATACAATATTACTATTATTTGTATAGGGTCCACTATCCTTACGAAAGGAAGGAAAAGCAGGTCTAGTAGCATAAATTAATCGTAAGGAAACAGAGTAGAAGCAATTGCTAATGCAATTAACAATCTGTTTACCTAGTTTAATACTATTTCCCCCTATCCAAGGTAATTTAAAATAAATGGGGCATTTTACAGGCCCAAATATTTTAGGGGATTTAAAATCAGCTACCCTTTTTATTAATGCAATCATTGATGAGGTCCTCAGGATAACCATTATCAATGAATATATCCCTCATCCTATTAAGTTAACAGTCTAATCTATTTGGAGAAAAAATTACGAGGGCTCTATGCACCAAAGTGTGAATTAAGCGTACCTTTCTAGACTTACGCATAAAAGAAGACCAGTTTACATACAGGCCCGTAATATATATATATATGTATATATATATATATATATATATATATATATATATATATATATATATATATATATATACACATATGTGGGTGTGTGAGTGTACAAATGAAAGGGGAATAAGAAAAAAAGAAAATGAAACCACTATAGAAAAATAAAAGCATAATTATGTTTTTTTGTCTTTACGTTTTTTTTATTTAACTAACTTTACAAACTCACTTTCTCTGATATAATGTAAAAAGTCAGTAAGTTAACGGGTCACATTATAACTAGTATATCATATATATATATATATATATATATATATATATATATATATGATTATTTTTATTTGTACAGATGTTATCGAACAACATCTATTATAAAGTGACATCTTATTAGGCAAAGTTAGAATCCGATCTTTACCTCAGACCATATTTCCCACATCTGATTTGACTCTCCCTTATGAGATCTCAGTTAATAATTGATGTTTATTTATAACATCGACATGCCAGTGTCACAGATTTTTTACATGTCTGTATAAATCAAAATAATCATATATATATATATATATATACATATATATATATATATATATATATATATATATATATATATATATATATATATGTATATATATATATATATATATATATAAGCTCTATTTGATATTGAGCACTTTTTATAAGGCCCGTTTCAATTCTTTGGATTCCTATCCTGTGGATGTTTACCGTGTCTAGATTATATAACCTGGTAATATAGGTATGGCAAGTAAGCTATGCAAAAAATCTATATTTAATTTTAAAATAAATCACCGGCCTGATGATTTACTTTTTGAATAAATATGAACGTTTCAGTATAGCTTACTTGCCATAAATATATGTGCACGCTACTACACAGCTCTACTGAGTCATATGTGATTGTTGAAGTAAATACTGGAAATATATACACGCAATATATCATATCACCTTATACTATTATATATATATATATATATATATATATATATATATATATATACACAAAAATAAAATATGTATATACATGTATACATTACTTTAGAAAAATTTAAACAGAAAGAAAAATTATATTTTGTTACCTGCATCTAACTTTACAATTCGATCAGATTATTAGACATTCAACAGCATTGTATGTACATTATAATACGTGTTAATTAGTGAAAAGTACGATATGAGTCTAATATTGGCTGATTCTAAGGCATACACTACTTTACAAATAAATAATTCCTATTAAGTCATTGGTAACATTTACAATCACTTCTTTTATTTAAATTTATTTTGTAACAAGATTCATTTTTTTTTTAATAGAAGGGAGTATATAGATACACTCGAATAGCATTTGAATTTTTGCATCGCCAAAAAATCGCGGGAAACATCTAAGTACCACAACTACAAAAACAATTTATTGTTTTCTGTTTTTTTCTTTCTTTTTTATGCTTTTCTTTGTTTCTTGCTATCTTTTTTTCGTGTTCCTAACAACAAATACAAATTATTTCTAACAACGTCTCATCTGCGGAATGCGTTACCACGAGATTGCTGTCCTAATGGCTATATCATAGGTGTCTTCAAATTTCATGTTAACAAATACTTGTCATAAACGGTTCTTATATGTTATCGAATTTCGTTAATTCCATTTATTATTCTTAAAACTCTCCTAATAGTATTTCTCTTTTACTGGCAATGTACCCATAGCATTAACGCGCATCCTCTATTTGTTTTTGATTAAAGGTTACCAATTAATTTTAGCAAAATAACTTACCTTATACTAGTAAGAGAAACAGCCTATCGTCATTTGATCAAAGTATAGTACCTGTTCTGTCCTCATGTATATAAGCATAACTATTTCTAAACTGAGGTAATTGCTATTATTGTCCCAATCCGAAGTCCCTCTTGACGGAATCTTGATTTGCTCTACATTAAAAACCGATTTAGTTTGCAACCTTTCACTGTTAGATAAGGGGATCTAGTTAAGAGAGAAGGAGAGAGAGAGGGAATGAGAAAAAGATATAAATAGATAGAAAACACAGAGAGAGAGTATGTGAGGATTCGTAAATGTACGGTAATCAAATCAATGTTAATTTTACGGCTGATTAGACAACACTGCCGTGTGATGCGTCTACGTGGTAACTGACTCAACAACCCTAGGGTTATGAAGCGATTTAGTAAGGAACTGCTCGTATTAGATAATCACCGGAAAGACAACAGGAAACGGAAGCATCAGGTTGTTGTGTTGCATAGCGTAGATAACAGAAATCGTTCTGTGTAACTTAAACAGGTCGGGGGTCGTTTTGGATCATCAAACTCTGCTCATAACAGGGGATGTCCATATGTATTTAATCAGAGCTGATATATCACGTCAGTTCGTTTTTAGGAAAGCACACACGTGAATTAATGACTAAATCTCTTGCAGAAAGAACAATTCTCACAGATGTATGTATGCTATATTTTTCTGCTCAGGATTTTGTAAAATCATACGTGTTAATCAACCGACATTAAAAGAGTTCCAATATATCTCACTATAACTGGCAAGTCAGAGAGACAGGGAAAATCGACTGAGCTCTAAATTTAACATATGTCTTTTGGTGTTTTTAACGACCGTAAATCCATAATAAGCTCATCTCAAGTCATGTTCTTTCCTCTTTTTTCTCGATTCAGACATTTAGACAATGTTTCCTCTTTGTATATGTCTTTTTAGAGTGTGGAATTTGACTATTCATGATGTGTGAGGATTTTTGTTTAATTTTTAGATGTTGTCATGTTGTTTTTTTTTGTTGTTTTAAATATTATTCGGGTCATTCCCGTAAAGAGAGTTGTTTTAATGTCTGTTTGGTGGTATTTGTTTCGTGCGAGATGTCATTTTTTTAAATAGTGGATGATTTTATTTTTGATTTCATTATTTATTTTATTTTTAATATGTTTATTCAAATTATTTTCCATAAGAAACCCTATCATTTGAGAAAATAACAATTAATGTTTTTATATTTCTTACTTTGTAATATTCGCTTTGCATATGTGTCTATTTTTGAATTAAATTCATAAATGTTTTATTGTTCGCTTTAAAAAATCGCTCCTGGGAAAAATGCAGTCAAAAGTTATTTATTTTTGTATTGAACTAAAAACAAAATCGTTTTAAGAAGAATATGCAATATAGGATTTTAGCGGTTCATATATTTATTCTTTTTATATCTCTGTGGTTAGGATTTCGTCAAACTGTACATTTCAATCGGCCGATATTAAAGAACTTATATATTCTCCTTTTTAAATTTACTTTTGTAGAGTAGTAAGACGACATGATCCTCAAAACACGTCAGCCTCAAACGCTCGCTGCTAGAAAAAAAGGCAGGACCGTTATTTATTCAAATATCGGCATTACGTTACTCATGAAATCTCGTCTACTTTACTCAAATAATACAACGGTTGTAATTTAGTCGAATGATACGTAACGTTATCGCACTGTTATTTTGAGGTCGACATCAACTAATTCCGCGACTAAAACTGGCCGCTAATCCGTAACATTATTTCAACGTTAAGGTTGTTTTGCCACGTGATGCAGCGGAAATATTCCGCACTGGTCAAGTAAGATCACAACTAATGTTACCTCAATTAACATTACAAGATTACATGTTGAAGTTGCAACGTGTATTTCCATACCTTATTATAGTTGGCATCACGAATTAACATGATTTATGTATGTGTATATTATGTGGAAATGTATTAAGTATGTGACCTTTACAGTGATCAGATCCTGCTCTCAAGCTTCCAGCATCCTTATTCCCGTCGCTCCTGCTTCCGATGGCGTGGTCTTAGTTATTTTAAACTTTCCTGCTTCCAGTGACGTCATCCCTGTAATTCTAGCTAATCCTGCTTCCAGTGACGTCACCTTTGTCATTCCCGCTTATCATGCTTGCAGTGACTTCTATAGTTAAACTGTTTGTCTGTATTTGACCTCTCTTCTATGACATTGCCGTATATTGCCTGTGTCTACATTCATAGTTGTAAGACCGATAACCTCAGAGTAGTGGAGCTGTTCAAGAGTCACAGCCATTGCTACCAAAGCGACCAGACAACAACGCCCTAGGTCACTGGACACTGCAACATATGTCAATATTGGACTATAGATTAATAAGTATTAACATATATACGTATTCTGCTACCTATGATCGATTGAATTATAGAACTAGTACTAAAAACATCATTGGCATACATATGTAAACATAGCACTGTCTACACCAAACTATAACTAGTTCCGCTTAGCGTAAGTTATAAAATAACTAAAATCACTGAAATAAATAATAATAATATAATATTCGAAATTATTATGTCATAACATAAATAAATAATTGTTTTAATAATCGATTATTAAAATCTGTGAAAAAATGGTAAATTAAAATATCAATAAAATAATTGTACAATAAAAATATTGTTGACATTATAAACAATAACTGTGTATATAAAACAACATAAAATTCAGCATTAGTGAACAAAGATGTAACAACATAAAATTCACCATTAGTGAACCAAGATATAAGAACCTATCTTATATAAATAGAGATGTTCTCTGTCTGTCTGTCATTCACAATTTTTTAACGTAATCTAAACAAAGCCGATTAGTCTTATTCCAGAGATCTTAACTAGTTTAAGAATTGGAAATATTGCATTAATAGTAACACCCAGTGCTTGGCCAGGACATTAACCGCCGTCTCTCTTTCTCTCTATCTGGGTAACTTGGGGAAAGTTTTTTCGTCACTAAGTCTCACATGACTAGTCTGGGTCGTTCTTGTTCCGACAGGTTGAGAGTACAGGTAAGACACCGCGTCTAGCTGCTGTTAGCAACTGTCAGTACAAGAACCCTAACTCTTAGGTAGCGCTAAGAACGGCTGTCCCATCAATAGTTGTATAATATCGTTAGTAACTGTACGTGGCATGTCGCGCATGGAAAGGGACCTTGCAGTTATCACTGCTGGGATTTCCAGAGGCCACATATCTCATGCCCATAGTCAAGACTAATGGACTGGTTGTGTGAGCTTATTAGTACCAAACAAGAACTCACGTTGCCGTCCTCACTCAATCTCAAAACACGCATGACATTACAAAGTACAAAAATAAAACCTAAATAAGATACCCAAAAATAATATATTTGCCTTTGCCCTTGAGGTCACAATTCACAAATATCCCGGAACTTAGAAACAACATCAACGACGTAGACACCTTTCCCCTGACAAACTCTCCGGCTAGCCTAGCACTAAGTGAAACAAACCTAAAATCCTCAATCTCCTCTCACCACTTTGACGTGACTGATTACCTTCCACCTTACCGTAAAGATTCTGACATCGGCACGGGCTAGGAGTTTATGTGTTGAAAACCCTCCTTTACACGTAGACTTCAATCACATCACCAAGCCTACGTGTGTTTTTGGATAACCCTACAGGACAGTGTTAGTTACTTATATTTTTGTGTTATATCATTCTCCTTCGACCAAGGATTGTACACTCCTTAACTCTGTATCTGAAAGCATAGATACCAAACCTTCAATTTACTCGAATGGCAAAATTTACACCACCGTGAATGACTGAGATTCTCCAGTTTTACTGACGCAGTTGGTAACTTTACATATGATTTCTCCTTAGTTCACTCACTCTCACAGACTGTCACTTTCCAACCCGCCCTCCTTATCATGTGGCCGGGCACGCGTGACTTATCGACCTGTTTTTAACCTCACAACCCGAGGCTTATGTGACTAATGTCTATAGCCCGCTAGGGAACGCTGATCACATTGTGGTAATGATTTATATCACACTAAAACTGGTGCCAAGAATTATATATATCATCAGAATGTTAAACACTTATTTATGAAATTGAGTACCATGACTTATCTGCAAAAAGGTCTGCAGAAGTTTAATGTGTAAGCAGAAGTAGACAAAGCAACAACAGGAACGAGTTTGGGTCGCCTAATTATCGCTCAACTCGTGAAACATTTTTATGAGCATTTGCAAACACGATTCTAATTTATAGATACACTGCGACCAGTGATAACAGCTTTCTAACAAATATAGTCATTTCTCAATTTTTCATGAACTAATTTCGGATTTTTTTACAGGTAATCAAGCATTCCATTATACCTGATTTACCTACAAATACACATTGGACCATTATAACTTTAAAAACAAGGCTTATATTGACTGAATCAGTCAATGTTTTAATAGTGGCTGGGGGAAATGCACTTGTTACAGTATCAAGGTTTCATATGAACCGGTTTTAAAGGAGAATTTACGTAAATTGTCATGCACATCTCGTGTTATGATGTACAAAACGTTTCATATCAAGTTTAAATTAGGAGAGTAGTGAGACCAGACCATCAACTTAGTTACTCTGGTGCTAAAAGAAGCTTAGCCATGTTTCAGTGGCGGACGAACAGTGAGCATTGTCGTGGATAAAAACAAAGCCCCTTAGTAGGGAAGGTGTATGTCATCTAGTCGAGGTAACAGAGATTCTCTCAAAAGATTGCAATAAGCAGCAAACGTAATTTTTACTACTTCGAGTGCTATTATAGGGCCAACAATATATCTCTAATTATACCCACCCATATAATGTCTCCTCCACCCGTTTGTTAACGGCTCAAATAATGTTGACTCTTATCGCCAGAATAAACTCATCTTTTAACTTTGCTATCATGCCCATAAAGGGTTGCTCGGATCTCATCAGTGACAAAAACCTAACCATCTGTCTTTATATATTACTTTACCCAACTTATTCTTCTTTTTTGTGTATTTGTGTACTAAGAGGTTTTGTAAGTTGAGCCTTCACATAAACCATTGTTTTACTAATTGCATTATTTGTTTGTTTCGGTATGTCACGCTGTTGTGAAGATTTATTTGCTTGAGTGTCCAATGTTTCTACGGTGTTGACGGTCAATATTCCTCAAATCCCTGTTGCTGACCGGCTAGGATATTCCAGTATGTATCTTTTTTGCATTGGGGACGAGTCCTTCGGAAATTTGTTCACAGTATCCACATGACGACGTTTTATTCTGCAAGTTTAGCAGTTTAATTTATTATAATTACCTTTTCTCTTCCAGTTAGTTATTTTGAACGTCTAATTGCTGTTAAGAAGTAAACATATATTTCTCTGACCATCCTGAAATTAGAAGAAATTAGAAGAAAATGTTCATTAATGTACAAACTATTCACAAAAATATATAACTCAACCAAATATTGTTATCATCATGTGCGATCATTTCTAAAAACAATTGCTGAAATCTGTAAACAGAATGATGAGTAATGTTGATCTTTATAAGTAACCTATTATCGCTGGTCACAGTGTATATGTAAATAATTCTCAGAAAAACCGTAGACATTTTCATATACGTTCAGTAAATTTGGAAATATAGCCATATACCAATAAATAATACGATACTAATTAAATCGTTTCAACAAAATGTATTTTTTATTTCGGTGTTAATACATATTTATATATAAATAGATTTAGATTTGTTTATGTGTTTATATATTTGGTGGTTTGGTAGTTTTGTTTTACGGCATATCAACCCTTTTTGGGTTATTTAATGCCGAATCTGGTCATTATAGTAAAAGTTTTTATGCTTCAAGTTCTTTATATCTTCAAATGTTTAATCATCGTTTTTGGTTTGGTTGTTTTGTTTTACGGCATATCAACCCTTTTTGGGTTATTTAATGCCGAATCTGGTCATCATAGTAAAAGATTTATGCTTCAAGTTCTAAAAATAAAATAAAAAAGGGGAGGGAGAAAAGGAGAGGGGCTGTTGTTTTTGTTTTTGGTTTTGTAGAACATAATTAAGTTTTACAAAAAAAAAAAAAAAAAAAAAAAAAACGTCAATGTAGGTGAATTTCGTCTCAGGGAGCCACAGGGCAGCCTGATCTGGTATCACCAGTATATATTTGTATATACAGAATGCAATCTTAAATATACAATCTAGTCATTATTAATTTCAGATTAAAGCTGAAAATCACCAACTTTAAAATTATGAAGTTTCATTTAAATTTAGGCAAAGGGAATACAAAAGATAGAAGCTCGCCGTGAAATTATGATAACTCTGATTTTTGTCAATGGTTAGCAATATGTTAATACATTAATTAATAAATATTAATCAAATTCTAGTTTATTAGGTGTAATTTTATAGCGTTTAAGAAATAATAATATTAGTAAAACTTCTCATCTCAAAAATAAAATATATCATATTTGCATCGAATTTAATCTATAGTTATTGGATACGGATTAACCTAGATTCCCTGAATTTCAGTTTCTTATGAACACCAGTAAAGTTAAATGCTTAGAGTTTAGACATTTTCTAGAATTAACATCGTGTAATCGCCTTGATCCAAATAGGAATAATGGTTTCAGATGTAAAGTTTAGGGTACTTATATCGAATATGAACCAATGTCCGTGAACTTCGCATCCGCAGCGTTCGGGCATGTTACGTAAACCCCGGAGAGAGGGTGAGCGATAAGTCAATCATCTGTCAGCAACCATATGAACATTTTCTAACCAGTATTGAAATTGACAAAAACTAGAAGAAATTTAGCCAAGCCAGTGCATTTTTATGTCCTGTTAAATTCCCCCCCCCCCCAAAAAAAAAATGAATTACTAAGAGTTGTGGTTTAATGTCGAATTTCCCGGAGGAGTTATTTTTATTCTGCTGGGAAAGAAAATTGTTGGCAAAAAGAAAACCTTGTCAGAAATGTGTTTACATGTGCCGGTTGATAGAAAGAAAAAGAAAACGGGCAAGTTTTCATGGAGGTGTACGAACACTAAACGTAAGGCTTGGAAGTTTGTTAGAATTTCACTGTTTTTTTGTTATTTGCTATCTTTCTTGAAAATAAAATTAGAAGAAAATACGACGCAGCAACGTATAGAAGTTGCCACCATTCGCCTCGTCATCTCTCCGGGATTTACGTAACATGCCGACACGACGTTCACGGAAATTGGTTTATATTCGATATAAGTACTAAGTTTAGTGTTATTATATCTTGATTTAAATATTCGTAAGGGTAAGAAACTGATGCCCAACCGTTCTGTGCGGGGATTGAGTTTATCGGATATGGGTCGGTAATTCTTCTAGTATATATATATATATATATATATATATATATATATATATATATATATATATACAAATATATATATATATAAACATATATATATATATATATATATATAAATATATAAACATATATATATATATATACATATATATATATATAAACATATATATATAAACATATATATATATATATAAATATATAAACATATATATATATATATATATAAACATATATATATGTATATAAACATATATATATATATATAAACACATATATATGAATATAAACATATATATATAAACACATATATATATATATAAACACATATATATATATATGTATATAAACACACATATATATATATAAACATATATATGTATGTATATAAACACATATATATATAAATACATATATATATATATATACATATAAATGTATATATATAAATATATATATATAAATATATATATATATATATATATATATAAATATATATATATATATAAATATATATATATATGTATATATATATAAATATATATATATATCTAAATATATGTATATATATATATATCTATATATACAAATATATATATATGTATATATATATATAAATATATATATATTTATATAAATATATATATATATATATTTATATATATATGTATATATATATATATATATATATATATATATATATATATATATATATATATGAGTGTCTTTGTATGCATGTGTGTGCTTCGGGGATATTTTGATACAGAGAAAATGCATACAGTTTGGATGAAAGAGACATGTTAGATGAAGTCGGGTCCACATACAAAGGTCTGCGTGTACCATTCCTGTATCCCTCTCATACTCTTTTTCTCTCTATATCTCCTTCTATTTCTCCCTTTCGTGCTGTGGTCCTCAAATGCGCTATCGATGCGTGTACAGGACCACTGTCTACACAATTAGCCAATCAACGATACTTATGGAAGTCGCGTGCTATTAAGTGGGTTAGTGGAAGGATGTCTGGAGGTAAGATGTCACAAGCAGATGTCACTTTTCACTGATTTCGGCTGTTGGATAAGACGAGATGTCCACGCCTCGTAAATTTCACTTAATTGGATACCCACGCAACACAATGACCGGAAGCACTCACTGAACCCACTGATTATATATATATATATATATATATATATATATATATATATATATATATATAGTATGCACTGTGTGGAAACTGATCCTTGCTTACGAGGGCGTTTATTCATATACCTAAATGTAGATAATAATACATAATTTTAATTGGCTGACGTAGATAATTAACAGCCTTAATTAGTAGTAGTTTAATGATAATACCGAAAATAAGAACAAACTGAAAATCAACATAATCTTACGCAATCTCATGTATAAACCATATAATGTGGCACCAACATTGAATTTTGCGCATAAATGATCGTGACGGTTTTGAGAGAATGGAAAGGCAGAATAAGACAAGCATCAGATACACCTCCATTGACAGACCACGCAAAGTACTCTAATCCTGAACAAGATTAGTATCACTCAGGTTTTATTGTAAACTTCTCTGGTGTGAACGCAATCGGGATCGAAAATAGTGTAGGCTACTAAAAATCTCACGAGACTTATTGTCATTCAAGTTCCAGGGACTCCCACTTGGTTGTTTGCCGCTGAGTACTCACTGATAATACCTTGGGCGAGAAGTTATCGTATGTAAGAAGTAGTAATATAAATGCTCTACTACTCGTACAACAACAAATAGAAGTAGTTATACTACTAATAATATTAATACTCGAACATTTGTCAATAAATATTACTTCTATTTCATTTACATATACTTATCCGTTTGCACATAACCGTGGCTATGTAAACAAAAAACTCTACTGTAAATGTTCAGCAAATAAATAAGAAATAATTTATATTGTTCTGCAACTCAAATTAAAAGAAGAAACCCAACATTATTGATCTAGATATTTATTTAGACCCATGGAGCGTGTGTTTTTATTAGTAATTATTTACTTGTGTGTTCTACAGTACACCATTATATCTAATGTATGTGAAAAGTTAACATTACCTGCTGACAGGGCTAAATCAGAGTTAAGCCCGAGCCTTGACTTTTCGATCGGAAGCTACCCATCAAATATTATATAACCCTAAATAAATGATGTGTTGTCCACAACAATGATCCGAGTCTCGTTATCTATAGATGATTAATTTATTTCTTACAGGTAGGCAGGCACATATTACCTATTCTAATTTCGGGTATGAGAATGGATCACACAAAATACACGTAAGTGTAAATGATTAATACTTTAAACTAAAATAAACTGAGAGGTAAAAAACATCAAACGAAAATAGTGGAATGTTTTTATATAATACACCCTACATAATCAGCTGTTTTAATCTAATGATAAGAATATGTGCTACGTTCAGCAAAATGAAATAGAGGTTTATAGACCATGTTATATATATATATATATATATATATATATATATATATAATAATAATGGTAATAATCCACGTGAAAAATATCCACAGGGTGGTAATCCAGAGAATTTTAACCGGGTTTATAAAAAGTGCTCAATATCAAAATAGAGCTTTATATATGATAATTTAATTTACACAGACATGTACAAAATCTGCGACACTGGCATGTCGATGTTATCGATCAACAGTTACTATAAACTGAGATCTCATCAGGCAGAGTTAGAATCCGATCTTAATCTCAGATCATATTTGGAGTGAATGAAATAGAGGGATAGAGAAAGAGAAGAAGAAGAAAAGAAATTTAACATTTCAAAAATTGAGGCCGTTAAAATACATTCATAAACTCGTCTGTTTTTTTTTGTTTTTTTTTTGACACTTGATTCGTGCATGTCTACCCCCTCTGACTCTCTCGATCTGAATCAACAGACGTTCTATTTTTCTCCCTCTTTTCCTTTATGTGTCTACCTTCCCATCACCTCTCCCTTCATTATATGTCCCTCTTTCCACCTTATATTTTTATTTATGTATTTATTTATTTATTTGCCCTGTTTGTTTAGATTTTAGATTTTTTGTTTTTTGTTTTTAGATTTTTTAGATTTTTAATTTTTAATTTTAATTTTTTAACGGCCTCAATTTTTGAAATGTTAAATTTCTTTTCTTCTTCTTCTCTTTCTCTATCCCTCCATTTCATTCTCTCCAAATATGATCTGAGGTTAAGATCAGATTCTAACTCTGTCTAATGAGATCTCAGTTTATAGTAACTGTTGATCGATAACATCGACATGCCAGTGTCGCAGGTTTTGTGCATGTCTGTGTAAATAAAATTATCATATATATATATATATATATATATATATATATATATATATATATATATATATATATATATATATACAGAGAGAGATAGAGGGAGAGAGAGAGGGAGAGAGAGAGATACACCGACTGTCAGCTCGACAGCTGAGTTTCAATCCCGGCCTAAGGTACTAACTGGTCTAGCCGAACAGGGAAGTTATGATACAGCGAAACAGTCTTATGTAGATTACTATATAAAGCTCTCTACCATTAGCTTCATAGCATAGCTCATTAGGTAAAACTAATTCGAGCTTCCGGCACTTTACAATGTTTGCATTAAGATATCACTTTCATTCAGTCAGTGTCGTAAGATAGTACAGGGTTAGAGGCGCCGAATGTCAGCTCGACGGTTGGATTTGAATCCCGGCTTGAGGCACTAACTGGTCTAGCCGCACTGAATAGATGTGATACAGCAAAACAGTGGAGGAATATATATATATATATATATATATATATATATATATATATATATATGCTTAACAGAACTATACGTAGTGACATTTGACAGAAATAAAAAAGTAAACCAACCGAAGATCAGGAAATAGCCTCCAGTCAAAACTCAGATGTAGAATGATACACAATAGTGAAGGAGTACAGGCTACTCTACACGTAAATAAAGAGAATAAAGGAAAGTGAATATATAAAGAATATACTGAACAATGATAGACATCAACTACAATAACTAAAGACATACTATTAGAAGAATGTACAATCAAAAACAGGAAAGACGTAACCCCCGCTGCTGTTCTGTTGGGTCTCTTAGAGCGTTATCGACTATTCCTACTATTCGCATCACCACAAACCATTGTTTTATTCAATTACGCTCAGCTTAAATTTATCTTACAGTGATTTTGCTGAAGTCGCATGCTGGGTTTAAGAAAAATATCTGAATACAAAAAAATAATGTCAATAGGTCGATGTTTGCTTTTGTTAGGTCATCAGATATGTAAAATTTGCGCTTACCGATAAATTCATAAACTCTTTATACACCGATGTCGTCGTTGTGAACCAAGGTATTTGATATCCTGTAGATACAACCCTCAGACGCTGATATTAGTTTTCAACGAAAGTGTATTAGTGTAGATTGCTTGAACTATTCATAAACCAATATTGTGGATTGTACAATAGCTTCAACATAGATGCTCCTCGAAAAACGGCCATTTACATTCCGCTTGCTCATGTTGTCAGCCAAAATAGGACAGTTGAAAGTTACGTTGTGTCATCGACTTCCGTTCGATGTCACCTCTGCTCTTTAAGATTCTTTCTAACCCTTCGATCGAAACACGGCATTCGCTATGTAACTATAATACTAATTAATGCATGAAAAATGGAATTACTGACGGATTTGTAGTATTTTATATGAATATGTTGTACTATACCTCGAGAAATATAAAGGTTGAATTTTGTGAAGTACAATGGTGTTAAGTCATTTATTTACGGAGAGTGTACACTAATACTTAAACATTTAAATATCAATTTATACAACTAGTTAAGCCACTCACCAACATAGTTAAGAGATTAAACACAGACTTAAACATTACAGGAAAGTACTAAAAAACGAAGAAGTAGTTTAAAAACTGCTGAAATCAACTAGTATACTTAGTCATCATATAGGAAAATAAGTGTTTATAGATACAGTAATACTACTTATTGAGATGAGGATACTCGTAGTTCTGGCGCATAGAAATATCGTATATGTGCATAATAAAAGCATTAACTGAACGTAATAACAACAAATACCTAGATTTTCTGGAAGTAGACGCAACCCAAAAAACAGTGTCCAAATAGATAACCAAAAAAGAAAACGTCCGAAAAAATAGAAAAATGGTTATACTCCTCTATATTATACAAAGGAATGTGTATTTATTTGAACATAAATAAATATAATCAGTCTCGCCAGTCAAAAGTTAACGAGTAAGAACATGTATTTGTTTACGCCCTAGACGAAACAGTTATATATAGACGATACCATTTATATATATAAATATATATATATATATATATATATATATATATATATATATATATATATATATATATATATATATATATATATATATAAATAGATGGATAGATATATGTGTATATATATATACATATATATGTGTATATATATGTATATATATACATATGCGTGTGTATATGTTTATATATCCTCTTCACAGCCTCTTTTAAGTGCATCTGGACTTATCTACTTTTGAGCACCTTTTCCAACCTGCTCCCATGCAAAGTGTTTTTCTTCACTTTCTACAATTTCACCGAACTTTTTCAACAGAAACTTACCACCCGGACAATTGTATATCTTTTTCACGAAATTTTCTTTTCATTCAGTACGTTTTTTGACCAAAATTATTTTAATAATTTTTAAAAATAATTCTCATATTTTTCAAATATTTGAACTTTGTTTTTTTCGAAAGCCAACTTATCCATCTGTATTTCTCCTCTGATGATAAGATTTCGATCTTTGAAAAGCCTTGGCTTAAGGAAAGAAAAATAAACACTAGTTTATTACTGACAACCTTGCATTGAACAATTGAAATTTGAAATAAATTTGGACAATCGTCGCATATTTATCACTCTTTTTTCTTATATCTCTCTCTCTCTCTCTCTCTCTCTATATATATATATATATATATATATATATATATATATATATGTGTGTGTATATTTGTATATACATATATATGTGTATATATGTTTATATATATATGTGTGTATATATGTATATATATTTATATATATGTATGTCTCTATATATGTGTATACATATATATATATATATATATATATCTATATATATATATATATATATATATATATATATATATATATATATATATATGACGACAAAATGTTTTATTAACACTCTATTCATATAACCAGAAAAGATCATTATAAAACAACTTATATTCATGCACTGCCGTTTTCTGTGTTTACGAATGAATAGAATATATTATGTTGCTGAGTCATAAAAAATAGAATATCCTAATGTCAGATTAATCTTTTTTAATTAAGTTTTAATTTTTTTTCTCTGGAAAGTACGTGACTATGCTTATGGCTAATAGATGCGCAATATATATTACGATGAAAGCATTCATGAATGGAAAAACCAACGCTACGTAATATATCCTGATTTCCCGTCTTTCAAGCTGGAATCAAACTGTAGCATCTGTTCTTACCTCATTTATTAAAGCAGAACTCCTTGGAGACTGAGGTAACTTTTATTTGTATTCCAATCTAGAGTCCCCCATTTTGGGGAACTGACCTTTTCCCACAGTAAAAAGCGTATTTGAGTTTAACCCTGCCATCGTAGGAATAGGGGCAAGTAATTAAGAACATACACGACACATAATATGACTTCCTGAATAAAATTGATTACGGTTCGTTTCATCATCAGAACACTCTTGTTAGCTCATTCTAAAGAGAGATTATTCCACAATAGCTCGATTACAAGTCGGCGCAAGCATTTAGTCTGACAATATAATAGACAACCCGTGAGTTGTTGAATCAGTGCAAATATATATATATATATATATATATATATATATATATATATATATATACATTAGTGTACGTTCGTTGTGCTTCTACGCATCTTTTGTTATTCGTCTCGGCTTTAAAGTGTTGTCTAGAATTTATAAGTCGATATTGCTTAAAAGGGATCACGACATGAACATCTGCAGAGTTCTGAATACAAAACGGGATTAAAACAATTTACAAAATTACGAAAGTATCACTACACAAATTACATTTCGAGACACGACATCACCTCAGAATTATGTTTACATATAATACAGGCATACTTTGTATGTGCTTCATTTTAAATAAGTCTTTAGCCGACGTCCAGATTAAATATATTCGAACTTTTATTGTTTACTGCTTCAAGTTTCCAAATTAGATTCATCGATTTTTTACATTCTTCATTTTTATACGTTAACATTAAACGAGTAAGAAAAATATAGTAAAGTCAGGCTATATCCTTAGGGTTTACTAGACTGAGGTGGGAGATACTAAATTATTTGATAGAAAATTACTTTCTGATTAGACATAAAGTAGGTGGGATAATTGTAAAAAGTAATAAAAATGGTATCTAAAAAGTCTATTTTCAAATCTGTTTTTTTATAATAAATGTTATCACGTTTGTAGAAAATACAATTTAAGTAAGCAGTGTTCATTGAAAACAATGTATCAGTAATGTATTAAATGCTGGAACTTAGCGACCATTGTAATAAAAAGGTCTTAAAACGTAAGCCTTTTAAAAGTGTAACAATTACCTTACTATCATTCGATAAACGACGCCATTACGACTGAGTTTATCAGCTGTGATATAGGGGTTAGGGAAGCCAATACTTAATTCCGGATAAGGGGTATGCTGTATTATACGCGTACAAGTAATAGTATTTGATAGTCATTCCGATAATCCAGTCTACGGTCCGAAAATGTGAAATGCTCTTCTTTGATTTGTGTTTGGGAGAGGCACATAGATCCAACTAAATGTGAGGAATGTTTTAGGGGAATACATGTAATCATTTTTCGTGAACACGCATTAGGAATTATTGTTGTTGGTTATCGGAAATGTGTTGTATAGTAAGATTTTAGTGCGAAGTCTATAATAGTCAAAGATAAAGAGGAACATCCTTAACTTTATATATAAGATAAGTTCTACAGATTGATGTAGAAAGCACTGTTGAATTTACACGAAGTTTCCACAGGTACAAATACTCAACTAAATTAAATCAGCATTGTTTGAATTTTCAAAGCTATGTTCGATTGTGGTTCTACACATTTTGCCACTGCATATTTTTATGATAGATTTTTAAAATAAAATAGTCCAAATGATATAAATTTGTGAAAATCAGTTGCCGGCTTATCTTTTTTTTACATCTGGACATTTGATTCTTTTTCTCTCTTCTGCCTAGGACCTCGTAGCACAATGGATGAAATGTGGCTAGTTACATTTAACGTTTCTAAAATCAAGCTTCTCTCTTTTAACCACGAACGCTCAGAAACTCATTCTTCCCTACTTTAAATGTATAGTTTTCTTCTTCGTGAAGCGTCGTTTATATAAGCTCCTTTGTCTGACTTTCACACCTGACGGGAAATAGAAAACTTACATGAAATGTGTTACTTAGGTCCCTGGTAAAATGGTCAGATAATTCTGCTGTTTGGGACAGTTCCCTAATCCTGAGGCAATGATCTACCTGCATAAGACCTAGATGCGTCATAAGATGAAATAATTGTGTTATATATAAGAGTGCCGTTTCGAGCACGATTTCTTGTTTTGAAATAGTGCAAAACTGACTTTAACATTTAGCGGGAGATGATTTTCCCTACAGGCTTAGCTATGAACACAGAAATTTATTTATTTCTCCTTAAAAAGAAAACAACTTAATCTCTATGAACTAAGTTGTTATTACTATATCATCCAATCTGTGGAAGAAAAATACTACGAAGCTGCTTCCCAACTGACTACAATATGTGTTTCTTCTAATCTAATTTAAATCAATACAATTTAAACCGTCATCTTGAATAATACATTCCTCCTATGTAAGTAATATTATTTTTATTTCATCTATTTTATTCCAATCACTCGTAGTGGCATTCATCGTCCAGCTGAACATCTCTATAACCCTAATTTCTGAGTGGTCATTTGGCCTTGATAAGATGCGGCACATTAGTAAAAAATAAAAAAAAGTGTACCAATACTCGTTGATAGGAAGTAGCACATGAATAATAACAAAAGAAAAAGTCTATCAATACTCCTACAGACGAAGCCGACAAACTCCGCCAAGCGTTCGTTCTCATCTGAACAGAAAGCACCTGTATATTGTTTTAAAAACAACATTGTAATAAGAATGGTTTCAATTATGTTTCGGAATTTTGTAGACAAAACGAGCATACAAATCTTCCATAAGCTTTCGAACTCATTTCAAATAGGGACTGAGAAGAATATCTAAGTGCCTATTCCTAGAAGTCCGACTGTATAATATAATACACATGGAAATGTTAAATGCAAGCGCGGATAAAGTATTCAAGTTCAGCGTTATTTGGATTAATGCATAATAGAAGACAATGATTAATAACAACGTGCTATTCAAATGATTGTATAAAGTAAATGACCTATTTTTATGCTAAGCGACATATCATTAAGTCTATATATAAAACATATAACATTTACGTTTCTAAATTTCTGAGATACACAATTATATATTTCTCTTTATTAAGTATATTCGGACTACTCTAATCATCTTTAATGTTATTCTCACAAGTTTTCTTCTCAAATACTACACATCTAGACACAATTACGTGTCAGACTCCCTAAATACATACAAGCATGGATACGTTGCGTAACAAGTAACAGCGGTTTATAACTATCGGTTCTTCTTGAGGAATTCTTGGGTTAAGTCTGTAAAAAGCGATAATAACTAAGAATAACATTTCAACTCTGTCATGGCTGACGGAACGAAAACACTCTCTAGTGAATTAAATACAATATTCAGTTCTAAATTCTGTATAAATTCCCGGAGTCAACGTAAATAAACTAAGCTTAATTTTTCATGTACCCTAGCTCATAATAAAGACACTTGGAGTGGGTTGTTCGTTTAAATGTGGTATAATCCCGTAAACATCCGTTCTCACTAGACCACTGAAATTAAGTGACTTTGAACTTAATCGGGTACTATTTCTGAATACCAATGAAACGTTTGATTAGTGTTTTAGCTATGTGAACGGTATAGTATATGTCCTTGCAGTACTTAGTCTTTTCTGTCCTCGGCCAGTGACGAATGGGTATTTCTAGTCTAAGGCAATTTTTGTTTTTGTTCCAATCAAAAGTCTCCATATTCTTGGAGCTTGATTTTGCTTATATTAAACACTGATTTGATGTCTAACTGTCTTCACCGGGAAGGTCACTATATATGGATAGATGCTGCATGTGAGATGAATGATAAAAACCTCATACAGAAAAAACTGCAAAAATGAATGTCGACCATCTTTGCCCGGATATGCATTCGACTAACCACCGCTTGTAAATTAAATATTCCTTAGAAACGCCTTCTTTCGGAATGTGAAGTTTACTGTCCCCTGTGAAGAAAATCCTGGGGAGGCACATGACCGAAATGCGAATCGATATGAATATCTTCGAACTAAATGAGTTAATAACAAGTTTACGTACAGAGTACTACCAAGCTAGGTCGGATGCTGTGGTGTCATTGGGCGATAAACTTTATCTTTCGTATAAAAAAAATTGTCCGGTTTCTCAATGAACCTATCGAACAGATTCAGTTTTTTGCTTAACAGGCAGACAGTTGGATCTAGTCAAGTACGTTATTATTAAATAAAATATTAACTGTTGTGAACGCTCTCGGCTGAAGAAAACAACATCCGAACGAATCACTCACCAGAAAGCGCTATATAAACAAATGTTTTATCAACGAAAAGCAATCATATACTATCCAATCGGTTGGCAGTTGATGAGGACAGCATATAGCACGTGCAATCGCTCGTTGTATGAATAAAATTAAAAAAAAAACTCACCCATTAAATCATCGATTGAGCTCAGGTTAGATTGATGTGACGGAGATTGCTGAAACAAATAATATAATACACTAAGTATATTATATATATATATATATATATATATATATATATATATATATACATTTAGAGCGTATCTGAACTGGTTAAAAAGGATGTACGTTTACAGCATATGTGACACAAAAAAAAACCCGAACAGTTTCACGCTTGAAGTAGCCGACATCTTTATACAATGTGAAATTAATACACATGCTTTCTTTTCCAATAAGATATACACACAATTTCTCATCCTGTTTTCTTTTACTCTTACTGCAAACTGAATAAATGTAAAATCTACCTTAAATACCAAACTATATTTTTCTACTTCATAGCCATTTTAATCTGTTAAAAAGTGCGATTTAAATTATTTGCTTAGTTTCAAAACATATGAAAGTGTTATGTAATGGCATTCATTTTCAGCACTTTTCCACCCTACAATGTGAACTTCAAGTATATAAAGGGTGGAGAAGATATACTTTTCTATTTGTTCTAACTTTGTTAACATGAAACATTCACATTTAATTCTAACCTTGAAAACATAACCCCCAATATTTTACTTTTTCCATTACACATGTTAGAACGTTAAAATAGCGAATTGACGATCTTACACAATGTTCGTAAAGAAAGATACAGACGATACGTGTAATATTAATATATTAATTTGCTTGTCAAAATCAATATAACTTTATATTCTATTTCGAAATATTATTGCATATCAAAGTTGCTTCTGCTGCATCACAGTAAACGATGATAAAATAAATCAGCTTCGGAAATAATATTCAAGCTGTCCGAAACATTGCGGACACAAACGTTTCTGAGGTCTTCAATGTGAGTGACTTCAACCGCTCTTCGTGAGAGCCATTAAGAGATACAATTAACGTCATTAGGAAAGGACCTGTTCGCGGCGAAACGGAGCGGAGGAAACGGACAACAGAGAAAGCAAGCCATAGAAATGACATTTATTGCATTATCTTACACAAACACGACATAAGATAAGTACAATTCATCAGAGGTGATTGGATTTGAACCAGATGTCCATACTATTGAAATGCACTCACTACGAAGCAGACACAACATTAGCATACGAAAAAGCCGCCAGATAGGACACATGTATGAATATATGCATTGGAATGAATTAGAAGAAAAGTGCAATACTGGGTACACCACCTCAAAATATTGAAGTATTACTTATTATTTGTTTTAATTTATATCGAACATGTTTACAGTTTTCGCTACTATTGTATCACCACTCATCAAGGCTAAAATAGAAATGGAGGATAAGCGTTTATACGTTGGATCGATTGACAGTAAAATGACAATGAATACTATAAAGATTGATCATGTAACAATACCACTTACTCAAAACAACAGCCGAATCAGAAAGCAACAGCGATCAGTTCTATGACGACTAAAATACTACATTAGAGAAAGCTATATATATATATATATATATATATATATATATATATATGTAAAAGTAAAAATGGAATAAAGGATAAGCAATTCAATCACTAACAAAAATAAACTCAACAACTCATGTTGTATAGTTCATCCGAAATATGAAAACATGAGTTTTTGAGTTTATTTTTGTTAGTTGTTGAATTGCTTATCCTTTATTCCATTTTTATTTTTACATTTTGTCCGAAACATGGTTTCTTTTTTTCCTCATATATATATATATATATATATATATATATATATATATATAGAGAGAGAGAGAGAGAGAGAGAGAGAGAGAGGGAGAGAGAGAGAGAGAAAGAGAGGGAGATAGAGGGAGAGAGAAAGAGAGAGATAAAGTGTGTGGGTGTCGAGTGCCAAATCTACAGAAAGTAAAACAAATGTTAATGTATTGAGAGCTCTTTCCTGTTTAACGTGTACAGTTAACTAATTCACACGTGTCGCTACTGGTGTGTGCAAGCTATTATCATACTAAAACTGAGTTAATCAACGTTTATAAATATGTATATACACCAAAAATATCATATATATATATATATATATATATATATATATATATATATAACTCAATGTATGTGTGTATCTGGGCAATGTATGTGTGTTTCCTAAAGAAAGAAAGGTTCGAGAACTTACATAAAATCTAAAACGGCATTCTGACGTGATATTTACCGAATAAGACAATAACAATTTTTCGAACCTCTTAGTGCACTCCTTAGAGGGGCTATAAAGGAACAACTGTCTGAAAATTTCAAATATATATTTTTTTTTAATTCATATGTGTATCACACTTTTTAGGTAATACAGTGGGTATTTTCTCGAATGTTTAAGGTTCTTTATACACAACGTGCGGTATGGGGTCCAAACTTTATATTAAACTTCAAATATGTTCTATTCTGATGACATTTATATTATATGTACTGAATTCTCGATGGAAGACAATGGTAGTGGTTTCGAAACTCAATGTTTTCCCCTATGTTCAGAAGATCGACGTACCCCTTCTTCTAAATAATCAATGAGCACAGAACGCATTTTAAATATAAAATACGTATATCTAATTCCAAGAATAAATAACCATATGTATAAGACACTAATTTAATGTCTTCCAACATTTCCCCCTTTCCAACTTCATTGGGAAAAGGAGGATGGTTCAGTAAATGCAAGAAAGTAAAAATAGTGCCGTGAACCACTACATAGTTGGTATGCTAATTCAATCCCGAGTAACATCGGATCTCTATACTCGTATTTTATAATTGAAACAATGGACACATACTAATTAAAAAAGACACAGTTCGTCATATGCATAGGATTGAATAACTATAACGTGTACGAATAAGACAGTAGAAAGATATAAAGCAATAGGTTAATCATCTTTTTAGATAATGATTGATGATATAGATAAGTAATATTATTCGGTCTACTTTTCTAATTTTGATTGTTATTTTCATAAATTACCGCAACGCCTGAAGGTTTTGAATACGAAAAAATTCTAAATGATAATCTTCCGGAGATTGAATGTGAAATACTTACTCCATGGGTTATTAGCTAGAAATAAGATAATAAACACATTTATCTGGTCATAGCTGCCAGAAAAAAAATTACCACAGTTAATTAAAAAAAGTCTTCAGTTTAAAATTCCGTATAAGTTTTCGATTTCGGTAAAGATTCCCGAGTTCTAAAAGATGTACGCGATGAGGTACGAAGGTTACATCGGATGAAACGTTGTTCAAATAAATAATAAGTTCAAACCATTCTTCTGCATGTTCTCCTTCCCATTCGTGTGCTGATATTTTACTCGGACACTATAATTTTATAAGATAGGTTTATTCAAAAAGAGAGACAGTAACAGTAAAACATGAGTGAGACAGGCTATTTTCGAAGACGTTAGAGAGAGAAAGAGGAAAGGAGGCATATAGATAGACGAATAGCTCATCTTGATTAACCCAGCCAAACTGTGGGATGCTCCCTATCTTTCACAGTAATGAACCGCGTCTTTTCTGCTTGGAGTCGTGCCAGCTAAAAGACAGCAAATTCTCGACCAGAAACTACATAGTTTTAAAGATATCCGCTAGGGTCACCTTCATCTATTCACACACAGCACTCGCTATGTAACACTAAAAATAATACAAAACAACGCAACAAGTAACAGAAAATGAATTTATATCATTTGCCGTTTACTTAAAAAACACACAATACATTTTAAAATTACGTTTGATTAAATATGGTAAATTTTATCATAGAACACAATACTGAACTAGTCAGAATACCAATAGAAATATGCAGATTTTACTTGTTACAGAATTGAATTTAATATCAAACGGATAGCATAATCACAACAGGGTTAATACATACTCAAGCTGTCAATATATTTTAAATTATTACGTTATTATCGAATACCTCATGTGTTTGCTGTGTAGTCATGTTACATAGTTACTTGATATTAATTATTTATCATATTCAATCTATATCTCATGGAGCACTATACGCCTTAGTTGTTTCTGACAGCAAACTAGTTTCGCTAAGTGTGTGTGCTATTGTATTTCTCTAAAGGCTGAATATATGCCTGTTCATCTAAAATAAAATGTCGCCATCATTCAATTTATATTAATTATTAGGCAATTAATTCGACCAACACTTTCTTTGAAGAAGAATTATTTGTTTAGCCAAATAGTAATCTCTTTGATTATAGCTTAAAGTGGAGAGAAGTAACGTTACTAGACTGCGGTCAGTAACGTTACTAGATGGAAGGGGGCTGAGTGTAGCCCAAAATCGGCTGACTGATATCCTATGGTTTTCTCTCTCTCCAATCTACACTAGAAGTATCTCTTTCTCTCTCGCTTTGTATTTTGTATACATGCTGTATATTTCTGTTTCTTATTCATGTTAAATAAACGTGTTTAAAAAAAAACAAATTCAGCGTCCACGTAGTTATCAATCAACGGCCGAGGGGCACAATGCAGCAATGACGAAACCTGGAGTGCAGTAGAAGATGACCAGGTATATAACCATTTATCCACTTGTGAAGGAAAGCAGTATTCGACAAACTGAGAGAGAGAGAGAGAGAGAGAAAGAGAGAGAGAGAAAGAGAGAGAGAGAGGAAGAGAATGTACAATAATGCTAATTACGTGTTTAATTCATTGGATGATTCCACCATTGTTTAGTAAAACTTTCTCAGCGCGTGTTCCCATGTTATAAGGTTACATTAATGGAGCATACTATCAAGATGTTTACAGATTAGAGTATAAACTATGTTGCTATGTTGCAGGATATGGCGTTATGGGTGGAAGTAAATAGCAGAGAATCGAGATCGATGTAAAATTTGGGGTTTACGATATCAAAGTAACCAGACGCGTTCTTTGAGGTCACACTTTTCCGAGGGTGGGTCAAAAAAGTAGATTACTGGATAAAAGAAACTAGACCCCAGAAGCAAATAATGAGGTTTTTGTCGTTATTAAATTCCTAAAATATTTCTGCAAACGGAAAGGAAAAACACCCAAAGAAGCTGAGAGACGAAATATCCTAAGAGCAATGTTAGACTTGTTGACAACAAAAATCCAGACAGGCTGCCGACCAGCCTACCAGATATAATGTGTTGCGGTATTTAATCGGATAATGCCTCATAGTGTGTTACACACATCGGTTTGTGATGTCAGTAATTCGATGACGTTATAAAGTGTGCACTTGAACCTACATAACAAGCAAACAAGAAGCACAGAGGTCACCCATTTAATGCATTATTTTATTACAGACGGACAATGTACATAGTCTAACTTATTCTTGAACCACGTGACTTGTACCGATTTATAATGGAGGCAAAACGTATTCCTAAATACCTAGGTATCATCGTATATCGATGGGTTACAATATAAACCTAAAGAACAGATAACAATGCCCCAAAGGAAAATGAGAGAATGTGAACTATTTTGAAAAATTTACATTAGTTCTACTCTACTGTGCATTATCAGCAATTTGACATAGTGTGTCTTTGGGTGGGGCAATATATACACCTTCAAGCAAGAAATAGACGTATAAAAGATGTGGACTAATCAGCCTGAACCAGTCGCTTACGTCACTGGCTATTTCGTGCCGTCTTCAGTCGGCCGAGGCATATTCAATCCGCCGTCTTGCCTTTGAAGTTGTGAAGTCAAGTGAACAATCGTTTGAGGTTCTTTCACTAGTCGAATGCGAATGAGCAGCCGTAATGGATTGTCGTAAATTATTCTTAGAGACTAACGCACAAGCGCACGTGGGTCTGACCACCACCACCTGCCCAGCAGGTACTTTTCATTCTGTAAGAGGCACTTACTGCCTATAAATTCTTCACACATAGCATACATACACACAAGAACTACAACCCCCTCTTTCTCTCTTTCTCTCTCTCTCTTTCTCTCCGTAGTTCTCACTTTTCTTCTATCTATATCTCTGTCATTATACTTTTTGTTATACAGATTTTTAAAACGATACATTTCAAATAAAGCAAATCCTTCTTCTTATTAGGATTATTCGAGCAACTGTTTACGTATTGAATGTTATTCTCACAACGTTTCGGCCGATGCAACGTCAGACCTTCTTCAGGTGCAACTGAAGAAGGTCGGTGGTTAGGACGACCGACACATTATGAAAAGTTGTCCGAGTGATATAAGTTCTACAAATTATCAATACTGATTTTTAAAATTCCGAAATACAGCAATTCATATTCAAATTTTAAAAAAAACATCAATTCAGAATATATCATAATAACTATATCCTCAATGGGCAATCATTTCGCAAACTATTGTTAGCAGTGGTATTTGAAGCAGTAGTCGTGGTGGTGGTGATTGTAGTAGTTGTAGTAGTAGTAGTGGTGGTAGTAGTAGTATTATATTAGTAGTATGAGGAGGAGTAGCAGTAGTAGTAGTAGTAAACAACTTGACTTTACATTCTTCAAACAACAACTGAAGCACTTCCTTTTGTCTATACATCACTTCATATATTTTAATTACATCAAATATGACAACACCGATTTTTATAAAATATGTTATTGAATGTATTTAACAGTTTTTATTATTCTATAAATCAAGGGAGGCGCGAGAGCGCTGTATCCCTTAATATACTCAAAAACAGCTTATGCTAGAAATCTCATTTCTTTGATCAATCATAACTCAAAAACCAATGAACCAAATTAGTTAAAACTTTGCACCAATTTTTTTTTTGATAGGTTCTATAAGTGTGTAAAATTTCAGCATCATTAGTCAAGGCTACCCAGAGATCCAGAAAGGTCAGGCATGATTTTGTATTATCCGTGTGTACGTACGTACGTGTGTGCCACCTTGTATCTCATCAACTATTTGATGGATTCAGCTGATTTTTGGCAGATATAGAGGTTCCAGGGTCTAGTTGATGACATTTAAATTTCAGTTTACCATGTATCCTAGTTTTCCAGAAAATTCCAAAAACCCTTATTATCTAACGTATTTATGTAGTAATCTGATAAAAATGCTGAGTCACTGAAAACGTCCCATAATCCCTTGCCGGATGTACCCGGTCTTGTCGTAAATTCTGTCCGGTTGCATCAGTCATACCATAACTTCAGTTCACGTGTTTCAATAACATCATAAGAAGGCTACGATTTTAGTAGTGCTCTGGATTCCTCCTTGATTTTCTAAGTACTCGGCGTTGTCCAGGAGAAAAGTGCTCAATATCCTAGATAGAGCTACTATAGTGATAAGTTTGTATAATATTTTAACACTATCTACGTTTAACTTCAGTGCACATGGAAATGAAGGGTAATTAATTAGAGTGATTTTAGTAATGTTCTAGATGCCTCCTTGATTTTCTAAGTACTCGGCTTTGTCCGGGAGAAGTACTCGGCGTAGTCCAGGAGAAAAGTGCTCAATATCCTAGATAAAGCTACTGTAGTGATATGTTTGTATTCTATTTTAACGCCATCTACGTTTCTCTTCGGACTATTGTGCACATGTAAATAAGGGGAAACCAGTAAGAGTGATTTTAGTAGTGTTCTGGATGCCCTCTTGATTTTCTAAGTACTCGGCGTTGTCGGGAGAAAAGTGCTCAATATCCTAGATAAAGCTACTCTAGTGTTAAGTTTGTATAATATTTTGAAGCCATCTACGTTTCTCTTCAGACTATTGTACACATAGATATGAGGGGGAATTAGTAAGATTGATTTTAGTAGTGCTCTGGATGCATCCTTGATTTTCTAAGTACTCGGCGTAGTCCGGGAGAAAAGTGCTCAATATCCTAGATAGAGCTGCTGTAGTCATAGATGTGTATGATATTTTAACACGATTTACGCTTCTATTCGGAATATTTTGCAGATGAACGGGGGGGGGGATCAGTAAGAGTGATTTTAGTAGTGCTCTGGATGCCTCCTTAAATTTTGAAGTACTTAGTATTGTCAGGGAGAATAGTGCTCAATATCCTAGATAGAGATACTGTAGTGATACATTTGTATAATATTTTAACAGCATATACACTTCTTTTCGGGCTATTGTGCAGATGAAATGGAGGAGGAATCAGTAAGAGTGATATTAGTAGTGCTCTGCATACATCCTTGATTTAAAATATTTCTATCTATTTTTTTTATTTTGCATTAAAAATATTCCTATGTATAGGGGAGGATAAAAAAATTGAGGTGGGGGTATTTTTTTTTTAATTAAAAATATTTATATGTATGGGAGAGGATGAAAAAACAATTTGGGGTGTGTGGGGGAAACAAAATGTTTTTCTTTTTTAAACTCAAAATATTTCTATGTATGGGGGGAAGGTAACAAATTTTTTTGGGGGGGTCAACATTTTTGTTTTGCTTTTTTATTAAAAATATTTCTATGTATGTGGAAGTAAAAATAAATTGGGGGTGTTGAAAAAGATTTTTTATTAAAATTTTTTTTTTTTATTAAAAATATTTCTACGTATGGAGAAGGATACAAAAAACAAATTAGGGGGGGGGCAAAAAAAATTATTTTTTTATTTTTTTAACCTAAAAATATTTCCATTTATGATAGTGACACTACATGAATGAACACTATTTTATTTTTCTGACACGACAGGGGCACATTAATATGAGTTCTTAGGTATGCAAACTGGGCTAGAGATAGGTACATATATAGTATGTGCACCCTTGCAGAGATAGGTAAGTATGTAGTATGCGCACCAGAGCCATGATAGGTATGAATATAGTATGCGAACCGGGGCGGCGATAGGTATATATATATATATATATATATAGTATGTGCAAGGGGGTGGGAATAGGTACGTATATAGTAGTGCATAGGGGTGACGATAGGTACATATATAGCATGTGCACAGGGGTGGCAATAAGTACGTATATAGCACGCGTTCTGGGGTTTCGATCGGTACGTATATAGCGCGCACACCGAGGAGGACATAGGTACGTATTTAGCATTCGCACCGGGGTTGCGACAGGTATGTATATAGCACGCGCACCGGGGCGGCGATAGGTACGTATTTAGCACGCGCACCGGGGCGGTGATAGGTAAGTATTTAGCATTTGTACTGGGGCGGCAATAGGTCCGTATTTAGCATTCGCACCGGGGCCGCAATATGTACATATTTAGCATTCGCACTGGGGCAGCCATAGGTACTTATATTTTATGCACACCGGTGCAGAAATAGGTATGTATTTAGCATTCGCACCGGGGCGGCGATATGTACGTATTTAGCATGCAGGGGTGGCGATAGGTACGTATACAGCATGTGCACACGGGCGGCAATAAATACGCATATAGCATGCGCACCGGGGCAGTGATAAGTATGTATTTAGCATGCGTTCCGGGGCGGCGATCAGTACGTATATGGCACGCACACGGGGGTGGCGAAAGGTACGTATTTAGCATTCACATCGGAGCGGCGATAGGTACGTATTTAGCATTCGCACTTGGGCGGCGATATGTACATATTTAGTATTCGCACTGGGGCAGGGATAGGTACTTATATAGTATGCACACCGAGGCGGCAATATGTACGTATTTAGCATTCGCACCGGGGTGGCGATAGATACGTGTATAGTATGAACACCGGGGCGGTGATAAGTACCTATATAGAAGTCGCAGACAGAGGTGGTACTTTTTATAGAAATAGATCATACTATTGCCCTAGGCAACGTAGGATGAATGGTGGGGAAGAAACACCTTTTGCAAAAAGCAAAATGAGAAAGAAGCGGTAAAATGGGGTGACTAGGGAACTGAAAGGTAGAAATATAAAGAGACGGCTATAGATAGAGGGAGAGAAATAGAAGTATGAATATAAAGATGTTACACACGCGATTTTTCTTCAATTATATGTAATTATGACCCTGAGCAACGCCGGGTAGCTTCGCTAGTTATATAGTAGATGATATAATTTGGGTCATTAATATCTAACTGCAGTCCTATCCGACATGAAATACTTGAGATTTTTATTCAGTTCTGTGAAGAAAAGTATAAAAGTCGGCAGTTTAAAGACTTAAAAGCAAAGGTTTAATTTTGCTCTGTAACGAAACGCAACCAACCATGTGCGAAACGAATCCCCCATCACTCTCTCTCCCCTTCTCTCACTATGTATCTCTCTATCTATTATTTTCTTTTTGTTCAACTAACAGCGCACACACGCAAATCCAGGCACTTCCTATGAAAAGTGTTCATTAGATTAGATTAATTGTACTATGTTATATGAAATATAAGTTGTAATAATTAACGGAAATGGAGTAGTAAATTAAGCATTATTATTATTTATAATGTAGGCCGAAGTATCATTTGAAATGAAGCTAAATATGCGAATTAAGGGAGGCGCGATAGCGCTCTATCCCTTAATAGACCAAAAATGGCCTATGCTGGAAATCTCATTTCTTTGATGTCATCATAACTCAAAAACCAATAAACCAAATTAGTTAAAACTTTGCCCAATTTTTTTTATAGGTTCTATAAGTGTGTAGAATTTCAGCATCATTAGTCAAGGCAACCCAGAGATCCAGAAAGGTCAGGCATGATTTTGTATTATCCGTGTGTTCGTACGTACGTATGTGCCACTATGTATCTCATCAACTATTTGATGGATTCAGCTGATTTTTGGCAGATATAGAGGTTATAGGGTCTAGTTGATGGTATTTAAATTTCAGTTTATTATATATCCTAGTTTTCCAGAGAATTTTAAAAAACCTTAAAAATGACCATTATATTGAGACAACTCACAAACAGACACAATGCATACACTCTTTCAGTGTCTAACGCATACTCCACTGAACCTAACCGTAACGACGGGGTCAAAATTAGCGCGGGTCCAATGTAACAAAGCACCCTCTATTTGTTAGTAAGTTACGCTTGCTTTATCATGAGAACGCCCCGGATAAGAGTGAAATACTTTTTAAAAAAATAATTTGCATTCAAATAACGTGTGTACGATGGACACTCTACTAAAATGGGTTGATATACCGTAAAAACTGACAGGCTTACCAAAAGAAAACGAAACTGTACTTGTTACTTTCGTCCCTTTCGTTTTTGTTACATATTTTAAAAAACTTTTTGCGATTTATTTATTTGTTTTTCTTGAATTTTCACTTTTCAATTACGTTTAGTCTCTCTCTATATTTTCTCTATCACTCTCTTACGAACATACACACTCTCTTTCTTTCGTACGCGCTCTCTGTGTTTCACTGAAAAACAAAAAACAAAAAGTGCTTAATGTGAGTTAAAAAAAAAAAAAATAATACTGGTTGTCTCTCGAACCTAAAAGAAAATAAATAAATGGTTTTAACTTTTAAATTTATCGTCTTCCAGCGTTTACGTTGGCACAGCTCGTAAGGAGTTTTATTAGTTTAATTAGTTTTATTCGTAAATATTCTAAATATATTTCAAGAACAGATAGTGGATTTTTTATATATGTAGAAGTATTTGAAGCACAGTAATTTATAGAAGTTATCTTTATTTTTGTATAATGTTGTATTATAAAATGAAAATAGTTCATATTTCTCCCTCTATCTCGTCGTTCAAATGTTTAACCAAAGAAAAGGTGCATAAACGTCGTCTCCTCCTCCTTCCACGGTGAAGCGACAGTAGTGAGCGGGGTCAGTTAATGGATTAATTATGTTAATTTTGATCTACTTAACGACTTCATTTAGTTAGCTCAGTGGTAAAGTTACGGCTTTTTGCTAGATGTTACGGTTTCGATTCCAAGTCTCTCCGTCCAACTTCTTTGTTGTTTATTTTAAATTTCTTTAGGAGCATGACACACGCACGTACACATTAACATATTAATATATAGATATGGCGGTTTCCAGGGAGGGAGGGATCCTATTTTGATTTACCATTCATACAGGGCGCCACATAGAACAGTTTTATACAGGTAATTCATCAACTTCTTGTCAATTTCTTTTTTTTGTTTCTTGCTCAGAAAAGTACTGATTTTACAAGAATAAACCATAATTCTAAACTGCACCTAACATTTTTTTGAACATAACTCAATCCCATAACTATGTTACATTTTAGCATAGGAATACGAAGGCCTTACAGAAAACAACGTTGATTTACTCACAGTTAATATAAGTATATATATTAACTGTGAAAAAATGTGTTCTAGTTTGAATTGTGTCATGAATAAATATACACTCATCATAATTTAAAAAAATATTTACCTGTGAATATTGGAAGAAACACTGATTAGTAAAACTACCAACTATATCAGTTATGAGAAGACATTGTATTGAAGCATAGCCTTTACAAAAGTAGTGTCATTCCATGAAAATGCCAGTATACTGAAATCATATGCCCTTAATCGGGTTAAGATGAACATTCATATACACTAAACACTAAATTTACAAAAGCAAAGGAATTCCCAAACGTTTACACTTTTATTGTCATTAAGGGTATGCGAGCACAACAGGGCTATGTATTTTACTGGTAGGAATTTTTCTTCAGCGCAAAACATCGAACAAGAATTAATCGTTTATACAAAATCTCTTAGGCTTTTCCGAAGGGAATTCGACTGGAACTCATCGTCTTCTTTTATTGACAAACGTTCTGATCGATCTGATGTTCTTAGGGAAGCTACCTAATATCGACTGGGCCTAGGTCGATCCAGTAAGAAGTTAGACTTTGGCTGTAGGCTACGTGTTGAACCCTTAGGCAAGGTTACAAAGTAAGAACCGAAATAAAGTGCCATTCTGTTGCCTATATTTGTGATATTAGAGCCGTAGAGTACTGTTTTTAGTTCAGAGAAAACGACAATTTCAGAGAAATGAAAAATACCAAGGTTTACAGTTCACATTTTTTAATTTATAAGATTTCAAATTCTTGTTTGCGGATCTTCAATCTGAATTGTAAAAAAATGTATTGTATTGTTGAAAAAATACAGTAAAAATCGTTTATATATAAAAATAAATGGTGAAAGTTGTCAATTCTAATAAATTAAAGTGTGAAACTTAAAATTGACTTATATACAACAAGAATACCTTCATTCTCCTTAATACATAACAATGCTGCTTGTGTCGTATGAATAATGGTTCCACTCGGGCGTGATTGATAAGGATACTATAAAGGTAAGTAAAATAGCAGTTAAAATGTTTATTGGCAATGCTTATATTACCAGTGCTAAAATAGTAACAATGTTTATATTTTTTCATAAGAAAAATTCCTACCAGTAAAATACATAGCCCTGTTGTGCTAGCATAACCTTAATGATAATAAAAGTGTAAACATTTGGGAATTTCTTTGCTTTTGTAAATTTAGTGTTTAGTGTATATGAATGTTCATCTTAACCCTATAAAGGGCATATGATTTCAGTATACTGGCATTTTCATGGAATAGTTTTGGAGTTTATGCATGTTTATTATTATTACTACAATAATTATATTTAGCACTATCAGTTTAGCTGTCTCCGCTATTACACCCTATAATGATATGGGCTTTAATTGCTAAAATGCTGCAATACCCCACACTGTTTTTTCTGGATTTAAGTTTATACTATAATAAGTAGTATTATATGTAGTAGTTATATGAAAAGTATAGTTAGCAAGCAGTATTCTCAACAGTAGTATACTTCTGAAGATATAATGGTACAGTCGACATACCAAGAGTCCATCATTTTTAATGTAGTGTAATGATATTGAATAGTTAGGGGGCTTATAAGTATTTATTGAGTTAAGTATTAAGAGTATTAGTATCATACTCTTTGGCAATCAGGCGAGATAATTTTAGATATTCATGACAAGATAAGCTTTCTCGTCCATTCTACCTGCTGTGCCATCTGACCCCAAAAGAACGTCTCATATCATTTAGAAACAGCATAGTTTATGTCATCCTAATAATCACACGTGGGTATGGGTAGCATTTAGTAAATAAGTAAGAACCGAGGCGATACCGATAATAAGCCTGGTAGTCACGCAACTAAAATCCACGACTCGTGGCAAGCACGTCGAGGCCAAATTACTACATACTCATACTATACTTGTGAGGGACTTGATACTAACATGCAGTATTTACTCGGGGAAGTCCTAATTAAAGAGCTTTAGGAAGTGTGCAGTTAAGCCTTAATAATCATCATTACTCCCAGGCTTACCCTGATCTGAAGACTAATATCTGCCAGGGGTCTATCTATAGGTTCGTAGAATATATACTAGTTACGACACGAAAAAGCGTCGGACATCCATGAGCGAAGTGTTCGCATCTACTATTACCCTATCAAAAGATTCGTATTTCCCAGCTCTTTCTACATGTTTTCTGCTGATCATATAAGCTCTGTTTTCTTTCTAATCGTCTTGGGCATGCAACAAAACTATATATGATAGTGACTCTCATTCGGGAGTTAGAAGGGGGATTGAGCCACCCATTGGTCGCTATAACTCCCAGGCTCACTAACTCGGAGTTTTACTAATAGTGCTTGTTTTACTCGTATTTCCATGGAATATGCTCCCATACACTTACTGCTCTTGTAGCACCTAAGCGCAAATGCCATGTATTCACCCGACTAGCAGCAACATGCTGGAAGATTTCGTATTCTAATAGCTTCTCTCCTCGGACCGGTTTCCTTTAGAAATCCCTCATTTGTCCCCGTTTCATCGACCGTACTAACATGCAGAAAAGTAGATGTAATGTAAACAAATTCTTGCTGCCAAAGTCCCTACCTAGCTTTCTCCTATAAATGTGGCCCCTATCACATAAGCCTCTTACGCTTCAGTGGCAATATGTTTTGTTTTGCGCAAACATGAGTAAAAAAGGATGTGAACTCTGAAGCTTACATTATATACGCAGCAAGATAACTTCCGATCATATAAGTTATTAATAAACACAGAGACAGACAATAATCCGCCAAAGATCTGTTTTTTAGTCTTCATGAATCTATTATTTTACAACATGTGAGATAATCAACGTTTGTTTTGCTTCACCTCTTTCTTACTTACATTGATCACAGAAAATGTATGTTAAGTATACACTGTGATTGAGATATGATTGAAAGAAAATATGGCTTAACTGTTCTATTTAACCGTAATTAATCATTAACTGACAAAATCAGTAAACTCCTTTAGCTAACTATGTATTTCTCACACCCCTTCTCGCTAAATGTTTATTCAGCAACTCTCTAATATTTCTCACCGTGTATGTGTCGATTGAGAAAAAGAGTGACACTCTTTTTACATCGTGACCATCTTAATTTACATACGTCTGCCTGTTTACATAACAGACACGTATGAAAATAAGATTACAAAATAGTAAAGCTCTTTACATCTATATAATAATAAACAATAATATGTCTATATAATAATAAAAATACGTATAATAATAATATCGAAATAAGGAGATATATCTTGATTTGTTATGTAAGAAAAATGTATTAATATATATGTGAAAGTTTATTAATGTTAGAATCAAATAAGAGTAGAATGGATAGCGGTAATCAGTGTGATCGAACGGGTTACGAGTGCGTACATACAATTATAGAAATGTAAGCTGTTAAATAAGCGCACCCGTAGTTTATTCAAAAGAAAACTTGTACAAGAAGTCTTTGGAAATGGCGAACATTCAGGAAGAATGTCAAACTTCGCTTGTTGAACTTCGCCATTGTCATTATGTTCGTATGTGGTGTTCCCAGTTCGTCTACGCGTTTAGAATGTTGCCGTTGGGTGCATTTTGTGTCACACGGAAGTCAGAAATCGACATTTTGTTTTACTTGCTTTACCCATGTGTAATGCGTTTAAAAGCCTAAGGTAGACAGGTAATTTAGAATGCACAGCGTTCACATAACGACGTTCTGCGTGGTCGACATGCGCTGTTAGTGTGTAACGATGGTTACTAAACAGCGAGAATAAACGATAGAAAATAAGGAACGTTGAATAATTAGAATAAATTGAAATTGAAGTCTCTATAGTAAAATACTGGACTAAAAAAGCGAGTGGGGACTTCAACAGAGAATATTGGCAATTTTAAATATTTGAGAAGAATTTAAAGAATGGGCAACGGTTGTGTGTGTTTCTTTTTCAAACGTATTGAGAACTTTGCGAAATTGATATAACAGTAACAGTTAAGATACGTTTAACTTTTATAAAGTATGTCCGAATATTTTACGTTTATGACATACAAAAAAAATATGTTACACCATATCTTCAAACATCGAGATGTTGATAACTGAAATGGCTGACTACTGTTCAAAATACAAGGCATTGCTAAGGGTGGAAAAGGGAGACCTACACTGGAAACGGCAAATAAAGAAAGATAATGGTGATCGTGCTACATGCGGCAGATGGATTTGAGGGATGCAGATTGGCAGAGGTAACTGCAGGAAGATTAAATTATTATGAAGGTAAAACTTTGAATTTAGAAAAAAATAATCGAATATATACTAATATATTCGATTTATTGATATTTTGTATCTACGACATTTCGCTAAGAAACGCTTTTCCTGACAAATGTTAATTAATAGAACAAAATATCGAAGCGAAATGAAAATGATTATGTATTAATTAGTGTTTTTTCTATATAATTTGTTCTTTATTATTATATCTATTTTGTTGGATATTTACTCTTTCAATATATATATATATATATATATATATATATATATACTTAAATATAAACTAGATAAAAGCACTCTGAAAATCGGAAGTAATTATATGAAGACGGTCGATCTTAGACAAATATAGAACTCGACATCCTATGTGATGAAGCTATATCTAAATGAATAAATGTTGTAGTTTCGTTTCAGCTATGATAACTATATTAACATGAAAACGGCTTATGCATATTTAATTTTATAATACAGCGTCAGATTTTTAAATGTCGTATATATATAGTAACCTCGAAACACCCAGCTTACAAGGTATATTTTAATTTACATATTTCATAAAACATATATTCTAAGTAATTAATATTCTGTAAAATACATTTTCTTATCGTATACGCAATAATTTCCCCGATAGTAAAACGTTTAATGTCTTTGTGATGCTGTACAAAATTATTACACCTTGATATTTGCAAAAATGACACGGGGATCATAAAAATAATGTTGTTTTTTTATTACTAAGCACTTTTAAACGGACTAAACGTAATCCCTGATTTAATCTAGTATTGTATTATCTTTTAATGGCTGCGAGTGTTGTAGTATCGGTTCTGTTTTCATAAAATAATCCTCCCATGAATTGCCTCCTCCTTTTATGGGGGTTGAATAACTATCCCGTGTATTACATTATCCTTTGGGGGGATTTATAATATAATATATGTTATGGTGTTATGAAACAATACTCACAGTCATTGCCGTCTCCTGATATGGGGAGATACTCCAGGGCATTCTCTCGGTTTTTTCTATGGGGGAGTGAATTATTTATTGTATAGTCATGATATCATTTAGGTAGTATGTGTTCGTTCCCTATGATATTATCATTTCAGGCTCGCAAACATTTGCGACCGGAAATAGCAAATATTTGCTCGTCATTAATGACTCATAAAATGTTAATAACTTTAATACTTTACAACGGCCTGCTTGCCGCATTCACTTATGATGCATTACAAATTATTAGTCTACATTTGCTGTTGTTCCAAGTATGTTCAAGTTCGCCTCTCTGAAATTTGTTCTGATTGTGTTGTTTTGTGCAGCGTTTTTGTGACGTGTCGGATTCTGTTTTCAAGTGTATATTTCGTATGTCAACATTCTTTTCTTTGCACTTGTTTTTGTCAGTACTAAACATATCCAGTTGCGTTTCTCTCTATTACATTTTTCATTGCATCTTTCTCTTACATATTCATGTTGTTCATCTTGACGCTCTTTAAATCCGCAGTAAGTAGCCGATCAATATACTGTGTTATGTATTTTTCGTCTAACCAAACACTAATACACGAGCCCCCTTTATCCTAAAATACACACATATGACTGTATACGAAATATCGTTCATCGGGAACTGTGCGAACGACTAACTTTTTAAAGTGATTACAAATTGTACGAGCCCGAATCAGATACACTACTGGAAAATGAAAGTTATACTCTGACACTTTCCAAATACAAAAAGAAAATCTAATTAAAGCAAGCAGAACAGAAATCGTGACAAGCAGTCAAATGGAAAACCAACTGTAAAATAGTAGATTTCGCTGTCCTAGAACTTAACAGGGTGAAGCGAGAGGAGACAAAAAATCAAGCAAATCTTAGGAGCTTGCCAGAGTAATTTGGGCAATATCGAAGTGAACTACTGCCTGGGAGCAAAATGTAGTATCTGTTCTGATGCTGCAATTACTTATTTCTGGCCTCGGTCAGTTAACGATAATTCTTTCTAAAGTAAGCTAATTGTTAATTGTTTAAATCCAGAGTGCCCTTTTGTAAGGAGGCTGGATTTTTCCCACATTAAAAACCGACCGTGTGTTTAACTCTGCCATCGTGGCGAGACAAACGACATCACGAGAAATTGGAATCCAAAAGAAAGACTGACATCTTTAAAATGCCTTCACTGGTAAAAACAGACTGGATATTTAGGCAAATTATGGATAACTAGAACGAACCGATATCAATAAGTGAAAATAACCAACTATTGATGAGTTTAAATAGAATCGTAGTAGGTTAACCCAATTAAATATATAGATAGTACATACTACCAGGAACCCAAGTGAAAATAAAATGAGTAGATGTATAAAAACGATCACATAACAAGAGCAAATATTATTAAAAACACGCACCAAAAACTCAATGGCACCAACATCTCTTCGTACCACTCGAAATTACCCTAAAAGGGAAATTAGTATGAAATAATCGAAGAGAGAACGACTGGAAGTGCGTGCAAAGTAGTGGAATTCTGAGGAGACCTATTATCACGCCTTAGTGATTGCTCACTGATAATAACCGATGGTGTTCCCTGGAGGCTGGATGACAATATTATTATTATTATTATTATTATTATTATTATTATTATTATTATTATTATTATTATTATTATTATTATTATTATTATTATTATTATTCCATAGTAGTCTCAACTTTTGGGATTTTTTAGTTTGATTTTTTTTGAATATCAAGTAAATTCCCTTGACTTTAGTCATTCAAGATGTACTTTCGCCATTCGTAAGCGGCAGGCCTTTTGCAGAATTGGAAAATAAATGGTCTCGTCAATCTGTTTATGCCATTGGCAGCACAACTAAGACTTGCATGATTTAAAAAAGCTAACATTTAACGAAATGTTATCTCTCCTGGTCTGAGGTAGTAAAAGCTTGATGGTCGGTACCAGAATAATGACACATGATTCATGAAATCCCGCGTAGAATGTTTGTGTTCATGGTGATGATGTTGATGATGATGATAACATTAATAATAATAATAATAATAATAATAATAATAATAATAATAATAATAATAATAATAATAATAATAATACTAGTGGTAGTAGTAATAATGATAATCATTGTTATGGTTGTGATGATGGTTATTATAATAGCAATAATTGCAGCCACAGGTCAACTGGCATACGAGCTAGAGGAATCTCCGGTAAGACAGTTTGAATGCAACATCTCGAAGGGTAGACAATACCTGATGGAAGGCAACGGCTTCTATAGCACCAAGTTTACATCTGACGGGGTTTCACTGCATTTCATGGCGGGATTCGGTGTTTAGCCTTCAATAAAAGTACTAGGAATAGAAAGACTTACACAAACCCTTCCTTATATTATTCTAATATGAGTGATCAAAATTATAAAAGTGTAAACGACGTAAGTGAGTCCAGAATGTCAATACTTGTTCCAGGGGATCGGACGAGGCTTCCTAAGTCGTCATCAAGCGAAACCCTCGAAACACTAAAACTAGAACTAATTTAACTAAGAGCTTAAATAAAACTATCATGAAATGTTATATGAAGAGACCATATAGACAACGAACTTGAAATGAGATAGCCATGTTTGAATTATCAGAACAAAAACTTACGGCACTAGGCCTGGTGGTTAGATTTAATAAAGGTTTATATTGAAGAACTCAAAAATAAATTGAGGGAGAAGACTTAGACGAGCTTGTGGGGATAAAAAAAAAACTTGATGTAGTTGACGAGAAGTCTAAGGTAGAAAGAGCAACGAACTCTGATAAGGAAAACATTGTAACTAATGCTAATCAGAGTGTTTATACAGATGCAATTGTAAAACATATGATGGAACATGGGGTAACAGAAGATATTGATATTTTTCGATTGTTAGACGAGAAGCATAGCGCTGGCTATTTAGAACAGCCGCCGAACCTGAGATTTGTCAATAGAGAAAACACTTGCTATTTTTATTAGTAAATACTCTGTATCAGTGTAACAAAATTATTTGAGCTGCTGCCAACAATGTGGTACATCTACTCGGAATAGAAACATCCTTGTAGAGAAAACGTTTAAATGGTCAGATAAAACAACTTACAATTGAAATACAAGCTATCAAAAATGGCAAACTCAAAAGTCAGAGTGCTTGTGAAAGACAAATCCGTAAGCTCGACATACACCGAAACGCTTTCAAGTGTGTAATTGTAGAACTGGAACAGGACTTTTGTAGAATTGGAAAATAAATTGTCTCATCAATATTTTTAAGCCCTTCTTCTTCTTCTTCTTCTTCTTCTTTGTCTTCATCTTCTTATTATTCTTCTTCTTCTTATTATTATTATTATTATTATTATAATCATTATTATTATTAGTAGTAGTAGTACTAGAAGTAGTAGTAATAGTAGTAGTAGAAGTTGTAGTATGTTTGTTCTTATTATTTTTATTATTATTATTTACTGACCAAGAGTTTTACAGATGGCATGATCAGTGATTGATCACGGATGATGAAAACAAGTCTCACCAGATGTCCAGCACTCTCCACCTCTTTTCTAGAACTAATTCCAATCGGTTTGCGTACTCGCAACAACCGTTTACCATTGATATCTTTCAAGATACTGCCGTTGGTTTGCTCTGGAAAGTTGGTGGCACGAAGTCTCCAACAAGGTTCCAGGCCAATCCGCACTCTTTTAGTAAGAGTCTTGTTGGTGCTTTCTTACCTTGGTCTTTCTTCTACTTTCACCCTTTACGACAGTTGTGTATGGGCCCAGTAATGGCTGATATCATCATATTCATGTGAGTATGATTGAATTTATTATAATAATAATAATAATAATAATAATAATAATAATAAAAATTATTATTATTATTATTATTATTAATGATAATAATAATGATAATGATAATAATAATATAATAAAATGTGATGTGATTATGTGACCTTATTTCCCTTAGATCAGAAGAGTGATTTTTACGTATTGATACGCTTTTTGCGCATGGCAAATTTCTAATGTAATTAAGATGCTAAGTAATGATATATCCGTAGTTAATCAGCTGATTATGAAAGGCTAGAGGCCCTAGTTAGAAAATTAATTCAAAATTTAATTTATTAATTAATAAATGACGTATGTAGAGATTTGTGTAATGACAACAACTATATATGCATGCACCAATGAATATAATCGGTGTAATATATATATATATATATATATATATATATATATATATATATATATATATATATGTATATGTATATATATATATATATATATATATATGTATATATATATATATATAGATGCATATATATATATATATATATATATATATATATATATATATATATATATATGAGAGAGAGAGTAAGAGAGATTTACGTTAACCGAGAGGTATATGTTGTAACTCAGTATTGATCGAGTAGAAGTATTAATAAAACACTTCATTTTAAGGAAAGAAAGACTAGTATATACATATATATATATATATATATATATATATATATATATATATATATATATACCCAAAAAACTTTTATTAGTATACAATGCTATGCAAATGAAAGTGTTTTGATGAATATATAAGTTGTTATTCACTGAAAATCTTTTAACATGATGTTATATAGTGTGTATTACATTAATATAGTGGTGTATGATGTTTCAAATGAAATCGCTACACGCCAAATTAATCCTTGTAGATTTGTTTATTTATAACTTCTTTAGTACAGTGAAAATGACATTATACATTGAGTGATACTGATGGATTTAAGCATCTATGTGCAATCTGGTACGTTTTTTTGGAATTATTACCATATTCCACTTCAGCAACCAAGTCAATAACGAATTATTGGGAATGTACACTTGCTTATGAAAATAATATTACTAAAACATATGTTTTAGTAACATGTTTATGAAAATAATATTACTAAAACATACTTACAATTATTTGTAAGTAAATATAATTTTAACATTTATTTAAATGTTATCTTATTTCTTTTTAATCTGTTGAAAAACGACGTAAATTTCACATACCCTCAAAACCTGATCGCATTTACTCCGTATAGTTTATTCACATGCAAACATGAGTTAGTCTTCTGGGTTTATTTCTGCTAAAACATGTGTATCTGTATATATATATATATATATATATATATATATATATATATATATATATATATATATATATATATATATATATATATGCAAGTTTGGTTAAACAGTAACGCCAGCTTCTGTTTATTTATTTTTTGATTCGTTTTTTCGATTCATCCAACGACTGATTTGGTATTGTCGTTCATGTTGTTTAAACAATCGCCATATTTTTGCGAACGTTTTCGACGACGTCGGTCATCTTCAGGCGGATGAATGAGTATGCAAAATAAAATATTGATGAATTTATTAAGAAAACGCTTTTTAAAAACATTTCAATACCACTTCAACAATACTTCAACATACCTTCGTCCCCCTCATAACGAGCATGGTTGATACCAGGTGTATTTACTTGAATAAACAACGCTCCTATTATAGTGGGGACGAATACTGCAATATGAGATCCGAAGAATGGCCGTGTTCTTTGTTAAAATATTCCTGAATTTATTTTTGGGGATGCTATGTCTTATCAGGTGTTGGTTATGTGAAGATATTGATCATTATAGTAATTATAGGGAGTAGCAAACGAATGAATAAGAAAGGCAAACTCTACATGGCGAATATACACGGCGAAACAAGTGCAAAAAAATCAAAACAGTGGCAGTGAAAGTGACCGTCAGAATTCTAAAATTATCTATCGGTTTGAGGCTCTGGTATAGCGCGTGAATGTTTGGCATAATGTGCGACCCCCCCCCCCAACTACAACAAATGTAATATACTTCCGCTCTTAGAGGAGGTCCAACATCGTTTCAAGTTACAATATTAAGTAAAGTGTTCGATTTTACTTTCATTATTATTTCTGTAATATAATGTATGACAATTATGAGCCCCTGGCAACGCCGGATAGCCCTGCTTATATATATATATATATATATATATATATATATATATATATATATATATATATATATATATATATATATTTATATATATATATATGTTTATATATATATATATGTTTATATATATATGTTTATATATATATATGTTTTTATATATATATATATATATATATATATATATATATATATATATATATATGTGTGTGTGTGTGACGGGATAGATGTATATGTATCTATATTTAAATGAATCTAACGTACCTTTTTCATTGCGTGCCAAACGTTATCCTGCCGCTCGTCGCTTCTCCTCCCAATAACTGAGGATATCTGCAAGTAATTGTTCAACAACCATGAACATTTTCGAATCACTAATTTGAAGAAAGAGCCTTTATTGGCCCTCTCTTTCTGTCAGCGGTGGGAGTGCATTCCTGAACTACTGATCTTGATTAAATGATAGTCGTTGTCCAGCTATTCCCACACGTCTATTGCATTCAAAAACGTCCATCCAATGTTCGTTCGTTCCTTCTTCTCTCACTCAGTCCAGCTGACGTCACGTTCGCTTTAAGTGAACACATAGACCAGATGCCCCGTGAGTGTTTAACACCGGCTCGTGAATTAAAATCACGAGATAAATACTAGCCCCGTACCCACGCAGTATGTAACACCCAAAAGATAAGAATATGATAAAACAGCACAAAAGATCACATTCGATTTCGCCCATATCTAATTTCATATGATTCATTACAAAAAGAAATACAACCATTAATATCTTCAATTTAAAATCAGATATCCTATTAGCCGATGATCTTACAAAATGCCAGAGAAATCTGTACACTCGGCACCCTTTACATTCGCCAATATAAGGACACTGTTCTGAATATAAACACGGTGGTATTAATTGAAATAGTATTACGAAATAACAAACTGCAAATAAGATGAACGGTCATAACTATATGTGTCTCGCTAGCTCATCCAAGGATATGCAGAGATTTACCCAGAGAGTTTCCAGCGATAACCATGATTTTGGTGGCGTCACGATTCGGAAGTCGCGGCATACCTTTATTAGTTAAATACCGATAGCTGCGCCAGTGTTTTCAGTGAAGTAGTTAACCATCTGAATCAAGCAGGTAGGTTTTACGTGTGTTAGCAAGTGCCATCGCCCTGTCATACCAACCTAAAGAGCACGATGTCAGAGAACAATGTCGATCACATTTCAGCCGATGCCTTTCTATTTTAGATCGCCTGATTGCACCCTCCTCGAATTCATCTCGCTGAAACAGGACACACACATATCAAGCTGAAACACGAAGTACAATCATAAACCTAGGATCGCCAAAGTCTTTGAAGGGTTGATTCGGCAGACAATGACAAAGGCTCGTAGTCGTTTCCCGGGCCATCTCAGACCTGTAAGTAAAGCCAAAGTCGAGTTAATAGAGTGAAATCGACAAAACACTTATCTAATGACAAACTAACACATGTTTGAAATATATATATATATATATATATATATATATATATATATATATATATATATATATATATATATATATAGGTACACCCAATTGCTTAGACTTATAAAATACCAGTACTAGCACAATTTAACAAATCATACTGATATATAGATAAATGGCGAAGTCAATTAAGTTCATCAGCTACTATATTTCTACACACACACATACACACACACACACACACATATATATATATATATATATAGGGTGGGCAAAAATAAGGGTCCTATTTTTAAAAATTCATAACTTTTTTATTTATTGATTTTTTAAATTTTTTTTTTAGAATAAGTAAAGGACCCCTTCCGAAGCAAGCATGAGTCGTATTAGCCCTAAGGAACGTACCCTCATTTAGAAAACATTATTTTTGCTTAAAAAACTCAAAACAGTGTAAAAAATAATACTTTAGTTTTTGTAAGTTTTAAGAAGTGTTTTTCGGCTAAAATTTGTTTTGTTTATTTCAAAAAATCTCGGAAGGGTCAGTCTACACACACATAAAGTTTGGTGAGTTTAACTTTTATTTTGTGGAAGTTATTCAAATTCAAGTTATTCAAATTTAAAGATAGGACCCTTATTTTGGCCCACCCTGTATATGTATGTATATATATATATATATATATATATATATATATATATATATATATACATATATATATATATATATATATTAGTTCAGACGAAAAGTTCGTTCGTTTTTTAATGTCACTTTTCAAGCATAATAATGTGTGTTTGATATTCCTATTCTTCACATGTTGTAGTTGGTTCAGCGAGCGTGTCTACGTAAGTGTGAAATAAGCATCCGAGCAGAGAGGAGTTCTTACATTTAGCTTGTATTCCAGACATTGTAATGGAAGATCATCGAAGATCAAGCAGAAAACCATCGGTACCGAATGCCTTTTTTTACCACAGAGAAAGAAGGCAAACTACAGAAAACTGCATAAATATATGCCATGTTTATTGGGAGAATACTGTGAATGAACGGGTGTGCCAGAAATGGGTTGCTCGATTCCGAATAGATTTTTTCAGTGATAGATGCTTGTCGCTCTGGATAGCCAAATATTATGACTGACAGTGACCGAGTGAAAAAAAGATTGCCAGGTGAACAGAGCACATCACAGACATTCTCACAATTTCAAAATTGAGCTTGGAAAATGAATTGCATAAACGCGGTTATGTTTTTAAACTTGATGTTTTGGTACTTCCTTCATTAAAGAATGAACGAACTATGTGGCCAACCCAATATATATGTATGTATGTATGTATAAATATATATATATATATATATATATATATATATATATATACACACATTTAATCAAACATTGTTAGAAGTAACACACTGTTCTCTGCTTTATAATACCTTTTTAATGTTTACGAATATTTTCTGATTATGTGTTTCTCTGTTAAAATGGTGAAGTTAAGCTAGATTTCGTGATACATATGGAACATACATAATTATTGCGTATTTTAACACAAAAAAGATGATAAGAAAATGGTAAAATAACTGAAGGTATAATTAAGCAGAAGAATTTGCTCAACCGAAAAAATATGCCTCAATACACGCAATTCAACTGTATATACATATATATATATATATATATAGAAATATATATACATATATATATATATATATATATATATATATATATATATATATATATATATATATATATATGTATATATATATAGTCTAGGAAGTTTCTCAACCATTAAAACTATATAAAAAAAATACATATCTAAAAAAAAACAAAAAAAACTTATAGTCTCAAGTCTTCCAGTGGGAAATCACTCATGTAAGTCAATTTATTTATTACAGTTATTATATTAGTTAGTTTCTAACATTATTTTAAGGGATAATCAGTTGTTTCCCATGAAAAACTGTTTCGGGAATTTAAAAACAAGACAGTATTTAATTTCATGGCTTCCCAGCAGAGTTGATCAGACCCCACTTCCCTTAAAAGACAAACACATAAACGAATTTTATAAGGTAAATGTAATAATGAAAATAAATTCGACAATTTACAATATTTATTAATTCATAAAGTGTTCAAGCAAGTAAAATAAAAGTATAAAATGTTACTCTTTTTCTAGTAATTTTCAAGGAAAAGCTCTTTTCATTAGAGACGAAACACTTGCAAAATAACAAATTCCTAGTTATCAATAATTTTAAAATTCCAATTTTGCAGGAGAAGTATATTTTACGATCTACATACAGAAACAGTTTAAAAATTCGATGAAAAAAGTGCCCGCATGCAGGTATACGAGGAAGCAATCAGAAAATATTACAAAATAATTGGGCATTTAAATATGCAAATTTAATTGTATATAAATATGATAGAGTCCAGTGGCAAAATCCGTGAGCAATGAGAAGCTTGATTGCAGTGCAATCCAAAGCGAGCAATCCGTTAAAATTGATGTGTATTATTCTATCAGCATCTTACTCTAGGAGTGCGTAGACAATCAGTATAGATATAGTCATTTTGCTTGTAAAAGAGCTTCCTTTGTAAGCAGAATTACATTTCGAAGTAGAAATACACACACCCACACACACACATTTGTCGCTCCTTGTAAAATAAGTAGAGCACTCTAAATGGTAGTATAAACACAGCATGACGCCACTTGCTTTATATGCATCATTCCTTCTTTAAGAGAAGTAGAATGCCTCGACATCAAGCCGCTTTTATATGTGTTAAATTATCATTGTTTATCGGCTATTCAAATATTGGGCGCGCGGTTAACGACGTAGGATGCAAGTTGAAAAATACTTGTTATCCAGGGTTTAGAATCGTACGACCGGTAGTGAATAGTCATATCTCTATGCTGATGAGTCCTGATTGAAAAGGGACGAAACGTATACGTACATAGATAATAAACAACAACAAATATTTTATATTTGTCGCTCCTCGTAAAATAAGTAGAGCACTCTAAATTGTAGTATAAACACAGCATGACGTCACTTGCTTTATATGCACCATTCCTTCTTTAATAGAAGTAGAATGTCTCGACATCAAGCCGCTTTTATATGTGTTAAATTATCATTGTTTATCGGCTATTCAAATATTGGGCGCGCGGTTAACGACGTAGGATGCAAGTTGAAAAATACTTGTTATCCAGGGTTTCGAATCGTACGACCGGTAGTGAATAGTCATATCTCTATGCTGATGAGTCCTGATTGAAAAGGGACGAATCGTATACGTATATAGATAATAAACAACAACAAATATTTTATTTATTTATATATATATATATATATATATATATATATATAAATATAGAGTAATGATATTTTTTTAGTATAGAAGAAGGACCAGAGTTATCAATTCTGTACATAAGAAGATATTTATTTTATTTCACAGTATTCCCCACGTTAGTTTGATCGTTCATCGATAATGTCGGTTTAACGGTAACACTTAAGACTCAGATCGCAGTGTTACAGATTAAACAACACCCGCTCCTCAGTCGATGTTGTTATTAGCTAACGCATTATATCTGCGCAACTCTCCGTTGAGTTAGGACAAATATTGAGAAGAATAATAACATTTGAGATGTGTTACCCTTTTAAATTTCAGTTATACACACAATATGAATATACACACCATGCATGAGCTTGCGTATGAAATATATACCCGCACACGTGCGCTTCATTATAATTATAACAAGAATTACACCTAAAAGAAGCTAAAAAGCTAAACACTGAATAGAAGATATATATGCGTATGCGTTGGTGTATGACTATATTTGCTCTTTGTGTGTATGTTGTATGCGGTTATTGTTTCTCGTGTTTAATATATTAAAATCCTGTTCGGTGTTATTGCTTTTCGCATAAACACATTGTAAATAAATGTTTATTTCGGGAGAAGAATAAAAATCAATTTATTTGTTTGTCAAAGTGAATTAAATCTTCAGCAGGAATCGAATCACAAAACAAAATACATTCTTAATAAAACAGAATTTGAATGAAATGAATAATCAATGAACTATAAATAAATTAAAACAATAATAAAAATTCGAATTATAAAAATAAAATAAGACAAAATGTAAAAGTTTATACAGGCCAGCTAACAAGATGTCGTAACTAGAGAGTAAGATGCAGGTTGCAAATAAGTGGACTTCACACAACGTACCCACAGCTTAACCTCACCACCTCATACATGTAACGTACCGGGTCTTCATGCTCTGTAAGAGCACGTAATGGTTTTATATATATATATATATATATATATATATATATACATGTATATATATATATATATATATATATATATATATATATATATATATATATATATATATATATATATATATAACCAGGCCCTTCTTTCATACCTGACACCACAGAAGTTTATAAGGTAACGAACTTTCAATTCTTCCTAATGAAATGTCGATTATCTTCTTTATGTGTTACGTGGGTTCATAATCATGTGTCATGTTGTAGACAGTTGCGTGTAACTAAACAATTTGAATGCAAATCGCGATAAACGCCATTTAAAAAATATTGCGCAGCTATCTCTACAAAAAAAAGGTTGCATTTCGCACTCTAACACTCCAATTACCAATTACATTCTACAGAATATGATTTACAAATCATAGTGTTCGCTTTCAGTTAAAACAATATTTTAGTCAAAGTCTCATTTGATATGTTCGTCTTTAATTGTTTAATTTTTCAATTTAAAGAAATTGGATTCATCCTATTTAGCATTCAGCCTCTTAAATTCGAGAATCGTCCATTCATTTCGAACAGTGTTTCTCCATCTGATTAAAACACAAGTAAGACTTGGAACAAAAAGATGTCACGTTGTTTGACATGTAGAGTTCACACTCAAACTCACTTTTCCCTGATAAGCTTACAATATATTGAAATTATAATAAGAAGTATGACAAGAGAAAATAGAATAAGCTAAATTTGTTTAGATTTTAAATTGGTTCTCATTTGGGAGATAAATCGGTCGATGTAAATGGAAATAAACCAAAAAATGATTGCATCTCGTGGATTATATAATTAATCATATTATCAACAACCCACTGGCGGTGAGCCTGCTGGTGGAGTAAAAAACAACACGCCATCGCTTGCGGAAAGCAAGTACGATCTTACTCCATTTTGGGATTAGTTCACTGTTTTTTATTCAACTCTGTTTTAACTTTTACGCATTTATTTATCAACCAAAAAACATGTCCACTAATCTACTTAGCAAGTTTCCTAAATCACCACCTATCAGAAACCACAGTATTAAATTCTTGAGGCGACTAAATATCACTTGATACATTCCATTTGCAAACCTATATTTTGCGTTAACAAATTATCTCACGATGAATACTGTTACGCAGATACTTTGTATTGCGGCGTATTAGTAGCATTGCGTTTCGTACTCACCGCTAAAATGTAGATTCTTGATATTGAATAAAAAAGTAAAAGCATCGATAATCTAACAATATAAATAGGAGTAACAAATTAAATAAACAATTGTTATCGATATAATTCCTGAAAAATTTCCAAAATATTATAAAAATGCATAAATGGTGACAGATAGTCTGCGAAATTGATGTTTAATTCCGAAAAAATAAGAATATCGTTTTTCATTATTTATATCATGTTTATTTAATGAGAATATAAAGCGGGGCACTCTGTAGAGGCGACTGGAAATTGGAAAACACTATGACAAACTAGATTACAAGATACACATTTTCTTATAGTATTTTGAATGTATGCAAAGTTAATTCAAAAATTATTCGAAATATAAAAGAAACTCTGCACTCTTTGGTGTTGATAATTAAGAACCTAAATTCAGGGGAGATAATTATTTCATAGTTCTTTCCTTTTGAACCGATAGATTTGTCAAAACATATTAAATTAAATTAAATTAAAACCTATGACAATAACGTGTATACATATGTCCATATGACTACCTAAATATATATAGACATACATATTTATTATATAAAAATGCAATGTTATAAATGATATTCTAAAGATTATATACCTCGGAAAATACAGAAGTTCTTATGTTTGCAGAAAAATCGTACAAGGCATTACTTATAGTAAAGTAATCAAGTTAAAAATACTTAAAATATTCTAACTGAGAATAACATTTTTAAAATATGTATTTAAAACAATAAACATAATATATATCTAATGTTTTCTAAAAAATATAATAACGTCAAAATGTTGAAAAGTTGATTTTATTTTATTATTTTTCTAACAGTGCATTTCATTTCAACAAACCATGTTCGTATACATATGAGTTTATTAAGTATATCATGTTATTTATAAATATAGTAATGGCTACATATGTGCTTAAATAATAACAATGATAATAATAATGATGATAATAGTAATAATATGAAGAAGTCGAAAACGATTCATAAAAATAATCTGTGTATATTGAAAGTGAAAAAAATAGATAGAGAGAGAATGGCACCCCCACACACACACATATATATATATATATATATATATATATATATATATATATATATATATATATGTATATATATATACATATATATATATATACATATATATATATATATATATATATATATATGTATATTAAACATATTGCACCCCAAACACGGCAGGCCGCCACTGTAGACGTGAGCGGTTACTGATATATAGGGTATAGGTTTTGGGTGACATCTTAAGTCGGGAGCAGTGCAGCGAGATGTTTCTTTACATTAGTTTTAAACCTCTGCATGGCAGTTGGCAGTACAGTCGGGGAAACACGGAACGGGGACGGAGTTACAGAGTCCAGCAACACGAGGAAAGAAGCTATTAGAGTAGAAGGCTCTCCGGCATTTATGGACCATCGCAGTAAATGGACGGGATTTTGCTGATTGTCGAGTTGGTCTAGTGTATTTACGTCGAGGAGGCACAAGAGTTGCCAGTTCATCGGAGCACAATCCATTGAAGTATTTGTAAAACGAGCACAATGATGCAACAGTGCGGCGATGGGACAGAGGCTGGAACTTGGTGGATAGTGAGGGACCTATTAAGTTGGCGACTCTTTTTGGGGCCTTGTCTAAGAGGGAGAAACTAGTGGATGATGCACCAGCACAGATCTGGCAGCAATACTCTATGCATGGGCGGAAAGTGACTTAGTAGAGATACAGGATAAAATCAGGTGTGAAGAGTTTTCTAGCACGGTAGAGAGAGCCCACCTTCTTTGCTGCAGCCTTGCCAATGTCTTCCATGTATATATATATATATATATATATATATATATATATATATATATATAGAGAGAGAGAGAGAGAGAGAGAGAGAGAGAGAAAGAGAGAGAGAGAGTACATCACTTACACAGTATCCATAAAAGAGTGTTATTTATGTAGAAATTAAACGTATTTTTATGAGGAAGTTTTTATTTGAGAAATCGGAAATATATTTCGTACTGTGTTGTTAGCGTTCGCTTAATAAAGACAAACATTTGATGAATTGATTTAAATGCCAATTGCCTTAAATCTTCTGATATAATTTCGTACAGGGTGTAAACTATACACGTTGCTTGAAGCCTATTCAGATATGAACAGTTTTCTCGGATTGAGATGAATTAAATCACGTTATCTGATACATGTTTCGTTTATATGAATTCTCTGTCTGATTTAAATAAGGTTAACAGACGCACATTGACGTGTCTTTTTGAGACTAATTAAATGAAACTAAAATTCATTTTTGAGTTTAAATGCAATCATAATGTGATAATAACAATGCTGTATAGTTTGATACAATGCGCTGTATGTAGGAATAGAGCGACACCTAACACGCCGTCAAAAAGCATCCACTTAGTCTTTCAAAATGTAATGAAATATTCATTTTTATTAGGAATACTAACATCGATAAAGAATAAAAGAGATATCAAATTAAGGGTAGCGAACTTCTTTAAAAATTAAAGAAAAAAAAAAGATGACACCTGCTATCAAACTTTTATAATCTCGAACTTTTACCATCTTATACTCCAATGGAAAATTTGATTGCCTTGTTTTACTAATCTTACAGGTAAGAAAAAAGTCGTAGCAACAAAACGTATGGCACTTCCAGAAAAGAAAATTATTCATTGTTACTGTGTAAGCTCGCTAAAAAAAGAACTTTTCGATGTCGTCAATATCAAGAAAATAATCTCATAGACAAGTGATCAAACAAAACAAATTTACGACCCATGAAACAATAATAAACGTGAACGTTGAGAACAACAATGCCACCAACTAAATGCCAAGAGAAGGGAGTCTAAGGGTAAATTACTGGTCGTGCCAGGACTGATAAAACATAGAGTGTTGCAATTGAAGACCGAATTTTCGTGAATAATTCAAACATTGGCTGAAGTCTTTTTAAATACCAAATCTATAAGGATTCTAGATGGGTCTGTTAAAAATCCTAATGAGTCCATCCGTAGAAAATTATGGGGGACATCTTTTTTTTTGGGGGGGGCACACCATCTAACTCCTTTACATATTTGGCACAAGACGTTGTAAAACGAAAGCATGGAAAAAAAACTGCAACAAATAGTTAAGTGTACAAGATTTTATTTTCAGCCCTTGTGATAAAAGATGACACACTTTCATTTTTTGTCCATAGTGTCATTTCGGCCACGCTCTACGTCGACGCAGATTTATATTTTCCAATCAGAACGCATCAAAGCCTACTAGCAGCAGCTGGCAAATCAGTATATAACGGTTGCGTCTTTTCTAACGTGCACACACTTAGCTTAATCACTCTTCGCTCGAACAGGCCCCGTCTCCAACGAACACTCTATCTACGATAAATCTCTGTTAGCCGATCCTTCGTTATTTTACAACGACGACATGTATTGCTGATATACTTAATTTTCAGAGTATTTTATCACTTTCTCAAATAAATCCAAACTTCTGAGTATCTCTAATCCAATATATAGTAATTTACAGATTTCTCAAATTAATATTAGACGCCATAACATATCTGAATATCATACTTCCTTTTTAGTGAGAAAAGGGAATAATAACATAATAAATTACTAAATCACTATTTGCCGTTAACAAACATTTTGGGTGAAAAGGAAGATATCTCTTGATATAAACATAACACGGAGAAGCTGTCGGATAATGCAAGCATCATTTCTTGTAATTAATTGCTCTGGGATTTGTTTAAACTTCCTGTTCACCTGTCAGCAATCATCTTCATCTGGCGAAAGTTAACTAAGCAGACGGATGCACGGTTCATAACCTGATCGTTCCCACACTGACCAATATTGTTTGACGGATCGTTTAATGAAAGTTTAAAGTCAACTTAAATCAACTTGGCAATGACATGTCCATTGCGAGATGAAAGGCTTTCTTTTATTTGAAATTTTTGTCGATAAAATCAGCATTATGCGCGGAATAAAATAAACATAAAATATATTGGTTAAAACTACAAAATAAAAAGGAAAAGATGCGGAAAAGAGAAAGAGGGCAATAACTAAGACGGACAGATAGAACGAGTGTGTGGGGAAAAGAGAGAATTAGAAGGGAAGATAGGGGAGAGATGAAAGGGAAAATAAGCGTAAGATGGAAGTGAAATAGAAATATAGGTTATGTACAAAGCAGGGGACGTAGACATTGATAGAGATCAATATAAGAACACACGATGCGATAAGTAAACGAAGAGAAAATAAGGCAATATAATGTATGTACTGGGTTATTCATAAGTCATTTAGCTATTTATTTTTGAAATTCTTAAGTTAAAATATACGGTAATAAAAAACAGAAAGTTTATTCAACAAATTCATTTATGGGAGTTTAACAGTAACGCAAAATTTCAAAAGTTGCCTCTTCGTTTTGCATGCATAGCTCAATTCATTTTTGCAAGGAATTTACGACTCTTCGTAGCATATTTAATTGATTATGGTGTTGTGCGAAGGAGGCTTTCTGTTCACAACGAACAAATTTAAAATAAAAAAGGCAGTAATTAGAGAGTAAGATAACAATTATCAAAAGTTCATAGTATGTTTGTGCTTCATATGGTAATCATTTTAAATAGCTAAGTGAAGTGACTTATGAATCACCCTGTATATAACATTAGTATGTCATGTATAAACACATATTATATTATAAGGAAATATAATAGTATATGTGTATAGATTTTCAGTAGTTACATCTACAGAGCTCAATACGTGAACAAGGCTTAGTAGTAGAGAATCATCATCGGAAATGCATGGATTGTTGTTAGTGATTGTTGTTATCTAATTCGATTTAGTCTAGATAACTGACAAATAAGATTGGTGGTTACGAAGAAATAAAAACGAATATTAAACACTATTTAGATATACCTACATTGCTAACTAAAATCATTACACTAGGCTGTATGATTCCATGAGGGAATGAACTATTGACTCCGATGTGTAACTAACTTGTCCTGAATATATTTTCATCCTACTGTATATATATATATATATATATATATATATATATATATATATATATATATATATATATATATATACAGGGTGTTTCAAAAGTCTTGGGAACATTACAAATGCGTATATCTCATAAACTATTCCAGGTAGAAAAAAGAAACTGGTGCCATTTTAAAGCTTGCTTAATCAAGTTTTGGGTCATACTAATGATTTTCGTGTCATCTTTCCAGGTGCAGTAATGGCGTTCTCTAAACAAGACAAGGCATTTTGCGTCCTCCAATTTGCAAAGACTGAATCGTGGACATGTGTTCAGCGTGCATTTCGCAGGAAATTTAAAAAAGAAGCCCCTGAAAGGAAATCCATTGTCAGATGGCATGCTAAATTTGTGAAAGATGGGTGTTTGTGCCCAAGTAAGCGAACAGGTCGCCCTTCAACTTCAGAAGATGCAGTTGAGCAAGTTCGGATAGCCTTTCAGCGGAGCCCCCGTAAATCAGTGAGAAGAGCCAGCAGGGAACTTCAGCTTGCTCCAGCAACTGTCTGGCGTGTCTTAAGGAAACGACTGCAAATGGTACCTTACAAGCTCAAGTTAGTCTAAAAGTTGAAGGACACTGATAAGCCACTTGGCCGTGACTTTTGCATTGCAATGCAAGAGAAGTTGGAAGATAACGGCTTTGATGACCGGCTTGTTTTTAGCGATGAGGCGACCTTCCATCTGAATGGCAAAGTTAACAAGCATAACACTCGCATATGGGGTACTGAGAATCCTCATGAACTTCTTTAGCACGAGCGAGATTCACCAAAAGTGAACGTGTTTTGTGCAATTTCCAAGAAAGGTGTCTATGGACCGTTCTTCTTTGAAGAGGCAACTATCACTGGTGAATCCTATCTCAACATGCTGGAAGACTGGTTAATGGCTCAGTTGGAACAAGCAGAATCTGATGACTTCATTTTTCAACAAGATGGTGCACCACCACACTGGAGTCTTAGAGTAAGGCAGTTTCTTAACACAAGGCTGCCTGGTAGATGGATTGGGAGATCTGGGCGAGGTGATGACGTTCTCATGCCCTGGCCTCCTAGGTCTCCAGATCTTACCCCGTGTGACATATTCCTTTGGGGCTTTGTCAAGCAACAAGTCTATGTGCCGCCCCTTCCAAGAGATATTGACGAAGTAAAGGCTCGAGTAACGGCAGTTGTGGGAACCATTGACGTCAAGATGCTGGAACGCGTTTGGCAGGAAATGGACTATCGACTAGATGTCTGCCGTGTGACGAATGGTGCTCATATTGAGCAACTTTGAAGATTCCCCACAAAACTTGAAACTTTAACCTTTCCAACGGTACCAATTTCATTTTTCAACTCCAAATAGTTTTTGAGTTATTAAAAATCGTTATGTTCCCAAGACTTTTGAAACACCTTGTATATATGTATATATATATATATATATATATATATATATATATATATATATATATATATATATATATAATTTAAAATATATTTAAAAGCCATTAGAAGCCATACAATGTAAATATTTTTTTAGATGTCAATCTTATTTATTTCGTCGATAGATGTTTTTATAAAATAAATTTAGGTTGTTTCATATCATTTGAAGTATGTTTTATACGGTTGCTGTCGTATTTTCTATCTTGACAGAATGTTGTTTTGTTATTATATGGTTTGCTCGAAGTCTACTAAGACAGAGCGCAATTTTTATTTAAAAGTTAGTTTTTAATTTACTTTAACTATGGTACAATAAATACAATATACGATATTTTACCGATAAATAATAATCTCGGAAATTCTATTCCAAAGTTTAATTCCATAGGTTTTGACAACCGTGGGCACAGGTGACACCATTGTTACAGTAAATCAAAAGCAACATATATGCGTAATATAAACATATATATATATATATATATATATATATATATATATATATATATATATATATATATACATATATATATATACATATATAAACATATATATATACATATATAAACATATATATATAAGTATATATATATATATAAGTATATATATATATTATATAAGTATATATATATATATATATATATATATTGCAAGTATGAAGGGAAGACGAATTCTATCGTTCATGATTAAAAGTTAATCAAAAAAAAATGCCAGCCGACCGGTTTCGCCCTCTCTTAACAAAGGATGTATCGAGAGATTAAAAAAAAACGAGAGATTTTAAAAAACGGGGTGAAAAGAGAGAGATCAAATATAAAATAGCGCTATGTTATATGTACAATGGAGGATGAATATTAGACACACATCACATCTAGTCCTAATAGACATTCCCTTTGCAAGCAAAGGGAGGGACGTTTAAAACGAACGTGGATCGTCTCCAAGATGTTGAGATGGTATAACGAGTGAGCATGACTGGGAATTGTGAAGGAGTCCATGCTAAAATTCATAGCGCACGGCGGGTTTTTAAGTAAATGATCTGTAATAGAAGACCCGTATGTGTTGTTTTGAACGTCCGTTGATCGGAAGGTTCCATCACATCTTAACGTCGTCCTAACCACGTAGTCAGCACTGCAACTACATTTAAAATGATAAATTACATTATTTTTATGGTGGGGGGTAGAACGTCTTTACGAGAGGACGCCAATAAAAGTTTTGTAGAAAACACAACATTCACATTCGAAGAAAAATATTAATTTACAACTGTTGAGCTGATTTGCTTGGCGAATTTCTCACTTACTGTGCCTAACCAAATAAAAATAAATACTTTTTCCGAAGTAAAACCATATACGTTGACTAAATGTCCAATTTACTTTCGTTTACCTTTTTTGTTTCATTTAATTTATATTTTCATTTGCGGTGTCTCATTTAGACGTTATATTTTCTGTTTGGGAATGGTTAGTGTTACATCTTAAGAGTTAGAGGGTGGGTTAGGATTAAGGTTGCATGCTCTGTATCCACACATTCTTTCGAAAGCAATTAGTAGGAATGTTTTCCTTGCTCTTGCATCATGTTAATTGTCGATATGTAGATAACCAGCCAAAGCGACACCGAAACAAGTATCTACAGCAGAAACCATGTCTAGAACTGAAACTAGTACTATGGAACCGACTCGATTGGGACTTAGCAAACCCAGTTAATAGGTTAGCGTCATTATTTACTATATATATATATATATATATATATATATATATATATATATATATATATATATGGAGAGAGAGAGAGAGAGAGAGAGAGAGAGAGAGAGAGAGATGAAAGAAAGGGATAAACATGTACGGATGACAAGTTTATTTCAACTTCGATTGTTCAATGCTAGGTATAGTCGGTAAAAATGTTTAGTATTCTTTCCTTAAGCCAAGACTTTTCAAAGATTAAAATATCATCAACCGAGGAATTACATATTTAGATAAGTTGGCAGTGGAAAAGCCAACAATCAGAATTTGAAAAAATATTAAGTAATGGAGAGTGAGAAAGTACGTGTAAAAATGATATGGGCTCTGTCCAGTTGGTACATGTCCGTTGATGTTTAGTTCAGTCGAAGGTAAGGCGCACTTATTCTGAAGTAATATTGAGAATTCAGGCCATTTTAAAAATACTTTCGTGGACCGAGAGTGGAATTGAAGTTGAACTGTGTACATTAAACGTTGGCAGTGAGATATTTAAGCAATTCTAAGAAAAACGAAATCGAGGTCAATTACATAATATTTTTCAGATTTTGAATTTTGGCTTTTCCACTGCCAACTTATCTATCGATGTAATTCCTCTGATGATAATATTTTAATCTTTGAAAAGCCTAGGCTTAAGGAAAGAATAATACACATTTTTTTTTACCGAGTACACCTTGCATTGAACAATCGATTTGAAACAAATTTGTCATTCGTACATGTTTAGCCCGCTTCTTTCATCTATCTTTATAATTGCTCTATCTTATATATTGAGCTTAAACCATTTCACTATAGGTTCTATCTGCTAAAAGTATACTTTTAGTTTCATATTTTATATATATATATATATATATATATATATATATATATATATATATATATCAGTATTTTTTTTTTTTTCAAATATTAATCATTACAAATGAACCATCGTATAATGAACGCACACTTATTTCCAGAATCAAAATTTTAAACTGTAGTATTCTTTTTCGTTATTTTATATTTTAAGTAATACGATCGATCAAGCATACTTTCACGATTCGGTTTGAAATGACATCGTCATTCTTCTTCTTTCGTGTGAATCAGATGATTCTGGCGTTGGCATTAGTTTCCCCGATGTTTTTTCTAGTTAGATACTTTTCTGGAAAGACCACGATAATGTTGCCTAAGTGAAAGTGGTACTGTGGAACCGACCGGATCTTCAGTCCGTGTCGTTATCAACTTAACCACCGTCACCTACCGTATCGTCAGTGATAAACGATTAGTTTGAATCGTCGGGTTTTATTTGAGGTGTGCCTAGCCAGATGTTTAAAATGCTTCGGCTGTCAGTCGGCCAATCGCACTTGATATTCAAACAGTATTTCTCTTATTTTATTTTTTGGGGTAAGGACCATTAATAAAGAGTATTTAGATTACTATTCTAATCTTGGGTGTAATTTTCACAATGTATCGACCTATGCCATATCCGACCTTTATTAGTTGCACCTTGTCGAAATTGAAAATGTTATGACGATCTCGGGAATACGTGCGGCATTTCGAACTGACTTATTTTTTTAATCCGTTAGGGTAGATGGTTATTGCTTCGAAGTATTACGTAAGGTTTCACTATATTCTTAATATCGCCTGTAGTAAATACTGAACCTTCAACTCTCATAATACTGCCACTTAGAATGATCATTACTTAGCTCGTCATCCGTTGCGCAACGGGTCTACATTAAGGTTATACCAGCTAAAACATTAAAGTGAGAATAGCATTGTAATGACAAACGAGAACAGTCGTAACTTAAGAAAGCTTTATTCGGCCAAACTGTCTGTACAATATTAGTGCTGCTATGTATGTTGTTAAGACGAGCAGGACAGTTCTCCAAAAGGGAGATACTTTAGAATAGGGAAATTATTCGTAATTGTTCATTACAAGCATCCAGGAAGATAACGGTAGTCCGAATAACCTAAATAGTATACACTTGATTTTATCACGTTTTAGTAAAATATATTCTATTTTTTTTATAAGCAGGTTTAACTTTAAAATATATTTTTCATTGTTTGTAGAAGGGACTTGCCCCCCCCCACAAATACACTGGCAACTCTAAAATCAAACAAAATGCGGATTGTAATAAAAAAGAACCAACACTACCCTGAATATAATCTTAAGCACTGCGCATAATTGTCGCAGTCATTTTGTTGGCATGACGTATCTTTATATTAGTCGCGTAGCTCTTCTATAAAAGAACCATCATCCTAGATCTATCTTTATCAAAGGATATGATCGACAGTTAATTGGTTGGTTTATTGATAAGTTTTACGGCATGTACACCATCGTTGGTTCATTTAATACAAAAAATCGTACACACTTTGTATACGATTCTTTTGAAGATAACTTTTTTATGATCTAAGATTTTTCTTACATCTCCTGTTCTATTTCAAATACTCATCTATTTCGTCTTGGCTGACTAGTCTCTTAACTTCGATCATCTGACGAGTCCGTTAGTCCGTAGTTTTGTATAGCTTTAGTTTGATAATAGGATTCACATCGTAAATCGCGCAGATTGAATGGACGAATCGTAAGAAGACTCGTTCTTCTTTAAGCCCAATTTAAGCTGAGTCTTGTATTGAGATTATATCAAATCCTTTTTTCTATAAGAAAAATATTTTTTTTTAAAGTTAGTTCGAAAACTCTAGCTCAGCATTTAAAACAAAAGAAAACAGCTTATTATTTCGCTGTTTACATAGAACGTAGCCCGAATGTTTTTTTCTATTAAAAAAAAACATTTATTACAAAAACAATACACGTTTAGTACAGGAGGTCAATTGGGATTTGTACAGACAGTTTCAATTGGTTTATAAGTACACTATATCAAATTCCTAAAGAATGTCTGTACTTTTACGTAAATAATAAAAATAAGAAATGGATCGAGCGTAGTCGAAGGCGGCCCGGAGGTTCCGATTTCGGTTGCTACTACGTATAAATAGAGGGAAGGGTGCATCTCTATTCACTAGATCGCTCTACTTACGCTTGATACTCACCTTATAAGTCTGCATTTCAGCAGGAGCTATCAAGTATGTTATGACTTGACCAAATATTTAACTGCGGTTATCGGGCCTATTAGCAATCAATCTTACCATTTGACTAATATGCTGCTATATACGTATATACAGTTAGACAATACTTGCCGGTTGTTTTTTTTTATCTATCTCTGATTATGATATTTTTATATGAGATATGCATATGCAAATCAATCATAGTATCATGTTTATAGAAACAATCGACATATTTGTTACATTTTATGTAGGACGAAACCTGAAAAGATAATGCTTTGAGTTCTTATTTCTTGCATGAATCATCATGGTACGACGTGGTTTTGATTTTGTCTGGCTCGATCCTGTGAAATATTATAACATAAAATATGAGTAAGGGATCACAGATTGCTGAATTATTTTCTAGAGTGAAAATGTGAGAGAGGCGAGAGTAGACAATGTGAAATACTCTTGGCAAGAACTGAGAAGTTCAAAGATTGGGGATGAGTATTTGTTTGCCTGTTTCACATTTTGCTTACGTAGAGTAGCGAGAAATATACATATAATTTGTAATAATGAGGTTTTTTTAATATAATGTAACCATGGTGGCAAGCGCTCAAGCGATCATCAGACGCTGTAACATCGGAATTTAGAATCAAATTCACGATCAATTATTATCCACGCATTGATGTTTTTTTCGTATTACGTAATTATGTTATCATTTCACAGACTTCTAGAAATAGTAATCTTATTTTATTTCTGCTTAATTATTCATTTGTTATTAATTGATATTGTTTATTCTATTAATTGATTTTAGTATAGGTGACAACATTATATTTATCTTTATTACTATTTAACAATACGCAACTCTTATTTTCTGTATTGATCCTTATTCTATATATTATACAGATAACCCTCTCTCATACACACATATATATATATATATATATATATATATATATATATATATATATATATATATATATATATATATATATACACACACATATATATATATATATATATATATATATATATATATATATATATGGGAAGAGGAGGATGAAGGTAATACGACGTGATGGTAAAATGAAAAAGGAAAACCAAAAACTGGATGTTTTTTATGTGTACATCAACGTTTCGTCTTTATTTATAAGACTTCATCAGGATGATGATATAGAGAAAAGATATCATGCAAGTACAAATACATGTAGGGTAGACATGTTGGGAGGAAAAATAAAATAAAATGAAAAATAATGGCAACGTCTTGGTTGACGTCCGTACTTGTTAGAGAATAAAAATGAGTGACGAAAATGAGTGGGAAAAAAGGGGAAGGATGGAGGGAGCAAGGACTACTGTGGCTGGCGGTGAGAGAAAGAGGTGGGGGATGAGCAGGGGTAAAATGGATGGCAGAGAGAGATTGGAGGAAGAGGGGGAGGGAGGTGTTTGACCAGATGGCTGTGGTCAGGATTGGAGGGGAAGAGTGAGTTGGAATGTTGTGGGGGGTGTATGCAGGGAAAATATATATATATATAACTTCTTTGTTATATGGTAGGAAAAATCCCAGCAGAGTGTTCGATTAATTAAGAATTAAAGTTAAAAATTAAAAGTTAAGAGCGTAATATTTATATTGGTACAGAAAAATTAGTACAACATTCGTACCGTCGGTTTCAAACACGGAAGGACTTAGCCATCCGGCTCTCTTATGACAATAGAAGCTGAAGAGAGCAATATAAAATAATTTTATAATTAAATCAACGAGATTTAATCGATATTCCTAATTAATTTGTCTGAATCAAAATGCTAGAATTCTCCGACGGAAAATAATATAAACTAAATTCAACGATAACATGTTAGAAACCAGATGATATGCACTTACTATAATCGATTTGTATGTAAATTATGTGTGTGCTGTTCATGACTGTTTTGAAGTCTTAAATTGTCGAATATCGAAAAAGGTAACGTTTCTGAGCAGATTTGTAGTACGCCGTTGCGAGGGAATAATGTTTGATTTGTTTTTAAGAAGGTGGCGTGTATTACGTCACGTAAGTGTCGCCAATTTTTGATGAGTGAACATCAATAGTTAGATTTCAAAAGAGACGGAAACTGGACAAAGCGAGGCGCATTGGTTTGTATAACTTGGAACGTTATACAATTGAACAATACAGTGCGCAGACGGTTAATGTATTTTTTGTAGGACAATCACACAGAACAAAATGAAAGATAATACATTGGGTTTAGTATGGTGAATGTATACAAGACGAAATAAACTTTATCCCAGAATTCGTCGATTCTTCTGCCATTAGCCTGGCAGAGAACGCAGGACCACATTTTGTCTTGTTAGGAAAAAATCTCTAACTGAAAATGTTCATGTCGATCACGTGATCTGTCATCAAAGATCGCGTGTGAATCTGATTAAAAGCAAACGCAAACCTACTAAAGAAGTGATGATGACAAATATCGCTAAGCCTTATCAACATTTACATCTATCGGTGGAAAGTAGTTAATTCATGTAATCTGCTACACTATCTTAATTCTCACATTATATACTGAATAACGTAACGAGTGTATTCGTGCACACAGGATGGATTCAGAAGATGAGGATGATGTAATTATACTACGATTTGTAAGATATGAGGTGGGGGGGAGGCTAATGACGTAACTAATTAAAACACACATACAAGAGAGATGATGGTAGATAAAGAGAGAGAGACATAAGTCGAAGAGAGATAAAGATAAAGAGATGTAATACAAGGGAAAGAAAGGGATATATAGAGGACACTGAGAGGTGAGTATCGATAAAGATTATGGTATCATAAAGCAAGTAATATATACGTATATGAAACATGGTATATAGTTACAGGAAACGACGGGGAAAGAAGAGGAAAAAATATTGAATAGGCAAGTGAAAGCAAGGAAGTGAGAGTAGAGAATAAACAACAAATGACAATTATCAATATTTTATATATATATATATGTGTGTGTGGGGGGGTGTATATATATATGTATATGTATATGTATATATATATATATATATATATATATATATATATATATGTATATACATATATATTCAAAAGCTGACAAAAGATGTTATTTCTCATTCATTATTGCATCTATTTTAAAGAACATAATTTCTTGTCAAAACATAAATATTAATAACTGACAAAATAAAGAAAATATATATAACAAATATCGACTTAGCGAGTCAGGATTGGTCTAGTCTCTTACTAAAAGTCTGTAAACCGTTAACTTATCTTCCTTGTTATATTGGTGTTTATCGAGCACTCATCGTGATCATCATATAAAAGGAAAACATATATATATATATATATATATATATATATATATCTGCATATATGTATACACATATATATATGCATGTATATATATGCATATATATATATATATATATATATATATATATATATATATATATATATTTACTTAAAAAATAAATGACGTCATAAATAGTAAAAAGTTTTTTCCAAGATATGTAAACTCATATGTAAAGGATGACTGCTAGTTATTAACAATTACATGGATAAATCAATGGTCCGTATGTGTCATGAGCACATTCGAATCTTTGGCTGACCTAAAAATGACAAAAAAGTGTGTGGGATAGAACATTTAAAAACAAGAACTACCGAGAAAGTTGTATGTTAAATCGTTTAAGTAAACACCTAACCGGTGTTAGTTTCAGATAGAAGCTTAAAAATGAGGCTCTTCTTTTTTTCTTTTTTTCTCCATCTTTGTTATTGCCCACTTAAAATGATTCGACGAACAATTTAACATATGGATAATTAATTAATCTTTTTGATTTTACAAAAAGCAGATGAGGAAAATGATAAAAAACATAATTAAAGGTTGAATTAAACCAGAGAAGTATGGGGGGTTAACAATAACTGTATGAATAGAAGAATACTGTCTCAATTCACACACTCACACACACATATATATATATATGTATATATATATATATATATATATATATACATATATCCATATATATACATGCATATATATAAATATATATATATATATATATAAATATATATATATATTTATATATATATATATGTATATATATATACATATATATATACATATATATATATATGTATATATGATTTTTATATGTCCTAATTGAAATGCATATATATATATATATATATACGTGTATGTATGTATATATATATATATATATATATACATTCATATATATATATATATATATATATATATATATATATATATGTATATATACATATATATATATACATATATATACATATATATGTATATACATATATGTATATAGATATATATGTATATATATAAATATATATATATATTTATATTGTATATATGTGTGTATATATATATATATATATATATGTATACATGTATATATACATATATATATAAATGTATATACATATATATATATATATATATATATATATATATATATTTATATATATATATATATATATATACATGATCTTAATTTGTCCTAGTCGCAATATTTACACATTTATGACTTTTGCTCTTTGTATTTTAAGCATTTATCATCAGCTTTAATACTTACGTAAACACTACTAAATGTAGGTATATATATATATATATATATATATATATATATATATAAAATTTATTTCGCATGGCTAACTTACTCACATACAGTCCAGCGTTCTACCACTGGGCCAAGACACTCCTTGTAGAAATATGTACGATTTTTATCACCCAAGTATTTAATGTATTTCTATGTAATTGTTGTTATAGTTGATTTTCAGCTCATTCTTATTGAGCTTACTATTATTTCAATCGTGTCACTTTCTAAGTGATTAAGATGCAGAAAACTTCATCATAAGTCGTCCTAAACCTCAACGGTCGTATTTTTCGTTAATATATATATATTAATTTAATACGTGCATAAAAGTAATCCATGAGCACGTGATCCTGGCTCACAGCCGTCATCAGCATGGCTAACTTACACAGAGATCGAACCCTTTGTCTATAGTCCAGCGTTCTTCCACTGGGCCAAGACGCTCTGTGTAGAAATATGTACGATTTTTCACCCAAGTATTTAATGTATTTCTATGTAATTATTTTTATAGGTGATTTTCAGCTCGTTGTTATTGAGCTTACTATTATTTCAATGTACGTATAAAATAAATATACCGAACGAAATACGAGTGGCTTTGTATATTATTACATTCTTATTATTATGAAATATATTATGATTGTCAGTAATAGAAACGTATTATTAGTAGTAAGCATATGAAACCCCTTTGTTAAAAATCACAGAAACATTTCCGCCAATATTTAAGTTTTCATATATAACTTATGATTATTATTTTTGATGACTTAATAAAAATTGTACTTTTATTATAGAGCAGATTATTTATTTTTAACTTTATTTCAGGTGGAAGGAGACATCTTAGATGGTGGTCTGACTTGCTATTGTTTTTATCGTTTCCTCACTAAGTGAAATGAATAATAGAAAAGGCACGTGTTTTTCTTTGTCAAGTTTCGCGTGATGGTAGAGAAGTACATGTATTTATTTATATAAACATAAATACACATAGGTTTTTATTATAGTGTGAACGATAGGTATAATTGATGCTTGTGCGTGCATATGGATCTGAAAATCATAATAGTATTTATAACGAAGGTGTTAATTTTTCCATCTTATTTTCCTCTCGCTACACCACAACACTATCTGCAACGCATCACCTGCACAATTGATCATAGAACCATACCAACTCCTCACATATAATTGTTTCAATTTCCTCGACACACTTTGTCGTCGCCGAGTCTACTTTTCTTCAAACACGCACCCTCCACCGGCTGAGTGTGATTGTGATCGTAAGAACCAACCGCTTCCCCATTGATGATTAGCGCCGGTTGATTTGACCGGCGCTCAGCAAACACACGGCATGAAAGCGAACTTTGCTCGTCGTTTGCTAAGACCGGATTAAGTAATAATAGGAAGAGTCTTGTCGAGGGAGATAAAGTGGCGACGAGAGAATGGAACGCGTCGCAGACAGATGTGCCTAAGAGAGTTGATTGTCTTTTCAAAAATCTCACCTTTAACAAGACGTTTGGAATGGCTCCAGACTTACGGTCACCAACGGTCATGTTTGTGTCCATCACTGATCACATAGTTACTCAAGACTGATTGTCAAAAGGAAACTCGGTTATTAAAGATCGATAGATAAATGCATATATATATATATATATATATATATATATATATATATATATATATATATATATATATATATGTATATATATATATATATATATATATACATATGTGTATACATACATATATACATATATATATATGTATACATACATACATACATACATATATATATATTTATATATATATATATATATGTTTATATATATATATATATATATATATAAAGCGCCAATCTGCGCATAACATCGTCATAACTACACTTAACCCTTACGTCTTAAGAAATTGACGTCTCTTTCTGCTGGTGTTGTGATTCGACCCCTCGGGGTTAATACCATCAAAATGAGGAGGAAGAAAAGAAGGGAAAAAACCTATAAAGCTAGTCTCCCGTGACAAGGTTGTTCTACAACGAAAGCTTGCAAAAAAAATTAAATAAACGCGTTGTTCATTTAAAATTTCACGATTGTTGATTTTCAAAATATTTCACTTTAATATATATATATATATATATATATATATATATATTAATTAATTTTTAGTAAATATAAAATGATTCATACTGTAAATACGCCGACGTTTCAAGCTTTTCATCTCATCAGTGTAGGTAATAATAATCCTAGATTTTCGCAAGTTTCGAACCTTGTTCTACCCTAGACTCCGCAAGCAAGCGCCAACACAAAACGGTCACGAGACATTACCGCGTCAAGAAAGGAATGTAAGTGCTATTTATGCGAAGGAGCATCTATATAAATACTGTGTCGAGTGTTCGATGAACGTTGTCGTAACATGCAATATAGCTAAGTTACAACGTATTTTTAACTTTCCCGAACAGGGCTCAACTTCAATCTCTTTAAGGGGCTTAAATCGGAACAATTATCAAATTTTCATATCATATTTTGAGCTCTAGTAATATATCCATTATCAATCTATTACATCAACTTTTGTGTAAATCAAAGGAATTTTAAACATATCTACTTATTTTAACAATTTCAGGAAAATAAAGCTAAAAACACATTCCTTGTAGTAATTAATAGCACTATGGCAAAACGTATGTGTTTCACTGCCTAGAGATTATTTCCTAAAGGGGTTTCTATGGGAATGGCATATAAACGTTTCTGTGTAGCTTTTTGTTCATGAATATATTTTCATACTGATATATATATATATATATATATATATATATATATATATATATATATATATATAAATATATATATATATATATATATATATATATATATGCGTGTGTGTGTGTGTGGGTGTATATTAATATATATATATATTTATATATATATGTTTATAGTATTGATGTGTTTTACAAAGAATATATACTTTTTTTAAAGACATATAGTCCTTATAACATCTGAAATATTTTAATTGTAAGCTAAATGAAGCCGTATTACAAGATTCAGCGAATATATATCTCATGTCTGCATTCGATATACCATGAGGAATTGATCCCAGACTATAATTACATTAGTTTTTACAATTTTATAAAATTCTTTACTTCGATTACAGTTTAAGTGTTGGCCTCATCTTACACACAACGGTAATTTATTCTATGTTTAATGTCTTTAACTTATGCCCTATCTTACTAACAATACATTATTATTCATGTTTAATGTATTTAAGATTAATATTAAATTTAATATCTGACTTGAATAAATTACTTGTAAAAACTAATTCAACTCTGGTTTTGGATTAATTCCCGATGATCTATGAAATCGAAATATCAATATATATATATATATATATATATATATATATATATATATATATATATATATATATATATGTATATATATATGTATATGTATATATATATATATATGTATATATATATATGTATATATATATATATATATGTATATGTATATATATATATATATATATGTATATATATATATATATATATATATATATATATATATATAGATAGATAGATAGATAGATAGATAGATATTAATGCAAGTTTAGGTAAATAGAATTGACAGCTTCTGGCTAATTATTTCTCTGATCCCATATTTTCCACTGACATACCAGCAATATGATGCTATATTTCACTGTGTTTAAGAACTGGCCATACAATATACGGTATTAGTTTAAGGCAGATCATACATTTTATTTATAGTTCACTTTGCGGGCGAGGTAAGTGGGTCTTCAGAAAACATGTCTACTCTGTTCCACAGACAAAACAAAAAATATATTTTGCTATCAATATACCGATCATGTATTCTATGAATCGACTTGTACGATATGTAACGTTCTTGACATGTTAACATCCTATTATCTTATAAGCATTTACGTATGCAAATTTATATATGAAGGGTATATCTATATTTTGGGTCAGAAACACACCTAAAAAAGATGGCAGGTATGTTTCTGTGTCTAAATTTCGTTTTCAATAACATCCAGTCTGGACTCGCGTATTCTTTCTCCTATATTAAAAAAAACCCATGGTTAATAACCATTTAAATTGAACAGGGTATTTGATAGGACCTGAACACAGATTGTGGAGACTTCTGCATGAATTGAAAACAGTTGCGCCACTGATATTCACACACACAATTATCTGAATTATAGGCGGAAGTGGCACTACGATTACGAATGTGTACTCAAGAAAGGGTTGCGCAATCTCCAGCGCAGTTCTCTTGACACGAATCTTTTTTTATATTCACTGGCTAGGTCAACACGATAACTACTGAAATAATTGTCTGAAACGTATCTTCCGAAAAATGCAGCCAATTCACGACAGGCAAATATTGGTAACATGAAGTTATTTTGTAAAGTTTTAAAAGTTAGGCATGACTATAATTAAATAATATTTAAGCTGACATATCACCATTTGACTCTGTGTCATGTTATCAGTATTATCTTAACGCACTTCGCTACAGTTATTTTTTTTAATATGTAATCTCGCTCGTCTATACAGTAGAATGGAACATATTTTACTTCAAGAATGTCAAAAGAGTTATTTCCCTTACAACTGAATTGTAATTTTTTTTAACTTTTAAAAAGTTCAACCACACACATATGACAAACCAAAATGAATCATTGCATCCCGGGCAGCGTTGAGTAAGTACACCCAGTGTTATCAACTGATTTCGAACAAACAAAAACAACTTCGATACATAAAGAGAATAATCATACAATGTTATTAACATTAGTGTAAGTAGTTAATGGATCATAGTTTTTTAGAATTTGTGTGATGAGCACATTTCTACGATGAGATATCTGTAAAAGATTCCACTTTTATTAATCACGTTATGGCGTAAAGAAATATTGTTAAATCCCAGATAACCAAAGGGGGGCCAAAAAATTCCCATGCTGGGAAATAAAGATCCTTACTAACTACTCCCACACAACAATTTCTTAGCTTTGTACACACAAGCTAGACGCACCTTTCCCCTGCCTGCTGTCTTTAGAATCTCGACACACAAATTAATTACCCACGATTAATTTAATTGCTTCGAGGCTCGGACGTTTTATTTGCCGGATAATTGCGTACAGCCCATCATCTGACACGAAGATTGCAGCCAGCCGTTGAAAGCAATCACACAATAACGGTATATCGACAAGCTATTCACTTATTCTCGAATATCCAATACGTCTTTTTGATAATAATGTTCAATAGAGGAAGTGTAACGGGTATGTTTTAGTGATAACACGCATGTCCACAAAAGCGTATTTATATTAGTCGGTCGATCCATCGGTTTGTCACGCTCAAGTATAAGATGGCACTAGAAAAAAGTGGCCCGTTGAGTCAACTATTAACTTCAGATAAGACAGTTTAAATTAGGAAATAAGCGACCGTCAATACACTAAGCCCTCACACGAAGGAATATGCAATTTCTGAAAGAATGAGCCCTTGTAACAGAAACGAAGCCTTACCAAATTCAACCAAAAGGTCGTTCCTCCAAACTAAGTAGACACTAGAATTAGAATCTGCCACAGATCCAACGGCTCATATTAAAAGAAAAGCTAACAACATTCATTTATTAACGTGCCAATCATGGTAGCTACATGTGGAATGAGATCGGTTCAATCTTGCGATATGCTATCTTCTTCCAGTAGGCACTCTGAGCGAGTGTGAAGATTGACGTCAAATAACCCATAGTAATTATTTGGTAGAGACAGCAGTGGATCAGATGTAACCTAAGCCCTTCTCAAATATGGAGTTAACGCATTAGAAGGACCGAATATAATTATACCTTATCCCAAGGAGGTAACGGTGGTTAAGCGGCTAACGACACGAACTGAAACCCTAGTGTGCCAAGTTCGAATCCAGTCGATTCCATAGCACCACTTTTACTTAGGGATGTTGGGGAAAAATACGTGTTCCTTACTGCAAAAAAGTCCTACAACAGAATCAAGCTGGCCAACCGATTCATACGAATATAGTGTATAAATAAGTGTTGGCATGAATCTCCCTGGCTGGCATGAAAAAATATGTTTGCAAAATCAGTTATATGTATATTTTTTAAAAATTTAAAGACAAAATTTCAGCTGAGTCGGTCTCTTCTTACACTCTGTGTCTCTATCTCTCTATCTACTCTTACGGTTCATTAGTTCGACTAAACTTATCTTGTTGTCAGTCTATGTAAGTATACAAAGGATGCGCAAGACGAGGACATGGTTTAAACGAAAGCAATTATGGAGATGCATACATTATGTTAATGTTAATAAACATAGAGGAGGAAAGAGAGAGTGAGGGAAAGAGAGACAGAGATAAATAATAACAGAAAAAATAGTGATAGATAGCGTATGGGAATTTTAATGTTCAGACCGGTTTTCTCCGTGTGTAAAACTTAAGCAGAGAGTGGAAAATTCCGCATACAAGTTAATAGAAAATACTAGAGTTACGTGGTAGGATATGAGCCATGAGGATTATGTACGGGGCAGATAAGTCCGTCTCGCTGGGAAATTAATCATCGAAATGATCGGACATGTGCTTGAGTCTGCCTCCACACTTTGTAAGGGGTAAATGAAGTTCATATTGATGTACTTCCTGTAAACTACAGTAAGAAGTAAATAAAATCTCAGAAAAATTAAATGAGGTGTGGGTTTCACTTTTTAATTGTTTCCATTATTTTAGTCAATATAAAAAAATAAAGAGACGAAGACCATCTCTAATGATGTTATATCCCTACAACCACCATTTCCCCATTTCTACGACGATAGTGTCTTTCAACGAATAGCTGTTTCTTTCGACGAGACAATTTTTGGTAATAGAAACTAATACTTCATACTATGCTACACAGTTAAACATGCTTTATTTTTACACTACATTTTGCTCGTTAATCTCGGGATTGTATAAACTATAGAACTGTATGATACACATCGCTCTATATTAATAAGAGAAATGAACAATTAAAGTTTACAGAGAAACTTATATTACCAATGTAAATGAGGAAAACTAATGTTTAAACAGTTTAATGGAGCAAATGAGAGCTTAACGGGGCTTGAATTTAATACTTATCAAGCAAAACTATTATTGAAAGATAATATGAAAAATATATAAATAGACATGAGAGCAACGCGGGTTAGAGCCGGTAATACACATAGCATAGTAGATAAGAACATTTCTCCAAGCATTTGAGTGATTGGTCTCGGATGTTTTCGAGTAGCCACGTTGAGAACCGTAGATGTTTGTATGTGAAAAAAAAAGATTTAAATTCTCAAATGTGGCCAACTGACTCCATTGCTGGTGATAAGAAAACAATTATTGTCGAATAATTCGTTGATCTAATTTGAATGTAAAGAGGGTTACGATAAGGAAATATTAAGAATTAGATTGTTCGAATTGACAGTAGAGCGGGAGGAAAGCAAGACGCATAAATTGATAAACAGACTAAATGACGGACCCCCGGGCCCAAAGAGACGCTAAAGGCTCACAAACGCAACTTGCTAATTTTCAGACAAAATATTATATAGATTAGAATAGTTATAACAATAAATTAAATAATATAAACTTTGGGCTACTGCCTCTCTGTCTTTCTGTTCAAACTTTCAATTGTTAACTAAACATTATTCAAGATCAATACTTTATACAAAGTGTTTGCGAATAATCAAAAGGTTATATATATATATATATATATATATATATATATATATATACATATATGTATGTATGTATGTATATAGTAAGCTATGAAAATATATTTATGACAATTAAGCTACACAGAGGCTCCCACGTTTCATCCCCGGGGAAATCCTCAGGCTAAAATGCATCGTCAATCCATAGAAAATAGAACAATAGAACAGGATATAGGAAGTAACACCAACAATACCTTCGTTCGCGGGAAGCCCAACGATTGGCTGAGAGTACAACAAAGAATCTCATTGGTTAACTAGCAAGCCGTGTATATGAAAACACCCGGCAAAAATAACTCCATGCATTTTAGCCTGAAGATTCCCCCTGGGGATGAAACGCGGGAGCCTCTGTGTAGCTTAACTGTCATAAATATATTTTCATAGCTTACTACCAAGCTCTACTTACGTATCGAGCACTGTTGAAGTAAATACTGAAGATACATAAAAAAGTATATGTACTTATAGAATGTTATGTGGATACATGAAATACTAATATATATATACATATATATATATATATATATATTGTTGTAGACTTTTGAAGACTAATGTCATTCCCTTGACGTTTTGGCCAAACACCTATACAACGTGAATACGTTTTTTATTGTTGTTATTATCTTATTTGTTACAGAGCCATATGTGCGAAATTGACTTTGATCGAGTTGAGACAACTTTACTCTGAAAGAGAATGTTTCAAGATAGCATTACATGCACAAGATGTCCCTTGCCGAATTATACCAAGGGAGATGAGGACATTGTTTTGTTTAGTCTTTTCAGAGATGTGTTATCGTTCTCCCAAATACACCGTCTGATATTCCTAAATGGTCACACATCTGATACTGACCAGGTTCAACGTCGTTCAACGGTGGTGATCTAACGAAAACCGGTGTGTCAACTTGAGTATGTCGTGAAATGAGACCAAACACAACGTTTCTAATCTTACTAGGAATACAATGGTGACATACATTTTTTCTTAGAGAGTTTACAATAATATTGTGCTGTTTGCCTTCGTGCCTGACATCCATACACTCCAATGATAACATTTTATCGCATTTTATTATTCACACAGATTTGTGGCAAAGTTTTCCAAACCGTCTATGGGCTAATATCTCACGGGGTATTCTATTTTTTTAATAAGTTTGTTTTATTGAATGTCAACAATAATATAGTTAGATCTGTGTTAGCGCCCCACATCTATAAACAGCAAAACATTTTACTTTCTTTAAATTATTAATTACACAATATGTAACAAGATTGACCGCTATTAGCTAAAGCTCATATTATATAAAGAAATGTAATATCCTCATTCAATCCGGGGCAACATCGGAGTGACTGCTAGTATTACATAATTAGTACAAAATTTAAACATCATAGCTTTAACATGTTAGCTGGTGTAGTAATTACGTAGATGTGTATTGTGCCTCTCACGTATCTCTTAAATAAGTGAGATATTAATTGCAATATTAGAAACGCTACCTGTCTATATACCTTTCAGACAAAATCATCTTGTTGAGTTTATTAGTCAAATAATTTCCATAAACAGTGCTTTTTGTCAAGAACTTACTGTTAAACAAGTTTCGATATAATTGTTTGCTTTAAGGATACACTATAGTTATCTTATAACTTAATGTAAATACACACTTTTTTATAAACTGTCCTTAAAAATAATCAGTTTTTTACTATTCCATTCATTATTTTCTATACTATCATAATACTCATCATTATTCAACTGTTAATCTACCTATTTCATTAACATTCATCATAAATGGCTTTTGTCATTGATGAATAGTGACTCAGTAGTAATGAAAAAGAAACAATTCCAGATTAATTCTGATCACTGCAGAGCTATAAGTTATATTTTGTAAGTATTTATTTCGTTTCCTTTTCGCAAATGTAAATAGTATTCATACGACTGAAAATAATATATGAAATTAATATATGAAATTAATAATTGCTATTACACATTTAATAGGCTACTAGAAAAATCGCTATCTTTTTTTCAGTCAGAAACTCTAGTTTAATATTTAAAAAAACTAAAAACAGAAACTGTAAAATGAGTCGCTTTCTGCCCGCTATTCTCCCGCTCTCCTAGGCGTGTTATTCTTAATTTTTAACTGTGAATCTATTTTCCTTCTCGGCAATGCCTAAAATAAGTTTATTTATTAGAATGTTATTCTCTTTTGTTTTTAATACATTATTCATATTATGTATGCTTTATTACAGTCGAGTGTTAATAAACAGAGGGAGAACAAGAAGGAATGAGACCAAGAGTCAGCAGGAGTCAGAAAATTAGGAAATACAGAAACGATATTTTAAAAAACGGCGGGTCATACAACATTCGGTGAAATGATAATAGACAGTAATTTTGCAAGAGTTTGTCACTTGGTCAAGTAATTGCAATTATTTTTCTTTTTTAAAACTTAGTTCACCCCAAACAAGGCAAGTTGCCACTGCCACTGTTAGGGGTACTGAGAATTAGGGTAAACGTTTGTAAGTCATCATACATTGGTGGCTGTGCAGCAAGATGCTTGTTCCAATTAGTTTTAAATTTATGCATGCCGGTAAAGTATGAGGAACAGGGAACAGGAAGGGAGTTCCAAAGGCTGGCAGCTCGAGTGATAACGCTATTGGAGTAAGAAACTTCCCAGCATCTGGAGACCTCCACAGTTTGTGGATGGAATTTAGCTGAAAACGCAAAGATACAACATTGCGGCGATGGGACAGAGGCTGGAGTTTAGTAGATACTGAGGGGCCTATTAGATTAGATACCCTTATTTGGACCTTGTCTAAGAGGGAGATACTAGTGGATGGTTTAGCAGTCAAGATTTTAAACACTATTTTATTCATGGGTGGATGGTTGCTTTGTATTCATTAACGTTTATTAGAACAATGCAAAATATAACGGTATAATTCAATTCTCAAACCACGGAATAGTTTTACATATATGTTGGGTTGTTATAATATATGAGAAAATACCCATTGGGGACATTTATTGGCCCAGTAAAGTGTCCGTAAAATAAAACACGAATTTGAAGTTTAGAGAAAAAACAAGTATATTTAAAATAGTATGATACAACAGAGAATATGAGTAGTTATACGCCAGTCTTGACTGCTAGTATAAACTGGTGGGGATCTATGTATGATATTATTTCCCACAGCAGGAATATGTGGCAAAAGACCGGACAGTATAGGATGGTCAAGCCATCGCTCCTAAAGAACGAGTACTCTGGCCTATAAAGAATTGCCTGAGAAGCGCGTCGGCATCCCCCGTTCAAAGCGCCTCAGGCAGTAAGCAATAAACTCTCTCCACCACAAAGAGGGGGGCAAGGCCTGTGAGGGTCGACCTCCTAAGACTACCCAGGATCTTTACTTCAGCTGGACAGATCAATGGCCAATGAAATGACCCAGTTCCGTCCGGACTTATTGTCGAGAACGAATCCTCGACGGTTATTTGCAAGTCCGTCGTCACTAAGTCATTAACGTTAGAGAAAGACCGCACAGGCTGGTGTTGACCAACACTGAGAAGTAAGTTTTTCTACTATTTATGATCAGTTAAAGAGTTCAAGTAGTTCGTATAGGTAAGGTACAATAACACCCCCTTCCAAGCCTTACCTCCTAAGGAGTCACAGTATCGTTTTCCTTTTGGAGTGTCGCTATTCTGAGGCTGCTTCGAGTAGTTGTATGTCGAAAGTGTCGTATCTGGTAACCATACCATCTTCCTGGATAGTGGTGTCGGTGTATTCCGATATGTGTTCCCTTATTTTATTTTATTTAATCCTATGCGATAACTGTATGCCTCTATCAAAATAAGATGTGATATAATCCGTTTTTTTTTTATTCTAGGCTTCTGATTTAGGAGCTCATCGTTAAACATAGAAACACTGTTTTCTTCCATTCGACATTTATATTCAAGACAAGTCACCTAATCATGTATATTCTTTAACTCTTCTAAGAAATATTTTAGTTGCACCAATTATTCCCGCTCTAGAACCATGAGGAAGCACTTTCAACTTTAAAAAAATTGACTTAATTTTCTGTCAGTTTGGTATTGGATATTTTCAGCGTTAAATGTTGGTCCTTATGTGCTTCAATTTCTGCACATAATTTATTTTGAGTTCATTTTAAACGATGTATAATGGTTGAAACAAATTATTTCTTTCCTTTTTTCTGACTTGGTCGTCAGATTTTTTTCATTTTCTGGACAAAAATGTTGGGTTGTAATCCGCATAGGTTCAACTTCTGTATCAAGTATGTGTCAAATAAATCGTCGGTATTTTTTAATAGGAACATTTTAGCATTTTAGTAACTCTGTTTCACGTAATGTCGATAATTAGTTCACCTTCGAATTTAATTTATTCACCAATAACCGTTCTTGATATTTTGTTGGTTTATTCCCAACCATCTCTATGTATACATGTTGATAATAGACACCTATAAACCAGAATCCAATTGTAATTTTACATTTGCATTCAGGATGTGTACTTGTAAATATTTTGCATAATCCTGCATCTCTGTTCTGTCATTTTTTCGGATATAACACAAGTTTTATTTCCTCTAGTCAATCAGCAATGTGAACATTTGTGTTTAACTTTTTTACAAATTATACATTTTTTAAACCGTATGGACACTATTTTACCCAATTAATGTATCCACACCTGAAACAGGGGCTAGGCGGTACATTATCATGTTTTATATTGGTCTGGCTTGTTGTTCAAGAAGCGTGAAAATAATCTTTTTTTTGTTTTGAATTGTTTTTGAAAAAGAGTTTAAATGCGTTTTCTGACGTCATTTTTTGATGTGCGCAATGCCCGACCTGTCATTATCTTTCCCGTCTGATTTTACACATACAAATCTCTGGAGGTGTTCAGCTAATTTCTGTAATGTTAAATTTGGTTTACTTTCTAATTGTTAAGAACCATACATCTGCGTCTATTCCTGATTAAAGTCCCTGCATAAACATTACACATTAAAATTTACCCGCGCTAAGATCTAGCTAATGTGAAATAGTCACAGCAATTATTAAGCATTTAAGCGAAAGTTGTATACTCTTCGCTATAATTTTTGACAAAATTGAACACTTCCACCGTTTGTAGAATGAAGTTGTTTTAGGGTTGAATAATTCTGTTCAAAATTAAACCGCTTCAGAAAAATCAAATCGCTAGTTTTCCGGCGAAAATACAGTCCACAAATTTGACATATTCGGTGATGTCTTATATTGGGAGCAGTAGGCGCACTTTTTTAGATTCTGTCCAATTTTCACAATCTTTTTTCTATAGATCATCGTATTTTCTGAAATATGAAGCAAAGGTTTTATCCGTGTCTGGGGAATATGGAAGTTGTCAATTGCACTCGCAACGGCATTTTGCGAAAAATAATTTTCGTTTTCATTACTTTGCCCCCTATGCGATATTTTTTGCATTAATACTTCAATCTTTTGCTAGGCTTTTTTGGGGGGTCGAAAAGATTTTCTTCGGCTTTTTTTGTCCTAGTACTTTTTTGTCGGATTCTTTTTTTGTTCTAGTAGTTTTCCGACGGATGTTTTACTTGCTCCATTAGTTTTTGAAATGTTAGTTGTCTTGCTTTATTTCTAGTTGTATTTCGTCCGCTTCTTATTCTTGTCGCAGAAGTCTTTCTTCGGATTCTTTTATTTGCTCTAGTTGTTGTTGCATTTGATATTTCATGAGTTCTGTGATGGTTACTTTAAAAATTGTCATGTTTAAAATCTGTCTTTATAGAATACGGCTTTTTAGAAGCTCTTTCTTTTATATTGCTAACCTAATCTTGGTCGTAAAAAAGAAAGACAGTATAACACTTATTTTAGTCGACTAAAATATATTTTTAAGTAAATCTTTCAAGTAGCCGTAAGCTTTACGTTTCGCACTAGTCAACAGAAAAACATGAGAATTGTCTGTATTTTCTTTCAGCGACTGGACTGTTTCTGTTTAGGAGAAAAAAAGAAAGTATAATGTATTCCCTTGTCAAAAATTAACACAGTGCCGGAGTTGCAATACAAGAATCACTGACATTCTTTCTTTGAGAGAAAATAAGTTGGTACCTTCGTAATGAAAAAAAAAACAAATAAAGCAATGCGCTTAGGTTACAAAAATCTGACTTACAAGATACTTGTTTTTTTGGGACCGCCGGTAAAGTCTGTTTTAGAACTAGGACGTTATCGAGTGAATTTGCCATTGATTACTCCATGTCTGCTCTTTTTTAATGTTCTCCAAAAAAAACTACGTCGCCTGTTTTTGCGTCCATTTAAAACTACTAACAAATCCGTTACTGTAAATCGTCGCCAGTTGTTGTGTGCATGTGCAAAGCCCGGGAGGAAAACACGAACTCGGAGTTCAGAGAAAAACAAGTATATTGAAAAAAGTATAATACTACAACAAGAGTGACTGTACGTCAGCATTGACTGCCGGTATAGATTGGTGTACTTCCTTCACGGCAGCAATATGTGGCACAAGTCCGGAAGGTGGAGAGAGTCAAGACAGCGCCCCTAAAGAAATAGCACGATGGCCTCTAAAAAATGCCTGAGCAGCCCAGTTGGGATTCTTTTGTAAAGAGTCTCATACTGTAAATAATACGCTTACTACACCTCAATATGTGGGGGCAAGGGATGAGCGTGTTTGCATCTTAGGACTACTCAAGACTAATTCCTCAACCCGACAGATAAAAGTCCACCTAAATAACCCAGTTCTGTTCGAGCGGAAATTGATCGAGGTATTTAATTATTTCCCACCGCAGGAATATGTGACACAAGGTCGGAATGTGGGGAGAAAAGTCAAGCCAGCGCCAAACAGAAGGAGCACCCTGGTTTAGCAAAATAGCCTGGGCAGCCCCGTATGCATTCCCCGGTCAGGGCGCCTAAAGCAGTAAGCGATAAACTTACTCCAGGGGGAGGCAAGGCCTGGGAGGGTGCACCTCCTAGGACAACCCATCACAGTATACCTCAGCCCAGCAGGTAAACGGCCACCGAAATGGCCCAGTTCCTGCCGGACGGATTTTCGAGAACGAATCTTTTAGTGGTATCACCCTACCCCCTCCCGAAGTCCTCAATCAACCGAAGTTAATGAAGACTGAGCAGGATGGGGTTGGTCCAGGTATTAAATTCCCTCCCACCGCAGGAATATGTGACACAAGGTCGGAAAGTGGGAAGATCAAGCCAGCGCCTCTAAAGAAGGAGCACTCTGGCCTATCAAAAATAGCCTGGGCAACCCCGTCGGCATTCCCCGGTAAGGGCGCCTCAGTCAGAAAGCAATAAACTTACTCCTTCACAAAGAGGGAAGGCAAGGCCTGTGAGGGTGCACCTCTTAGGAAAACCCAGGACAATATACCTCAGCCCGGCAGATAACAGGCCACCGAAATGGCCCAGTTTCTGCCGGACTGAGAATTATTAGTTCCGTCATGTACTATGTATTTTTTCTGTCAGCAATCTTAAGTTCCAATTGAGGAAGTTCTTTATTTTTATATTCTAATAGGTCCTACGTTCTCCTCATATTTTCAATTAATGGCGCATATACAATTTGTTCATAAGGTCATTGAATAATCGCCAGGCGATTCTACTGCTCCAGAAAGTACCTGGTTCCTGTGCAATCCTTTAGTTATATAAGAGTTCAATACATCCTAAGATGGACTACTATTGCTACATCTGTGGAGGTGCCTCTTAGAGAACTCTTTTCTACCTTGATATGGGAGTTGATCACTTCTGTTTCTTACAACCCCTTTTCTAGTTTGAAGTTACGTATATCAAATATGGATTCGATCGGTCCAGTAATCGATGGTGAACATCTTCGATTTGCTTGGTGCCATTTCCTACTAAGGTGTTCCAGATAGTTCCTAAACTATTTATTGTTGGCGTCTAACCCTTCCTCAGAATACAAATCCAAACTCTCGCCACTATTCATTTGGATCAATTCAGCACTGTGCTGCATCGTTCCATGTAAAGTGTGGTTTCTAGTCTTTATGTACTCTATCGTTATTTCAATGGAAGGTGCTTTTTCTCCTAGTAAGACACTTACAACTAGAGCATCTCTTTAACCACAACTGAAAAATATTGTTTGTCAGTCGGAATTTTCATGAGGAGAGCTTCTTTGCAAGGAACACATTACCACATGGTTGTTCCTCTGTCAGTTATAACACAGCTGTTTAAAAATCCAATGTCAATATATACTTGTTATATACAATCCCCATGAGTAATCAAAATTAGTTATTTAAGTGAATCAATTTGAATCGTCTCATGATATTGTTCATATTTCAACTGATAATATTTCCATGAAAAACCCCTCATCATTTAGTTATATGTGGCCTTGATACGTCTATCAATTCCTCTGGTGTTTTGTATGTAAGGCTTAAGTTTTAGACACAACGCTCATCGTTAAACGCGTATATTAAATGGATGAATCTTAAGAATGAAAATCATTTTCTTAATTACACGTCATATATTATTCTCCTCGAATAAAATCTTCCAGCAATGAACATTTTTTACGTTACGTTGATGATTACAACATAGACGGAATTGTTAAGCATATGTTTCTTTCAATGAAAATCATTGAATAAATAAACAAATTTAGCTTGATTAGGAAAAATGCAATTTCGAATGCGATGAAACAACAAGCGTATAGAAACACAAAAACAAAAAATCATTACGGATTAAAATAATTATGGAAAATTATTATTATTATTATTATTATTATTATTATTATTATTATTATTATTATTATTATTATTATTATTATTATTATAACTTATTTCCCTTCTTGTACTTCTTCCACTGCTTCTTCTCATTAATTGAACACTCTTTTCTTCTTTCAATTCCTCTATTCTTATTGTCTTTCTAATCTTCGTAATTTTGTTATGATTACTATCATGGTAAATTATTATTTTTCCTATAATTATTATTATTATTGTTGTAGTTGTTGTTGTTGTTCTTCTTCTTCTTATTATTATTATTATTATTATTATTATTTTTATTATTACTTTCCTTCTTCTTCTTCATATTTTCGTATTATTATTATTATTATTATTATTATTATTATTATAATTATCATTATTATTATTATTATTATTAGTTTTCTTATCATTATTATTAGTTTTTTCTTCTTCTTTTTCTTCTTCTTCTTCTTCTTCTTACTATTATTATCATTAATATGATTATTATGATCATTACTTTTCTTCTTATTATTATTATCATAAGTATTATTGTTACTGTTCTTCTTCTTCTTATTATTATTATTATTTTTCTTATTATTATTATTATTAATATTATTATCATTATTGTTATTTTTATTATCATTACTTTTCCTCTTCTTATTATTATTATCACAATTATTATTATTACTTTTCTTCTTCTTCTTTTTCTTCTTCTTCTTCTTATTATTATTATTATGTTTCTTCTTTATCTATCTTACTATTAATATCCTTATTATTATCATTATTATTATTACTTTTCTTCTCCTTCTTCTTATTATTATTATGATTATTATTTTTCTTCTTCTTCCCATAATTATTTTCTTCTTCTTCTTCTTTATCTTTTTCTCATTATTATCATTACTTTTCTTCTTATTATTATTGCTGTTGCCCTTTTACTTATTATAATTATTATGCAAAAAATATATGTATCTTTCTTTTTATTCTTCTACTAATCATTATTATTATCATTATTATAATCATTAACATTATTATTATTATTCCTATTATTGTTATTATCATTATTATTATTATAAGTATTAGTATTTGTATTATAATTATTATTATTGCAGCAATTATTGTTTCCAAAAAGAGACTTGTTGAAATCAACGGGAGCGTCTGTGCACCTAATGCGTAATACACATTTTTTTAATTAGTTCGTATTTTTCAACTAATTACAAAAGTTAATCGCCTTTCATGAATCATCCTTAAACTAGTGCAGACACTGTTGAGGTTGGAGGAAACTTTTAGATGGAATATAACATTATGTGCATTATTAACTGGCAGGCTGTTTTGCATTGTGTACTTGCAGCATTTAATGAGTTCTTAATAGCAGAATGAACATTATTATTTGTATTTTTGTATCATTCTTTATTTTAAAAATGTTCTGGTACTACTTATGGTAACATCGAAAAACAGAACAATATATGGTGCTAAGTTTTGATGACAGAAAATATGGCGGTGTACAGAGATTCATAAAGATACAGATGTTAATATTACGCACTTACGTCATATTTTGGGGTAAAAGTAAGCAAATTTGAGGCAAATGCATTGAGAGACAGAAAGAGAGACAGAGAATAGAAACACAATAAAGAATTATATATATATATATATATATGGAGAAATCTTCCCTACGAGGCGCGCATATAGTTTCTCGTGTTAAGTTATTTCCATTATTCAGAAGAAAATAAGAATATACATGAATTTTTTTGAGAACCGTTACGCAGTTTTTGTTGCAGATACGCGTACAACACATCTAAGTTATAGCTGGTATATCAATTTTGTGATTTGTACATAATATGGGACAATTTGCAAATTTGAATAAAGACACATGGTATGGCAAATGTATGTGTACATAGAGATTGCACAACTGAAGTACTTGGACGTGATAATTTAAGATCCTGTGAAGCTATTCTCAAATCAGACTTTTTATAATGATCAAAATGTGATCAAATTGAATAATCGATAATAATAGTATAAGCGGAGTTACGCTCTATGGATAACACGTTTTACTTTGCAAGAGGAAAAATGTCCTTCTCGTGATAATGAATGTAAGTAAATATTATTAGAGGGGCATTTTCTTAATCTGGGCAAGTAACCATTCAAATTAGAAAAATAATCACGGTCGTAAATGGTAAGTAAGTTATATTTGAGAGTCATCCAACATAGGGCACATGCTTCAGGATATAAACATGAGAGACAAAAGATGCACCCGTGACAAATTACGTAATTCCGATTAGGGGAATGTGCCCCAAAGGAGAGCATTTCGCCTCATCTTGGCGGTTGATACTTCTTTAAACGAAGAAGAAAAAAACTCACGTGTAAAAATCAATTAGTATTAGTAAAGCAATGAGGAGCATTTATAAAGTTGTTACTTTTTCATTTATTTCAGTGATAATTCAAAGAAAGAAACAATGGGTATTTTTACTATTACGGAATAGTAACGTGTATATTTTTCATCTGGTATGGTTCATTCAGGAAAATATTTTTGTCCCTTTACGATCGAGTCATTACAAGGTAAAATGGCACTACACATGTTATTTGTCGTTTTTAGCCCAATTACATTCTTCATTGCTAGTATATTATGAATAAACTCGTTGGTTATTTCGCTTACAGAGATTGACCCATGACATAATATATATGTTATTTATTCTCTGAAATAGCACCAGGAAAAGTTTAAATAAAAAGGCATAACGTTATATTCGTCTAGATTGTCATGTTTTTTTTGTGTGAATTCTTCCTCATTATGTTACTGACCAATCAAAACGAACGATTTCTTCGCGCTAGTAATGTATTACGCTGATATAGTAACCGCCTTAATTTACGCACATAACGAAGTGACATAATACCATTTCCGTTTGAACGTGAATTAAGGATGTTGATATATTAGCGTGATAAAAGTTATGTGAGTGTATCTCTTATAATTGTAACGGATTTTGGATGGTAGAAATGACATAAAAAACAGAATTACTGAAACACAAGAAAGAAAATAAAGGAAAATTAAAGGGATATAAATGGATGAAAAAAAAAGAAAAACAACGAGAAAGAAATGAATGAAGAAGTAAGGTTTGGGAGAGAGAGAGAGTAACAATGTAGCATGTAAAAAGAAGAAAAGGAAAAGGCACATGGAATGAAAGTAATTAAATAACAGAATAGCCAAGAAAACAACAAAGACAGAACGAAATAACGAAAAGAAAAATGAAACACAAATATAAAGAAATAAAAGAAAAGAAAAGCACTATACAGAAGTTGTATGACGTAATGTCTGCTTATAAGTGAATTAAAACAAAAAAAGTAAGAGAAAAAGAGAGAAGAGTAAAAAGAAAGAAGAGAAGACGTCCATACGGAAAATAGATGAGGTAGGTTCCATCTATGCATTATTTTAGACCGCTAATATATCAGCGTGATAAATGACAAGAATCTAATAAGCCTCTACTACATACATAGAACATACTACAACATACTCAGTCAGCTTCTTCTTCTTCTTTCGTGTGAATTAGATGATTCTATGTTGGCATTAGTTTCCCCGCTGTTTTTCTTGTTAGACATATTTCTGGAAAGACATTGGGTACTTACGGGAAAGAACCACGAGAAGGTTGTCAACATCCCTAAGTGAAAGTGGTACTGTGGAACCAACTGGATTCGAACTTGGAACACCCAGGTATTCAGTCCGTGTCGTTATCCACTTAACCACCGTCACCTCCCAAGACCTCTGTTTATGTATGTAAATTGTATTCTCAGTGTAATCTTTCTAAAACTGCACGGTGCATTTACACAATGATTAAAATAATAGAATGTCAGAATAATAGAATAATATGTGTCTAATATTTCATTTGATAGTTCTCCAACGTTGTCTGTTAATTCTTTTTAACACACATTTCTTAACCCATTTAATGCAATCTTACAATGTGCTATTGGGTTTTTTATCATCGTATATGTAAATTTGTTCCAAAAGTATATATATCTATTAACAATTTTTTATCATCGTATATGTAAATTTGTTCCAAAAGTATATATATATATATATATATATATATATATTAACAATTTTTTAAAAATTCATTTAAATATGGGATGAGAATAGGCTTACAAATCGAGGAAAAATATTTAAAACATAAAAATCTTCGATACTTATGCAAATTATGACCCTAGAAAGCAATAACCCTTTCAAAAACTTATGCCAAGTCGATTTTAGCTTGGGTCCTAATGTGCATAAGTACCCAAAAGTTAGTTTATTGTAATGTTGGGAACTAAGTCAGCTCTTCCTCATTCCTATAATAAGGTAGGTAATCATAATCCTACACTATATGTTGTAACTGTAACCATTAAAATGTTTAGCCATTCTTATGTGTATGCTTTTCACTCTCAATATAACTTATTGTACAATAGGGGGCGCTCGGCTTCGCTTTTCACCCTCATCAAGTGCATTAATTCTGTTCATCACGACATTTTATACAATTGGTGACTGACGTGTCTGAATAGTCTTAATGCAAGGCCCCCGTCTAAACCCGATTAAGAACAAAAAAGAACCCATTAACAACCACGATTCACTACTTTCGTTTTTCGAAATATGAATACACCTGTAAACCGTACACACGTTTTGTTGTTTTGTAACCTTATTTTGAAGTTGACACGTTCGCAGTTCAAATTACACATTTCTGTCCGAAAGAGTACAATAACATATGGACGATTAAAACGAGAATCAACCTGAAAAATTGAACTCCCGATGACTATCTTAACTTACGCATGATAAAGTCTTATATCGATGTCTAGACAGACGTGGTAGTCTAGTCATGAGCGCAATTATATGCTTAGGGATCTTCAACACCATAAGACCATTACTATTCGGGGTTGCAACGAGCTCATCATCTCTGTATACTCCAATGATTTGGGGTCAATTATTCTGACCAAATTATTCAATACATATACCATAACTAGTTATGCGACCTGTGCCGAATCATATAGGCCAAAATCCTTTTTCAAATTTTCTCTGTACTTTAAGTCGGAAATATGACGGTTGATACATATTTATATCTCAGTATAATTTGATATTAAACTGAGATTTCCATTCAAATCGAACCTGTAACAAAGTCAAATTCACAATATATATATGTTTATTATAGAAGGTCTTATTAAGGCTTTATATATGTTTAGACAAAGATTTGGCTTAATGATAATAATATTTGTAGCTATAATTCCTCCTCGATATAAATGCATTCGAACCATCTTTGTAGAACATAATACGCCTGGAAAATTAGCATATTTCATGCCAGAAGCAATCATTCTGTAGAATATTAAAGTTAATGAAAGGCAGAATAATTAATTTTAAATTATGGAAATATAAAATGAGGTGAATTTCATTTAAACCTAATTCCGCTTATTTATTCATCTGTGTTACATTCAAACAATTTTCTCTCGGCAAATAATGAATTTTCCACGGAAGGATATTCGGATTGGAAATTCTAACCTTGAAACAACATCAATTATGAAAAGTTTGAAAGAGAAACGCATCAGCCGTAAATTAAAAACAAACACAAATGCTAATGTCTTTCTTCGTAACAAACTGATTTAATTAATATTAATTCGAAAATAAACGAAAATGCTTAATTAGTTTTGTGTGGGAAAGGAAGTTCGCTTATGTTAAAAGAAATTTAACAAAATGTCGACGTGTTATTGATCCCCAATTATGCCAATTATATATCGCATATGGATTTAGTTTCGAAAAAGGAAAATATCTCATAATCTTCGTTCCTTTGGAAATACGTTTTAGGATTTGAATAAAGTCAGAATTGGCGATATTCTTTCAGCTTTTGTTCCTTTTTTGTGATTTAATTATTTTAATGTTGCTTTTATTTCTTTCCATAATTAGAGGAAGTCTGCATAGCGTGATGATTACCGATTTGGTTTATAGAATCAGCAGTCTTGTACAACCTATTATTTCGCTTGAAAACGAATACTACCTGATAAATGCACGGTGTTTTTTTTTTACATTAGGACCCGTAGTGGCTCGGCGTCGGCACTTTCAAGGTATCTACGTAAAACGCCGGAGAGTGCAGAATAAAAATCCATTGACTTATCTGCGTCCAGAAAAGCACAAACCAGGCTGCATTTACAAACGGGGAAAAAACAAGCAAAAAATTGGAGTCATTTTTTTGTATGAAATAAATATTTTTTTTAACGAAGAAATCACAGTGATTCAAATAAGTGTTTACATTAAAAAAGTTTAGCAATATAGTGTTTTTTTTATTTGTAAGACCATTATTATTTTGTTAAACTAATTATTATTGTTCCTTTCGTTAGACTTTCGATAGGGTTAAAGCATGGTTAAGGTTTTTACATGGTTACGAATTAAGGTTCTGGCATGGTTAGGTTTTTGGCAGGGTAGAAAATTAGGGTTAGGGCGGGGTAAAGGTTTGGGCAGGGTTCGGAATTAGGGTTTGTGCAACGTTAGATATTAGGGTTCGGAATTAGGGTTAATGTTTTTGCAGACTCATTTGCAGACGTCAACAATTCAGATATCAAATTAAAGATGTCGTCTGCGTATTCATTTCATCAGTTATTCATTTTCTCGCAGTTTCATTGACTAACCGTTTCGGAGCGTTCCAACGTTTTACGTAAAGCGCCGGAAAGCACCGACGCCGAGGGACTTTTTGTGTGGGTCCCAATCTAACAAATTACCAAAAGCACTGTAACAAACGAGAAGAAAACCCCCAAAATGAATTCGCGTATGTGGTATGTCGTAAGTAGAGGATATTTTTAGTAGTATGTGTAAACTTATCAAGGTTAAGACTCACTCTAGAATAAGTGTTAATGAAACATCATTGATTACCAGCAGAGAGATAAACAACACTATGGGAGCACTCAAATTGATTACTGGTGTTAACTGCAGTCGATTACTTATAAGATAGATTATTACACTTTTTAGACATTTGATTTGAAGGCGACCATATTGTAATATGCATGTGTGGCAGGCACAGCTGGGAAGGCCTTGCACAAAGCTCTGTCTATGGAGATTCGACCCGGCGCTAGCAATATGAAGGGAGAAAGGAAGATATATTTTACCGTTGTTGTATCCGAATTTTTGGTATGAATTTCTTATAAGGAATAACTAAATATTAGAGCTCAGTCGATCTCTTTCCATGAGGCTACCTATAGAGTAGAGAGAATCATGTACGTATTTTCTATGTGAAAGCGGTTGTACAGAAGAGACAAGTTCATTGCTACTAGATTTCGAAGTCGATTTTTTACTCTATTAAGGCAGGAAAAAGTGCTACGTTCGGCAAAACCTGAGGGGGGGCATCATTAATCCATCTTGGGGCGGATCTAGCGCTTATATAGGTTGTGTGATTGCCACTGGAGTCAAATTCATTTTCGAGTGATATAATGATTCAATAATATTTCCAGCGACCTTAGCATATATGTATGGAAAATAATAAACATTATTAACACTTTCGTTACCCGTAATGAGTTATGATAATAGTATTCCTTACTTATTGAGCGAACAATGAGAAAATTGGAGTTCTGTGCTCATTAGGTGTGCGGTGTTTTCGGTTCGGATGTGCATTATGTGTCCATTGTTCCACATGCCAGGTTGGATGTTTCAATAATTTGCTTGGTATATTTGAGAGTAATTGTAGTTTTTTATGATAGATCATGTCCGACTACTTTGCCTTCGGACATCTTGATGATATTAGCAAGTGGACCTACTAAAAGGTACGTTGTATGAATGCATCCTTCATATATATATATATATATATATATATATATATATATATATATATATATATATATATAAGGAAATCAACATCTTTGAAGCACAGATTAGAATTTAATGAAGTGAAATATTTTCAAAATCAACAATCGTGCAATTTTAAATGAAAAATTAATTTATTTAATTTTTTTGGCAAGCTTTCGTTGTAGAACAACCTTGTCAGGAGAGACTGTCTCATAGTTTTTTTTTTCTTCTTTTTCTTCCTCTTCATTTTGATGGTAGTAACCCCGAGGGGTTGAATCACAACACGAACAGAAAGAGACGTCAGATTCTTAAGACGTTAGGATTAAGTGTATTCCTGGCGATGTTACGCGCAGTTTAGCGCTTTTTTATAAGTAAAGAAATTAACATCTTTGAAGCACGGATTAGAATGTATTAAAGTGAATTATTTTTAAAATCAACAATTGTGCAATTTAAAATGAAAAAATCATTTATTTAATTTTTTTTGCAAGCTTTCGATGTAGAACAACCTTGTCAGACGAGACTGTCTTATAGTGTTTTTTTCTTCTTTTCTTCCTCCTCATATTGATGGTATTGACCTCGAGGGGTCGCATCACAACAGGAGCAGAAAGAGACATTATATATATATATATATATATATATATATAGAGAGAGAGAGAGAGAGAGAGAGAGAGAGAGAGAAAGAAAGAGAGAAAAAGAGAGTGTCTGACAGAGAGAGTGTGTGCGTGACATAGAGAGAGAGAGAGAGAAAGAGAGAGAGAGAAAGAGAGAGAGAGAGGGGGGGGAGATTGAAAAAGAGAGACGGATACCCGACTCAAAGTCAGCAGCAAGTAGTAGTCGGTCAGATTTAGTACATGATATTAAACTTCATCTGAAACATAACTTTCAGCGAGAGTTTCAGTTTCCAATATTTATTAATATTTCAATTAAGTTGTTAGGTGAAGTACAAAATAGGTAAGAAGTTGTCCCTTCCAATGTTAAATATGCTTTTCTAAATAATAACCTTATTATTTAAGCATTGTCCGTAAACGGCAGAAGATTATTTAGAAAGACATTCCTAACATGGAAAGGGGGCTTTGTTTACTATTCTTTACTTTCCTGTAAAAATTAATAAATAAATTAGTAAATAAAAATTAATAAAAACTTGGCAAACCAGAAGAGTAAGCAACCCTAAACAGGACGCCATTAATATCAGGAACAATATTTGACCGAACACCAGTTGCTGCTGACTTTAAGTCGGGTACTCTTTTGATTTGCCCATGTTTCTCTTTAGAAGCTATACATCTCTGAGATATTCTCGTTTAAAGCTCTTTTTACGTATCTACCTCTCCACAATAGCCGAACGTGACACAAGTTAAAGCTTGAAATGAGGGGTGTGCATTTCTGAAGGCTATTTGTTCTCCCAACCTTTGCCATTCATTAATACCAACTTTCAACTTTGAGTAGCGTGTTTCCTTCTTTATCATAGTAAACATCTATATCACTTTTATAAGTTTTACTTAAAAATGTCGTTATTTCATATGTCATTATTATGTATGTAAAACTTTCTTATATTTAGTATATGTGATTATTATAACATGTGATTAGGAGATGTGCTTAATTTGAAGGCTAACTTATAGTACGTATGACTACACCCATTTTAAACTACGATATTATATTCCTATATAACTAATAACGCAAACTTGCAGATGTGTAATTAACTACTTCAGCTTTATAGCATGCCAGTTACTGACACTCCCACAGATAAAATATTCTGAAAACTAAAAGAAAAACTGATGTGTAAAATCGATGGCATTCAGTGTAGAAACGACGCATTTTTTAATGTAAAAATTAACTTGAAAATACTATTATATATATATATATATATATATATATATATATATATATATATATATATATTAATTGCATTCGACTGCCAAAATAAATACGTCAGTTCATCATCATATATTTGTTTAATTTATCTTTTTTATTTCGGAGAATTCCTATATTTCTCGAACGTTTCATACCCATAAACGCTAATTTAGTTCTTAGTTTGTACGGACTGCTCATCAGAGACTTTTATTTTATAATGTACAATCAGCACACTACACTAAAGACAAACATTTTAAAAAAGATGAATAACAACAAGAAAAAACACGCAAAACTCACATTAAAGAAAAGAATTAAAAAAGACACACCCTGCATCGGTCTAACGTTATATCCGATGTATGTGGGGATTTTTCTCTTCGAACGTTTTTTCTCTGATGACGTTATTTCCGATGTGTAAGAAAATTTTCGCTAATGAACTTCTTTAATGTGTTTTTTTCCATGTTTTAGCATTTCTATTTTTTGTATTTTTGGCCAATTTTCATCGTTTCTCTTTTTTACTTTTTTTTATAACATAGTTCACCCCAAACAAGGCAGGCCGCCACTGTAGACGGAAAGGGCTACTGAGAAAAAAAGGAGAAGGTTTGGAGGGATCAACCTAGATTGGGAGCTGCGCAGCGAGATGTATGTTTACATTAGTTTTAAATTTCTGCATGTCAGTACCGTCGCGTGAACAGGGGGCAGGGAGGGAGTTCCAGAGGCCAGCAGCACAAGGAAATAAGCTATTTGAGTAGAAAGCTCTCCGACATCTGGGGACCTCAACAGCAAAATATAGTAACCACGAAGATAATAGTAGTCGTATTTTACTTTAACGCTAACACATATGCCGCTAAGTACCAGAAAGTGAATTACTTGTAATTAAAACTGACACATTATCGGGTAAGTGTATGACTATATAGAGCTTCTATGCCAAACCCTTCAAAACAACCAAATTAGTTTATATAGAAAAAGATTAAATGACGATATAGGAAACAAAAATGAAGTTAGAGGTGTAGAAGAATCTATGCACAGTAAAGTATACCAAATCTAGTCTCGTTACGACGGGGACCAACACGAGTCTCTAATCTAATAGCTTTCTACCAAGCTGCAGCCCCTGTCCAATCCCTCAATGTTGCGTCTCTCTGCATCTTCTACAAGTGCTTCAATGGAATGTTCTTTGAAGAACTGGCTGCATTTCCCCCCTCCCCAGTCTCTAAACGTATATACCCCCGAACAACGCGACAATAAATAAAATCACACCTCTCTGATGCAGAGAAAATCAGCTGCTAGAAAGCATTTTACTCTGAAAGTTTCTTTCCTCGACCTGCATTTTTTGGAAGTTCTTCCCTACTCCACTCATTGAACTAACAGGCAGATATTTAAATGTATGTGGACAAACATATCGTTTCACAACTCCTTGTTGATCGATTAATTCACAGTTAATCCTTACGTCCCAGTCGAAATGTGCCTTGTTTGAGGTTAATATAATTTTATTAAAGTACAATGTTCACTTAATAAAAATTGCTATTATTAAAATGATGTACTATTTTTCTAAGAAGCTACTGAAAGGAATCCCATTAATTGTAAATATAAGCTTTTCCCTAAAACCTCATACATTATTTAGCATGTGAATAACATTTCTGAATTCAGCATTCGATTACGTCTCAAATTGTTTTCATAAAAATCACACGTTTTTTAATACAACGCATAATATTTTTTTTTAATACTATTGAAACTATGATAAAACATATGCGGTACAGCATCGAAGGAGATATTTCACGAATCTGGGCACGCATCTCCAACTCCGCTTTTTCTTCAAATACGTTCTGTAGTTGTCCAGTACAGAGTTTGACAACGAAAATCTTCGATTAAAAAAGATCTTGAGATGGTTCGTACAATATAGATGTATAGTAGACTAATAAGTTAGGATTAACAAACACATAACGAAAAACAGTAAGCATTTCATTGGTATTACAAGTTTATTTTCAATAATTCACAAAGAAAAAAATAGAGTTGTGTTTCGTTGTAACTGCAACAGTTCGGTTGTAGTTCTTACGTTGGTGGAATAACTGACTCTGTTCTCATTGTTTTGCGCTGTTGTAGTAGACTCTCTGATTAAATACATTATCTGGGACTGTGATATGTGTCTTCTTGGAAAATAGTAAGCGACTAGCCGATATGTCAACACTGATTCGTGAAGTTTATAGAATATATCAGCTAACTACTAGACGGGGACCGGCAGTTAGCAACTCACAACAACGATGTGACCTCCGAATGTCTTCAGGGGCATCTAGTCAAACTCGAGAATATCTCTGTCAAACTTGGGATTCTGTACGGAATTTTGACCGGAACCATTAATGTAATCCACATATGTAGCATGCTCTTGTTCCGTCAGCCATGACCGGCTAGAAGTCTTAAGTAATCCGTAATCATATTCTTAGTATTTCCTGCACTGAGGATTGAACCTTCAATCATCAGAAGAGTGTCACTTAGAACTGGATTTTACTTAGTATTAATCCGTTACGTTACAGGTCTTTGCGTAATAACATTAAAGATGAGAACAAACCGAATAATTCAAATAATACAAATTATCAATTCTCATCTAAAACAATAAACTGGAAGTAGGGATAAGTGATTTTTCTTAAGAGGGTTTTTTTTTATATGTCTTCTGTTCATTAATTTAATTTTATAATATTAAAGTTACAAATAAAGTAAGCGGTTAGAAACGGAAATATAATTTGAGACGTTGAAAAAGTGCTAATAGACGGCAGCGATTAAAATACAAAATAAAATGTAGTATTATATATGGACATAGTTTTATTTAATTATTAAGTGTATAAATATGTACGAAGAGTTCAACGTCTTTATCACTACTAGGCTTTCCCAGGAAGAAATAATGGTCGTCATCTATCACCACCAAGTATCTCTCTCTATCTCTCTTTATGTCTATGCATACATATCAAACATAACTAAGTAAGTCTAGCGATAATAAAATATAAATATCATGTTTAGGTGTACTACCATTCAAATCCCACGATTCAAAATTTTAGTCCAATCGGATTTTTAGTTTACAAATTACAGCTGTTTAAGTGAAGCTACTATTGCAAATATTTAAAAGAATAGAAACATCTGGATTTAGTGTGTTGAGCGTAGATTTATTTCTAATGGGAATAAATACTGTTCAGGCAAAGCAACGCATTGGCCAGTGGTATTCACACTTTGCTCCGTCGGAAACAACGGTTAAGAAGTTGTATACTGACTTCAAAGGTCGTCGTACAGACATACACATTATACTAAACACCCAAATCGACCAAATTAGTTAACACACACGTTTTGACCCAGTGTAAATTAAATTTGTGCGAGATAAAAAAATAAATCAATGATGTAAAAGGCAGTGAATCATCATTTGTCAAGAAGATGTGTTCAACATGCCTGACGCGTTTCCTTAAAGTCGATCAAAACCAAAAACGCGTCGACGATACGAAACGCTATTTGCAACGATTTCAACTCAACAAAAAGTCTACGTTAATATGTTACAATGGATAACATATTCATCCGTCACTTCATTGCGGAATAAAATCGGCAGTCAGCTGAGTGTACAGCCGGTGGTGAAAGCCGTCCAAAGTAAATAAAAACAAATACATAATTAATTAAAGGTGTTACGTCCGTATTTAGGAATGTATAATGCGTTTGTGTCACCTAAAGAAAAGAAATCATGATCAATTAATTGTAGTATATAGTATTATACGTGCGTGTGAAAGTAGAGTCGGTGAAAACGGCCACAGGCAGACAGAAACCGCTCTTTGACAAGTCACAAGTCGCTTGCGAAGATGACAACATTACATGAATTGCATTCAAAATTTCTTTCTTCACCTACACTATTCTCTGGGTCTGGACCGTAGCACTCATTTTGTGGTAAATAAAAAGTTCGGTAAAAGGTAATCTTAAATTTTCGAAAGAAAAAGTTTAATTTTCAAAAGACAACAATAGAAGACCGAGAGGGTCGAAAAAAACGAGAAAAACCGATGTCAAACAATTGAAATACCGTTTAAGATTCCATTTTGCCGAACTTTTTATTTCCCAGACAGTATTTACTATTCTGGTATTTAATCAGTTTTTCGTGAAATTATTAATAAATCGTTTTGAGTTGCACTTTCTCTCATCGTTTATTTCTGTTGACTTTTTCCATCTTACGGCAACTACATCGCATTGCTATAGACTCGGACTACTAATCTGCACTTATATTCACCAGCAATGCTTTAACAAACTACAATCTCCTTTTATATATTTATATATGGGACACATTGAGTGCTATATATATATGGATATATATATATATATGTGGGTGTGTGTGTGTATACATACATATATATATGGATATATGTATATATATGGATACATATATATGTATATATATGTATATATTCATATATATATATATATATATATATATATATGTGTGTATACATATATATATATGCATATATATATGTATATATATATATATATATATATATGTATATATATATATATATATATATATATATATATGTATGTGTGTGGGTGTGGGTGTTTGTGTCTTGGTCTATGCAGTATTATTATGCAGAGATTAACATTAACATAAAGATGAAGGAAATAGTGAAATAATCACGCTGAGGGAAAATAATTCTCTTGAAGAATTATGTCAAAACATAGAAAGATATAGTGTGTAAGCAGTTTAGACTGATATATAAATTGACAATATGCGATGGTAATGAGTGCGAACGGAAAGAAAATGAGCTATTATCACTTTCATTTTCGATTTCACTTTTCTCGTTTAGTATAGCTTTCATTGTTTTCCTCCAAATTTATTTTACTATTGAGAAATACTCAACGTTTATTTTTCTCGATGAATTTTCTTTTGCTTGATTGTTTGGTTTCCTCTGAAGTAATTAATTTGTTTGTGAAATATAATACATGGCGTTTGTTTGTAATAAAGTATGAGGATATAACATATAATGTTAGTAAAGAATAAATGGTATGAGCGTGGGTTTATTGCGTCATCGAACATTTAAACCAATGAGAAAGATTGATAAATGATTGATGGGGAGTGAAAAAAACTGTAGTTTAAAAATAGCACACGGTGATTATTAAGTTGACAGGAAGTGAGTTTCAAAATGAAAGAGGTCATCCTCCCAACTACCTCTATGGTATTGGTAATCAAAATAAAATATGTTAGTGAGATTAAATATAAACTGTGAGAAAAATTATGAAAATAAAAACAACCAGAACTCGGACCAATGATTGTGCTATCTTACTGATTTAACATAAACGGTAAGATAGGAATTTGGGACTACTTCCATTGCCTTCTCCGGAGAATTCTATACATATGATAATAACTCCAATAAAATAGGACATATTTAAAGAATTAAAGGCGGTCCAACCTCCATAGCTCACTTAGGTGAGGTGGGCACTTAAGTGTTCGAGACAACTTCCATTGTCTTTCCCAGAAGATGTTATACATATGCTTTTACTTTCATAAGAATATGATATATTTAAAGTTTTAATGGTGTCATATATTCGTGGCCTCGTTATGGGTTCTACTTAGAGATTCGAGAACACGTCTATTGTATTCCCGTTAGAGTTTATATGAGAATACACAGTTATATTTTGTTTAGATTCTCTAATCTTTCTTTGAATAAACAAACATCGCACAAAAACAAACACAGACATTGAGTTATATATATATATATAAATAGATTACTAAATTTTCCGTAGCAAGTCTAAAGTCGATGTGTTCAAATAGAGGACATAACAGAAGATCTTCTCAAATGCATGATATAAATTTAGATTACAAAGAATCGATGCTGATATTTATACGAGATATTGTCAAAGACTGGCAAAGATCCAAATATATTTGTGTAGTTAGTGACCGATAAATGCCAGATGTGAATTAAGTTAAAACACGATTCGACCTGAAATTGAAAAGTTCGATAATCATTCATGAGTAGATCTCTATGGAAGAATGAAGCGAGAGTTCAGAAGTAGATGAAGAAGAAACGCGGAAGATGAAGCAGTAGAATAATAAAATAATAATCATAATGCCCAGAAAAAGAAACGAGGGAGAAGAAGAAGGAAAAAAATGAGTAGACGAAAAGAAGAAGAATTACTCTAACAAGAATGAGTTACACTTGCAAGATTGGAAGAAAAAGAAATTGAAGTAGAAGAAAGTGACGGGGTATACGAACAGAGGGGATTAAAACAATGAAGACAAATTAAAAGAAATAGAAGAAGAGGAAGAATAATGATAATGAATAACAAAAGAAGAATGAGAAGATAAAGAGCAAGAAAAATGTAAATAACTGAAATATTCTGTACGGGGAGAATTTGAGAATAAAAGAGGAAATACTAGGAGGAGGAGTATAAGGACGATCGGAAGAAAGGGGAAATAACAACTAGGGGTTTGAGCCGCAAATGAAGCATCTTGAGAAAATTAAGCTGTGGTGGAAGGAGTAGAAGTATTAGGAAGTCAGGGAAATAGAAGAAGTAAAAAAAGAAGAAATATGACAATAAGTAGAATACCTTGTAAGGTAAAAATATGAAGAAAAAAAAAGGCTGATTAGTACAAAGACGAAGGGGGAAAAGGGAGAATGGGGGAACAAAAAAGATCGAGGAGAAAGAAAAAGGAAAAGAACAATAACGAAAATTGTGCAGAGAAGCGTGAGTTGAAAGTCAAGAAGGTGAAGTAGTATGAGAAAGAGAGGAACAAAGAAGGGCCAGAAGCAAAAGAAATGATGATGATGATGATGATGATGATGATGATGATGATGATGATGATGATGATGATGATGATGATGATGATGATGATGATGATGATGAAAAAAAAAGAACAATAACTAGAATCATGTTGAGGGGGAAGATTTTAAGAAAAAGAATTTGAACTTGTAAAAAATGAAGACGAAAAAAAGAAAAAAGAAAAAAGAACGAGATGAAGAAAATATTTATAACAATAATGCGGTTTAGGATAAATATAAAAACCTCGTCGTGGGAAAATTAGCATTATTATGGGAGAGATGATGATGATGATGATGATGATGATGATGATGATGATGATGATGATGATGATGATGATGATGATGGTGATGATGATGATGATGATGATGATGATGATGATGATGATGATGGTGATGATGGCAAGGATGGATAGAAGGGCGAGGATGTTAAGAAGAAATAAAAAAGAACGAATTATCAATTACAGTAAAAGACAATACATCCACACTAAACAAATACCCATTCAAGTTTGGAATGTAGTGCGTGTCCTTTGCCGACAACGTATATGCTTAATAGTCCACTCAGATAAATGTGGTATCAAAGGTCACTGAGAGATTGATTGCCATACAAAGACGAAGAAAATTGTCTTCCATTATATTGTGAAGAAAAATTATAAATATTTCAAGACTGAGTCAAATGAAATTTAATTCGGACAAAAAATGAAAGCGATATTTTTACGCGGGAAAAATGTTAACGCAATTATGAACATCTTGGTAAAAATAAAATTGGGCGTAAGACCGGCTATAATATATGTATATAATTATACGTGAAATATGAAAGCTTTCAGAATCAAATTAGATGGGTATTCGATTATATTAGAGTTCATTGCAAATAGAACTATTATATAAATGTAAAATTAAAATTGTACATAGTCATAGCTAATTTTATACTTTGTATTATTAAAAAAAAGAGAAATAACATACATATATACGGAGCAAAACCTTGATTATATCTTCTACATATTACTGTAATAAGACTTCACAATCCTCTCGTATTATTATTTTAAATCTGTTGCCAGACAAAGGCAATTTCTCTGAATCTTGTCAATGAATCATTCGACCAAAATTTAATACATTAATGTATTCGCCGTGGTTGTAATTTAAGCATTCCCGTCGATAAATATTCGTCTTCTGACCGTAATAAAATAACTGGCTAGCATGTCCAGTTATAGAAGTGTATATTGTCCATATGCTAACTCAAAATAGAACTCTTACAACTACTACCGCTGCGGTAGTAGTTGTAAGAGTTCTATTTTGAGTTAGCTGCATATAGAAGAAAAGGTTCGTTGCAGTGTGTGTAGCTTGACGAGTTTTTACTGTGAATGCTTTACACGGCGGAATCATTGATTTAATCTCAGTCCAATTTTTACTCTGAATATAACGATAGATTAGAGAAAAACTAGCAACGTCTGGTCTGTAAGAAAAAAGCAGTTTGAGAGAGAAACATTCATCGCTACTAGATTTCGAATTGCGAAGATTGTCATGGCAAGAAGTAATATCAAGGGCGACACTTCTCCAAATGTTTAAATGGTACTCACTGGGAAGGCGTATCTGACTTTTATACAGGTAGGGGATTGCATCAGATGTCAGGTAATTTATTAAGCGGTAGAATTATACAATCATTTTTATCAGTCACCTTAGACACATATTTGATATAACAATTTAATATCAGGTGGGGAGAGAAAGTCAGTCCTAGGAGATTATCAAAGCAAAGCAAAGCAAGGAGATAGCCATTCATTTCAACTAAGAGAAGATGAGCATCGGAGCGTTGGTGATGAAAGGTAAAATACATTGGATATTAGAAGTGTTAAAAGAAACAATTACTGTGTTCTCATTGCACGACGGGTTCTATGTCGAAAGCAAAATCTTGACTTAGTCAATTATTTTAATACACTCGAATAGGTCTGCTTGACAAAAATGATAATTTTAAGCTTATAACTTATGGTTCTTAAATTCACTTTACACTAAACTGTCAATATAGCAATACTATCTTTCATAAATGTCAAGCATTATAATTAATTACCTTTCACTTGTGTCAAAGAGAAATACGCTATTATAACTTTCATTTTGTGATGTAATTTTAATCGTAGATATTATCATTATCGATTAATATGCTGTTGATGAATTTCTATAAACTGATGTAAGTAATTTAATTTTGGAAATTATAATATCATCTCACCTCACGTATAAACGTATTTAGTATTTACACACACATAAACATATTTTAATATGAATTCAAAATCGTTGTCTATATTTAGGAATTAAGCATGAAATATTTTTCATGTTTTTTATTTTTTATTTTATTTTGTTTTATTTTATGTAAAATTTTCAAAGTTAAATGTTACCGATAATATGTACAACTACATCATCGGATGTTTCCCTATCCTCTGATGAGAAGAGTTTATCTTTGAAAATCCATGTATTAAGGATAGGAAGATGCTTGCTCTGAACTTTTGATGGTTTAACAAATATTGTATCTTTACAATCTTTTTATTCTCATCTTTCACCTCTAAAATTGATTGCTCTATTAAATATATTGAGCTTTATATTATCACGATTGATTATTATTATTAAACGATAATCCACTTATGGTTATTTAATTCAACATTTAAATATATATATATATATTATATATATATATATATATATATATATATATATATATATATATATATATGTATATATGTATACATATATATATACACATACATATATATATATATATATATATATATATATATATATATATATAAAGTAATATTTAAAACTGATTATCATAAATTTTGGAATATATAATCTAAAAATACACTGAGTATCATGGCCACCTCTTTCTTTGTGAATGTCAACATTTTAGATACAGTTGAAATAATATTTTTAAGAAATGATCATCATGGTACTTTATGACCCGATCATCATGAATTTTTGAATGTATATTCTCGTATCAAATATTTATGGGAGCGATAACATGTAAGTTGCTATTATATATAGTGAATGCTCTATGGAGCCAAATGGTTTTACACTTGGAGGAAATGGCTTTTGAAAAATTTAAATATAAGATTTGCAATTTACATTCGTGTTTCAAATCGTTGTTAGTTTAAGTAAATGAAATAAGATTTAGAAAGTGAGACAAAAAATGTAATCAAACCATATTTGGTATAAATAAGCGTCAGTGTATGACTGACATGTTCACCAAGGTTCAATCATGATTCACAAGTTGTTTAATTACTCAGTTTAAACCATCGACTTTGTGAAAAGAAAGAGAAATACCATGTAAGAAACACGTAATACTTTATCTAATACCCATGTATCTCTTTAATATAAACAAATTAGATTGAAACATTAGTTTCCGTTAGATTAACGAAGTTACGCCCCGTTAAGCCGTACTAGTACTATATAGATGAGTATCGTTAGTAGACCAGGTGATGCATGTAAAACATGTTCTTCCAATTCAAAGTAATATACAAACTCAACGTATACAAAAGCATCTAGGGTTTCGGCATAAAATGACTCAACGATGGTTGACGTTCTGTACAACTTCAATATAACAACAACAATACAATAAACAAATGCTTTCGAATATTAACTAGTGTGACCTCAAATCATATTCAATGAATCTCCATATGCTATATTTTATTCTTAAGTCTATTAGTACTAATTAGGGATGTTTGTTCATAGTGAGTTGTTATTACGTAAACATGTGAAGCTCAGAAGTGACGGAAAGCTAATCCTTGAGTAGACCATCACACGGCAGACGGAAAAGGAGCGTAAAGTACGAGTCAAACATGGGATTACCAGTGGTAAACAAGATGCTTAACATCGGTGTTGAACGAAGCAATAGGCTACTATTTAGAGCTCTTTTCTGCAACCCTCTTCGCAACCAGTTTGTTGTTATGAGCAAACACAAATGCAGCCAAATAAAACCGATCTTCGTCCATTAAGACTGAGCTGTGTGGTTAATTTAATTTGTATTCTCTTTACCAAACTTTGATTACAGACTGTGAATGTCGCGTATGAGAAAAAATCACTGCGAGACACGGGACCATAGGATACGTCCAAAGAAGGGATGTTTAATTATACAGATTATAACATGTTGTTAGCGTTAAGATAAGTTACACTTATACAAAGTGCTAAGTGTAAATGCTATTAAATAAAGCTGTGTTTCATATTATGTGCAGTAATGTTATTTAATTTTTCGTGTAGATATAATGCCTGTGTCTTATAAAGCATTTACGCTTGGCGAGTTTAGCTGGCTTCATACTAGGGAGTATTACTTACCCAACATCGATGTATACAATTCAATCAACAATTTCACTTTGCTAATTATCGATGTTGTACAATTTAGAAATTGTTCTCTTTAGAACGTTGATTGCATTGGCCAATCGGGTCGACATAAATGTGTCAACGATATTACACAACGACAGAAAAAAATTAAAACCTGGCAAATTCAACGTTTCATTAACGTACCATAACTTCTCACGAACTAATGTGCAAGCGATATTTAATAATAACACAGCCGTGTATCTCCAAGACGAGATTTCCCATTGGCATGATAGCAATATATGTGATACAAATGAACATATCAAACGATACTTGAACTTATTTTCTCTCTGCTATCAACTTCCGGTGACCCTTCTTCTCTCCTACCACTATAAGGTGAGCGACATTCAATTTTTTTCAATTTTTAAATTAGAAGCACTTTCCGTAAAATTTAATCTGAACTTTTATGTTAGTCTATCAATGTGAAAGTTCTCGCTGAGGGTGTTATATTTGAATTCCTTGCATAATTCCTGATTAGAGAACTAAACTTATTCCAGCCACATATTCCACGCATCTACTTGAATTCTTTGTGGCCTACATCTAAGGTTTCATCATTACCTTCTATTTCTGACACACTTAAAAAATATTAGACCAGGCAAAATAACTTCCTAAGAATGTCGCTTGTTTTTGCTTATTAGATTAGCGCAATGCAAGAAATATTTCGTTCCAATTCGTAAATTTTTTGAGGTGGAAAGTTGTAACTACAAAAAAAATTGCTCAAGAGTATTTTGTATTCTCGAAGTGACGCAAGGTGAAAATTAGATTCATATGTTTTTTAGTTATATGTATTTGCCTTTCTTTTTTTCTAAATTATATTACCTGATTGAAATTTTCTTTGTTTAGTGAGTAATTTGATTAATCTAATTTATTTTAATTTCGAAGCTCCTCGTAGATTATACAAGATGGAACGAATGAATGTTAATTTGAATTCTTTCTATCAAGTATTGCGACTTTGAATATCTCTCTGAAAGCATCAACCATGTTGTTTTTTTATACTTCTGTTCTCTTTTTAGCGGAAAAATAAAATTACTTTCTTAGTCTATACATCTTGACTTTTTAAGAAAGCATTTTTTCATTTGAAGTATATTTGCGAGCGTCTACAATGTTTTATATTATCAAATACAATAACGTGTTTAATGAATTAATATAGTATGAGCCAGACCCTTGGGAATCCAAGAGTTGTTTCTTTCAACTGTTGTATATTGCTGCCGTGCTAAAAATATGTTCATTCTATGGATGTCTAGCGCGAAGAGAGACCCCACGGTACAACCTTTGCTAAAGTGAACAATACTTATCTCAGCATGATGTAGTTTCAAAATTCATCAGGTTATGGAGGTCTACATCCAAAACTATTGCATGACTGTGACATATTTTTTTATTTTATAGACGTGCGGCGCGAACACAGGGCAGAAGATATTATTCAACCATTTTCTTGAACAGAACAAATACGAAACTGTTATACTTGCCTGAAGGCCAAGAAAGCATATCTTAATTCCAGTTTATCGTCGCCACAAGAAATGTAATATTTGTTAGCATTGCATCCTCAGCGATTGAGCAGTCCAGTTTATAAACACATACATAAGGTGATAACGTACGTACGAACATTACATTTGCATAGACTATTATCAAGTAAATTATTACAGATGTTCCCTGTGTTATAAGCAGGAGAGATTATTTTAAAACTATTGGTGTATAATTTCCGTAGTTATTACACTCTGTGTCGGGAGTTACGTTGTCCAGCTGTTTACAACAACAAAAACAAACTGTATCAAAAAGAGCGTATTGCATACATAATATCAGGATGATTGTGTGATACCTACAAAAAAGGGCGTATCATCAATTTAAGCTTACATCTAAGTTTGTACTTACAGTATGACCTTTATAGGTGTGACAATACTCACGCTTAACATTAAACGTTCATGATAAAAAATAAAGTTTAAATATAGTTATATAAGACAATCGTTGCATGTATTAAGTGATGTGATATAAAAAATTATACGAAGGATGTGTAATGCAGGTCTTGAAGATAGGCTCAGATCTGATGAGCTCACCTCAATAGTACACATGCACAGTATAATAAGATGTGGGCACAACAAGATGCTTCGGTGGTATTCACACGGTGAAACAATGGGTGATAATTCCTTGATTAGTACGTGTAGAACAATTGAGAAAACAGGAGCAAATGGGAAAGCAAGAAAAAAGATGGGAAGACTTGATTAACATAAACGTAAGAGAACGAGAGATAAATAAATAATTTGTCAGAGATAGGTTAGCTGGGAAATCAATTTCTAAAAGACATCCAACACATGACAGCATGTAAAATAGACGTTAAACCGAATATGATGACGATATGGTGATGAACCCAAGCAATCCACAATCCGCAGCTGTAACATTTGCCCCGTGATACGCACACGAAGCATATTGCCTCAAATTATTTTTTAACAAAAGGAATATTGCTAGTCACCGTCTGACACAAATCATGGTGTCATACGCTTACTTAACAAACTAATAAATTAGATTAAACTCACATTTATTAATCAATAAAAATGCTGATATTCAACACATTTACTTGCCAAAAACGAACAGATGTATGTATTTCAGTTGCATGGCATCTCGACACCAGCACGCTTCCTTTGACTTTTTAGCTAGGAACAAAGAGAAATGTTCTGGTGGTGCAATTAGTCGTTTCTCTCATTTGTCAGTAAATGGTAAGTAATGTTCGCCCGAAGCAATCTTTTTAGAAATTGCTGTTTCAATGTAGAGTTCCGTTTTTGAAGTAGGTGTATTTTCCCCGCATTAAAATCCGACCTTGTTCTATCCTCGTTGGAAGGCAATTAATAAGAACATTCCGACATCGATGATTCGCAATGCAACTAGAAAACATTTTCTGTAGCATTTCCGTTTGTATATATTTCCTCCGCAAAGAATGGTAGCCGATTGATGTATGATATGCTTTGTGAATACATTTATAAATTTGAATTCATATAAGAAATGGGATCACTTCCTTTTCCATAATTTTTGTTTACATCAATTTCCACGAACTTAATATTTGCAGTAAATTTTATACAAGAGAAAAATAAGTTATTTGGGATTCGCGTAAGGTTATTTCTATGTGTTCTTGTTCTTACACAGCATTATTCTATATAAACCTTCATCTGTTTGATAGGTGTCACCTGGCTATGTAGATTGACTTCCGAACTTAAGGTGGGCTCTTAATATTACATTTATTTACGTCAGTCGTGTGCTTTGTATAGTTTTAATCCTCCATTTGATTCAATTTTCGCATAGTCTTTTTCCCCAGATTTGTTCGACATAGTACCTAGTGCTCATACATTTTTAATTATAATTACTGTAGATTTATTCATGTCATACATTCTCTTAGCTATAATATCATTAGTATTATTATTATTATTATTATTATTATCATTATTATTATTATTATTAATAGTAGTAGTAGTAGTAGTAGCAGTAGTAGTATTTGTACTCACTATGTTTGTAGTTTATGCGTGTCGCTTACCGCATTCAAGGGGTATCCTTAAGATTGTATTTGTTTTCATCATTGCCACCCTTTGTATAGTCTCAATGATCTTATTAATTCTAATTTCTCGCAGTCTTTTTCCATGTTTTTGGGACTGTCCCTAGTGACGTACGATTATTGGTATTATTTGACCTTTTTCGTGTTCCATATCCGTTTAAATTCCTTGGCAAATTCCGTGTATTTGCTTCCTTATTACGTCTCTTTAATCTTCACTCTGTAGTTTTCTGGAACGACAACATCTACTATTTGGCACGATTTTTCCTTCTTGTTGACAATTATGACATCCGGTCACCTTGTTTGCATGAGTGTATCTGTTTGCACCTCCACATCCAAAATTATGTTGTGATTTTCGTTTTCCAGTACTGTATATGGGGTATGTTTGCACCATTTGCCCGCGTGTTCGAAATGCAGTTGTTTGCATAATTCCCAGTGTACTACTTTTCCCACGAAGTCGTGTGTGTTATTGTTTTCTTTGTGCGCTAGTTTGCTGCATTTACTTATAGATTAAGTTACTGAGTTACTATTTGTTCACATAATCTGCATTTACTGTTTTCATGGGTTTTATCAATCATAGCTATGATGTAGCTATAGTTAGTCCTGATCGTATTGTTTTGTGTAGCTGTCAGTAGAGATTCCGTTTCTCTATTAAAGCGTGCTTTTCTAAGGAAGAGCCAGGAATGCTGATGCGGAGTCTTCTTGTGTTATTCTTATGAACACGTCCACGTGGCTGATTTTTCCTCACTTTTCTTTTTTTGTCGTTTTGTTTCTCGTGTTGGTGCTTCTTTAGTTGTGCATTGGGGCAGTGTCTTTTGCTGCGGTGATCAGCTTTTATGTGTTCCGGATTATGTATTCAACCAACTCTTATCTGTGTCTTCCACACAGTCTTCTATACTTACCAGTCCTCTTCCCCCTTCGTTTCTTTTCATATAGAGTATGACCGAATCGTCTTTTGTAGTGTAGTGCGTTGTGCATGGCCATTCATTTCCTAATCATTTGGTCAAGGTACCTGAGTTATTCTTTAGTCCAGCCTATGAATGGTCGAGATCATCTAAATAGTGATAATGGACAACTGTTTATGTCATTTGTTTTTTTGTTTCACCCACAGAGTTTTCTAGAATTATAAGTCCTCCTCATTCTGTATTCTATGGTTTTATTATTATTATTATTATTATTATTATTATTATTATTATTATTATTATTATTATTATTATTATTATTATTTGTACATATTGGGAGTTCTCACACAGAGCGTACTCCGCACTTTTCCAGTGGAGGTCTGGTGTGTTCTGTCCCTCCTCCGTCTTCTCATCCTCCCCGACCATCTACAAATATTTTTTCTAGGGCAGCACAATTTTTAAAATTTATTTTTTGGGAGAGGAATAGCTTATGGTGTTTCTTGCAATTTCTGTTCCTTTGTTCATTTTTGTGTGGTGTTAGCTGAGACCGGTGTAATTTATTAGGGGGAGGGAGATTATGAAGTGATATTTCTGGCAGTTTCTGTTCTTTAGTTAGTGTTGTGGTGTTCTTCTCGTGGTTTGTTTTCTCCATGTTGTAAATTCCTTGTGACTGCTTATCATTTGTAGCTTATGCGGATTCGTTTGCGCACTCAAGGATTTTCCTTAAAATCGCAGCTGTTTTTATCATTGCCGTCTTTTGTATGGTTTCGATGGTCCCTTTGATTCCAATTTCTCCCAGTCTTTTATCCTACGATGATTGGTATTATACTAATATTCTTCATGCTACATATTCCTATTACGAATTCTATGCATTTGCTGCGTTTTTTCGTGTCTTTCATCTTCACTCTGGTGTCTGCTGGAACGGCGAAGTCTTCGTTTTCGCAAGATTTTTCTTCTCGTCGATTATAATAACATCAGGTCCCTTTGCTTCCAAAACTCCAATATATTTATAGCTGTCTTGTTTGCCTAGCGCCCTCATCTGCTCTTGGTTTGGTAGTTCCATGCCCTCAGTCGTCTCCAACTTTCCTATTTTAATCTCTAGCAATGCAAACTTTTCTATTATGTATTCCATTTGAATGTCCTTGCTTAAGATTCTGGTCGTATTTATAAGCTTTTTCCAGTTCCTTTTTGCTTTTTGCAAATGGCTTCAGGTCGTCCATGTACATGAGATGTTTTTTTTTGTAATCTGCCTGTGAACCTGTATCTGACATCACATTTCTTTAATATGTTGTTGAGTGGAATCATGGCTATGATAAACAGTAGTTGTGATAGGAAGTCTCCTTGGAAAATACGTCTCTGTATTTTGCTCTCCGTCAAGTGTTGTCCTCCAGCTGTCAGTTCTAATATCCATGTTCCCGTAGCTTTCTTGATGAGATTAATAATCCTGTCAGGTATCTTGTACATTATTAAACATTCAATTATCCATGCTTGAGGGATTCTGGCGTAACTTTCTTGTAGTCAATCTATACGATAGATATGTTCTATTTCTTGCTTTTAACTTCTTTCAGAATTTTTTGATCTATGTATAACAGATCATGCGTCCCTCTTTTCCCTTTCTGGCATCCTTTTTGTTTCTTCGGGAAGTGGCCCACGTTCAGGAAGTGGTAAATTTTCTCTTTCAGTTGTGCCGCTATGATTGTTCACATAGTAGTTAAACAGGTTATTGGTCTGTAATTGCTTGGGGTCGTTCCCTTCTTGGCGTCTTTTTGTATGAGCGTTTTTTTTTGTTCATAATCTACTCTGATACGTCTGTTTTATGGATACATCCTCTCAGTTTCTGTGCTAGCCTTTCATGTAGGGTCGTGCAATTTTTGAACCAGTACGCATGTATTCTATCGTAACCTGGGGTTTTCTAGTTTGCCATTTTTTGTGTTGTTTTAATAATTTCTAAATTAATTTCTGTTCCTGTTCTTTCTTCTATTTCTAGTAGTTTATTTTTAAATGTGTTTCAGCCATTTAGCATTTTTGTTGTGATCTTCAGCCTTTCCCATATCTTGCTCCAGAAATGTTTGTTTCTGTCGGCTTCGGTTGTTCTGTTGTTGTTCTTACTACGTTTACGTTTACAGGCTTTTATTGTTTTCAAAGGTCATGTTCTGTTTGTTCTGTCCCGCTTTGTATATGTATCGTCTCAATCTTCCTTCAATTTCCTCTATTCATTTATTGCTGCTATCTTTTGTTTTAGTTCTTCATGTTTCTTATTTAGTCTTTCCTCGCGATTTAGATTTCTGCTCTTCCATCGTTTAATGTTATCCTTCATCCTATTTACAGTTTTAGCTTCTTTTTGAAGTTTGGTGATCTGGGTTTCCAGTCTGATCTCTCATCCAGATTTCGTATTTCCATTCTTTTGGCCAGTCTTCTTTTCCCTTTTTAGTTTCATAGTTATTGATATTGCCCCCGCATATATAAAGTTGTTTAGGTCTGTGATAGTGTGTGTTTAATGTACGTGGGTACTCTGTTTACTGCCTTTGTTTCAATTTTTAACTTCTTCCAATATTCGTTCATTAGGGATTGAAGTTTAGTTTTGTCCTCGGACATTAATCCTTTGTTTTCCACTTCTCTTGGGTCTTCCTTAAGTAGTTCTGTTGTTTCGTCGTCTTCGCCCGCTTCAGTTTACGTGTTTATGTTTTTCCCGTCTTCTTCCTGGGAGTGTTCGTCAAGTTGTGTGTATTGATCTGTCACGCCATTTATGTTTTGTTTGATTTCTGTTAATTCCATCTCCGGGAGCCAACCTCTCTTGTGTAGCTGTCTTGCTTGATCTACTATTCTTTGTGCCGTTGTATGGTAGTCAGTAGAAATGTCCCATATATCTTTTATTCGTTTCCTGTATCCTCTTTCTGTGAGGTAGCGACTTTTGTAGTAGCATTTAATTACCAGCATGTTCTCTTTTGTGGTCCATTTCTTGCTATCGCTTTTTGATTTGTTATTTTCATCCTTGCTTTCTTGTATTTGGACCGTCCCCTTGTCATACCTGGAATGTGATGGGTTACTTACCTGTGTGTTGTTCGTGGTCTTGTTCCTGAAATTAAACAAGCCAACATTCGCAGGAGGCAGACCGGGTGCCCCATGTTGGCCATCGAGGGAACAACTGCCCATCATGGCACTCAGATCTTTCTTCTGAGTCCCACGGCGTGTATTTGTATTCATTGACATTTATCATGGTTTAGTGTTTGTCGCAACACCAGCTCCAGGCTCAGTTTACCTGTGATTCTGTCACAGGGATAGTGTATCTCTCATTTTCATTAAATTCAAAGTTTACTATCATATATATATATATATATATATATATATATATATATATATATATATATATATATATATATATATATATATGAAGACACATTTACGAAAAAAAAGATTAAATAAAATTTAAAAAGTAAAAAAGAATTAAAAAGAAAAGTAAATAAATTATATATATATATATATATATATATATATATGTATATATATGTGTGTGTGTGTGTGTGATCTAATTACATAGTATTAGTTTTCTAGGATACTCTTAAATAATAACAAAAATATGATAGATTCCCCTCCCATGTTGGTTTGATGAATTGATGCCTTTTCAAACGTTCGGTCGAGATTAAAAAATAACGAAACTAAATTTCTCTAACGCGACAAGTTACTTTTGGGGAGGATTTCAATTACGTTCAACTCAAACAAAAAGTAAAAAAATATTGTCCCCCGATCCCCGAAGAGAAATAATAATAATAATTATTATTATTATTATTATTATTATTATTATTATTATTATTATTATTATTATTATTATTATTATTATTATTAATAATATCATTATCATCATCATTAATATTATAATCTGTCTCTCTGAAATTCCCCATTTATATAATTTAGACAATGTCAATATTTATTTTCGGGAAACTAATCGTAAAAAATACCAAGATAAGTTTAATTTAATTAAAACGTAAAGTATAATATACTGCGAGTATCCTATTAACTTCACCCCCCACAGGGGCACGGTTAGACACTAGGGTTGTTTAAATTTGGTAATATTCTAGCTTTTAGAAAAAAGGTACTCTGGAATAGGATAAACACAAACATTGCCTCGGTTTAAAACGATTACTATTTCATTTGCCGTTACGAGAAAAATAACGTGTAGGATCAGAAGAGATGCTGCATTTTGCTCCTAATTAAATAGCGAGTAACGTTTTAATTGTGATTTACTTCCTGAAAACGATATTACACTATGAATGTTTGTTATTTATTTACATTGCATCCACAAATAATTTTAATCGAATGCAAAGATGGAAAATCACGAACATTTATTTTTCTCGCTTTTACTCTGTCACATTACAATGGAATGCTAAGTTTTGTTTCAAAAAGGTGACATGCAACGGACAACACTCATTGTTAAGCTTTGTTAACATAATAAATATAACAAACCGCTTTCAAAAAGATTTTAGCAGAGACTCTTAAACATCATTTGATAAGTAGTAAATCGTGTTTTGAAGAATTGCTAATAGCATTGCTTTAAAATGTTGGGTTGAAAATCTGGAATTTTTCAAAGAATTTCGCTGTAGATTTTCATAATTCTTTTTGACATGAGATAATGTATTTTAAAATATTGATTTTTATTGGTTAGAAAGCAACCTTTTAAAACCCAATCCGAACCATTTCCAACCGTCTGCCTTATTCGATGTATTTTTTTATCAAAATCCCGGGGCATTATTCAGCCAATATTAAAATCAACTGTCGACCCCCCGCGTCAACGTCACAAGTAAACAATATTTTCGATATAACTTGAGTTTAGTTTTTCATGAGACCCATTCAAAAAATTTTTTTAAATTTGCTTACTCAAAAATGTATTTTATGAATTACTTCCCCTAATTGGAATATACTGACGCATAATTTCGAAATAGATTTTGAATTTAACCCAAAGATCCAAACGATATTGATTCATAAAACTGAACTGAAGTTGTATATGAAGTGAGTAACATAATTGATTTGTCCAACGCAGTCTTTGAGATATTAGGTCTTATACTTTGTTATATTTTACTTGGAAGATTACTCTTCAATTAAGTTCAGTTAAAGGATAATTCAAAACAAGAAATTACTTCGTATTCGCATGCCTAAATTATTCAACTTTTCCTTCTCAGAGAACAACATGAAAACACCATAAACAGCAAAGTAGAGACACGACAAGAAGTCGAAGATACAATCTGAGCGTATAAACTCATAATACGTTATATACCAATTTCGGTGACGATACGTGTTCGGTTATACAAATAAAATTGCACGTTGTTAAAAATATATATATACGATCATTTCCGCCAGACAATACGGTGCATAAAGGTAGGCAAGAAGTTACTGTGCCATAAATCTTACTGTGACAAAGTTATACGTGACAACGTTTCTCATTGGCTGACAGCGACAGATGTGTCTCTAGAAGAACGATCGGCGTGTGTCGCATCATTTCGATTCTTGCAATGTTGAGATGTGTAGCTTTCGAAATATCAGTCTTACATTTTGTCTCGCGGTTGTCTGCCTGAGCGGCTACAATTCAGAATCCGAAGACCATTATTTATTATTTGTCTTATGGCGGTTGTATTTATAGCTTTGTTTTTCATAAGAACACACTCTTGGATAAGCACACATGTCAACCCATATTTATATTATATAAGTTATGTAAAAAATGTAAATATACAATCGTCAAACGTTTCCCGACAATTCTCTATATATACTGATTAATAAAATTTGTACTAAAATAAACTGCTTTGCATTCTTAATAGTTGCTATGAATTTACGTTATCGTGAATATGCGTTACTTCATTGGAAAAAATTATGTTAAATCATTTTCCGTAAATCAAGCTGATTTGCACTTGAATAAAATGGCACGCTAACAAGACGCACATATAGTGTATTTCAATGTTTTAAATTGGCACGTTTCATAACTTGCAAGAAATAACAATAAGCAAGAAAGGATAAAAAAAAATACTTTAGAAACATCATCCCATTGTGATATTGCCATTTATGGTAAAAAAACAGGAAACAAATATATCATAGGAATTATATTTATTTCATAATTTTCTAACTCATAATAACGCCCTCTGTTTTTCTCATAATTTTAATGCACTATTCATAATATTGATATCACAACATTCAATTAGCATACAGAAATTAGGAGGTATTTACGTGCTTTAATGATAGCTGCCCAATAAGTAAATTCTAACAGAAAGGACATTTACATGTCTTTCGCGAATAATTGTTATTGTGAAACCCCACCACGACATTATAACTTGCATACGTACGATGTCGTTTCAAAACGTCATGTTAGATTCATTTTATCCGAAGCTGCATTACTTGTTAGTGTCGGTTTGACAACATTTATACAATAAACAGATATTAAAGTATTTCAAAAATGTTTTCATAGGGGTATTTACGGAAATAATGTCAGGAGTGTCTCAAACTTCGAAATGAATTAATTTTCTAACATTCGGATTACTATTCTCATGTTGATTATTTCCCCAACGTTTTAGTTGGTGTAATCTCAAACTTCCTTCAGGTGCATCTTTTCAAATTTTGGAATCATTATGTTGAACTCAAAAACCTATACAGCATTGCGTAGATAACATGTTATTTAACCCACAGAGAGTGATGGCCCTCGTTTCGGCAGCTATGAACGGATGAAAAAATGTTTAAGAATTTATAAGGAACCAGCGCCTGTAGCAAGGATTGAACCGTACATTCTCAGTCGACTGAAATTTAAAACTGATTGTTAATAAACGAAGTCCACTATTTTTATAAGGACACATAAACAGGGCATGTGTGTGTGCGGTCGCAAAGTGTAAATTGACTATTTTCACAGGTTACAGTACCTTGTGAAATTAAACGCGTGGGTTGTCATCTCAGAAGATTGAAAAATGTAACCGTTTTTATGTAAAAATGTTGTTGGTAAGATATATATATTTATATATATATATATATATATATATATATATAATGGAGTGCTGAGATATCCTCAGTCCTTTTGTAATATAAACAAAGGCACATTTCAGCTCTGCATAAAAATATACAAAGCTAAAGTAATATAGAACACACACTTTAGAATAAAGTGTAATATTCTAATTGTTCTCGTGTTATGATATAATTGTTAAACAAAAAAAACAGCTATCACTAAACTCCCGTGTTATTCTTGGATACTCATGCAATTTACGGACCACGTTATCGTCAGCACATTTCAGCATGTTACGTAAACCAACGAAACTTCGTGTTTTAGTGTTGAAATCGCTGGCCAAAGTTATAACGCAGCAATCAGTAATATTTAAGAAAGAAGCATGAAATAGAGAAAAAGACAGTCATCGTATGGTAATTTACACGAAAAAAAAAAGGTTTGTAGTTACGGAGAAAATCGAATTGAAAATGAATAGGAAAATATGTAATTTTGTAAGAAACCTTAAAAATTTAGGGGAAAAAGTTCAACTCAAGGAAAAATAACAATTATCATATGGTAAGTTTCTTGAATGAAAAACATCTTTTAGCGAAGAAAATATAGTGCAACAACTTATAGTAAACAGGTTTATAATGATTTTTTTCTTTCTTGCTGATTCTTTTTCAACTCTACCAACTAGGTGAGGGTTAGGACATCTTGTCCGTAAGGGTTAAGGTTAGGGTTAGGCTGTCATAGTAAATTTCTGTCAGGGTTAGTGTATGTTTCTGTTAGTGTTAGGGTTATCATGTTTTTTTAGCAGATTTTCTATGGACTTCAGCGCGGACGACAGAACATTTCTGCTACGGTAAGGTTGTTTTTTGGTAAGGGTGTTTTTCTGTTAGTGTTAGGGTTAAGATGTTTTGTTTGCACATTTTCTGTGAACTTCAGCGCATACGACAGAAAACAATTAGGTTAAGAGGGAGTGTAAGGAAGATGTGCGCCTTCGATAATACGTGTCCTTTAAAATGTCATGTATGTACACGCGTTCGACCCGCTTCTTTTCGCCTAACAGTTTGCTTTTGTGTCAAGAGTCAATAATTGTCTGCATCAACTCGTTTACATTCATGCTGACTTTAACTAATTTTCTGAAATATTTTTATCGTTTTTGCCAATATCGGCTACTGCGATTTTACTGGCTAAGCGGTTCGGCACCTTCCGGCGGTTTACGTAACCTGTCGGAATATGCCGTTGCATCGTCGGTTTTTGCGCAGTTTGTAAACTGCATAAATACCAATTCTGCATAAAACTAAGAAATGCTGGCTATCTAAATTTAAGGCCTGGGTTTTGGGGGGATCTCAAACTAAATTAATACAAGCAAGGGCATAGCAGGACTCAGGGAACTTAAACTCGGCCTGACACTTAGATACTCAGCGTTGTGAATGACGTACTCGTTTGATCCGCCAAGATGAGTGGTTAGCAGTTTTAAGAATGAACTAATCAGTTCGGTGACTTAATCTAACATTCTTAATTTGATTCAAAAAAGCTGATAACCGTTATTTCTAGAAAACGATACGTGTCGAAATCGCGCCTCGGGTTAATTCAAAACTAAAGGTTTTAAAACCCCTTTCTCTGCGATGACGAGTCGTTAGCCTGTGCCCCTGCGTTTATAGATGTCGAAGCTGATTGGCGAAGCAGAGACTGCGTGGATACCTATCGCACAAACACACCGTGAATCAATGAGCGATATTTGCACTAATAGGAGCAGCGTTGATGATTTAGGCCCGAGGTCACCGAGAAATGGCATTTTGCCAGGGTCGCTGGTCAATGAAGGTTAATGGCCATTCGACTCCGAACGATCCGGGCTTTCAACTTTATCGAATTCATTTAAGACCAGGGGCGAAAAGTGAGGGTCGCTGTCCGTTATCATTATTTAGTAATGTCACAATCGTCTCTGCACTGATGTTTCTGATCACGATCGAGACAAGAACTCTCGAGACGGAACGAAGGTCAGTCTATTATTGACTGGTTTTAGAATGTAATCTTCCACTTTCATTTGTTCTCATTAATCTTTTGTCTTCAAAAGCGTAAAATCCTTATCCAAATGAGGAAAAGCTACGCTTCATTAATATTTTTATAATCGTGCTTGTGTCTTTGTTCAGACGTGCGTACGAATAGTTTCACTGTTGTACAGAGGCATAACAGCAGTAAATAGACCGCCCACAAACATAATCCGTACGCGTTTAATGTGTGTATAGCATTGTCGACGGCCAGAACTCTGATCCGTACAAAGCGGCAGTGAAAGATTAAAACATTCGTATTTTATACTAATTAAACATTTTATGTTTCATATATAAATATACCTGTCATATATTACTATTAAAATATGGAACGAGCAAAAAAAAACATTAGAATTCTCAGAGTCTTAGAGGACCCATACTTTACGTTTGTCTAAAGGTTGACTTAATGCACATGACATCGTCGTCACATTTGGGATTCACCGTTCCAGTGTGTACCGATATATTGTACAATTGATGAGAGAGGGGAACTAATCAATATGGTCGCGTCTAAATAGATCAGACTTTTTTGACAACAGTCGTTAATATTTATGATAAAGGTGTTTATTTACCTATTTACATGTGTGTGCTGGATTTCTAAGGGATGTCAACCCTAATATGCTATGGTCTACCTAAACCATACATATGTTTTGGATATAATACTTTTGTAGATTAATTCTCTGTAAATAATTACTATCTATCCGGTATAGACTATTTCAGAAATAGATGGGGGCCTGACAGTTACTACCATTCGCAGTCCGAAGTGAACCGGTAGTGATAACAAGTCAACGATGAGTGCGAATTTTATAAAACGTCTAAACTGGTCGTCATCACTTGATGACGTTCCTTCCTATTACCAGGTTAGATTATATTTAACTTAAAAAGTCGAACCGTAAAAGGATTTACACGACAATCATACCAATAACAGTCATCATAACAGGGCGATACTCGTTAAAACAATGGTATTATATAATTTGAAAGATAGATATTTGAGAAATGAAAGTTTTATAGTAAAGAAAATAAGAATAAATAATAAGCAGAAAGTAAATATTATGTTTCCCAATTGTTTAATGACGATTAATAAGATGTGTTATTTGTATTAATCGGACTACTATTCCCAGCGTAATAACCACCGATCTTCTACACGTACATCTATTAGAAATTGAAATGACTTTATGTAGTACTTCGGAACCGTTAGGGCATTTAGACCTATACTCTATATTTACTCCAGAGATATTGGTCTCATCCATGACCGAGCAGACGTGTGCCTTTTTTATGTTATTCTTAGTTATTATCCTCTGTAGTAATGACTGACCCTTCAATCACTAGAGCGAAGTTACTTACAACTGATGCTTGGTCAACGTTTTAGCCGTTAAGTTACAGGTTCATTGTTCAACACAACGATTCCTAAGTTCAAAAATATAAACTTGATAATAATTACCGGTTACATCGGCCAAAACGTTGTTGAAAAACTAACTAAAAATAGAATAATAACTCGAATGATCCAAATAATACAACAAAATAATAATTAAGAATACACGACTTTAAAATATCGCCACGCTGATGAGACTCAAGTGAGACGACACATGCTTGCCTAACAAGTCATCGTTTCGGTCTTGAGATTGAATACCTCCGAAAAAAGACTACGGATCGGTCAAAGTTTAATATGGTCTTGACTTCTCCATATTTTAAAAAATATAACCGTAATTATGCCATGTAAACATTGATAACTTTTGCATGGTAGTTACGCTTATCATAGATGACCAGATCCATGCATCAAATTTGGAAGATGGGAAGTTGAAATTCCGTTAAAATTCAACACTGACCGACCCTTTTAAAGTCACGGTCAAACCTCAATATCAAGGTGATATAACATTCGACGCGCCATTAGATACAATATGGACAGTGGAGCGATTCTCTACACCTAACAGAATCAGTTTAATAATGTTACCTCTTCCTGTTACCTTGGCTTTTACGATTGACTAGATATGCTAAGATTAACTTAGTTGTAAGTCAGAATGTGACGCATACATTGACCAATTCATGTAGACGCTCAGTTGTTCACAAACACATTCGATCAAGGACCTCACCTCCTTGATAGAGACAATAATTATATATATATATATATATATATATATATATATATATATATATATATATGTATATATATATATATATATGTATATATATATTGATATATATATATATATATAGATAGATAGATATATAGATATATATGAATATTTGTATCTCTGCACAAGGTAGCCATGCTGATGACGGCTCATAGCCAAGAACACGTGCTAATGGAGTTATTTTATGTACGTAGAAATTTATTAATAAAACCCTTAATTGATATATATATATATATATATATATATATGTGTGTGTGTGTGTATATATATAGTAGAAATTATTATGTCCACAGAGTTCTCCAAGTATAAAAAAGAGTTTACATATATATATATATATATATATATATATATATATATATATATATATATATATATATATATATATACATAGTTATCCACAACCACGTATTTCGTAATCTATACGATTCATCACTGCGACATGACCGTGTGAGATTCGAAACCGGAACCCCAGTAGCTGAATTTTTGCACTCTACAAACTGAGCTTATACCTTCTTGGCGGCAGTGGGAGAAATTGCATCCCATTACAAATGATGTTATTAATTTATGTATACTTTTATGTTACTATATATTCATTATATTTTATATATAAACGTACGCTAATTGATCTTTAAAGCACTGGTAAAAGAAAAAAAAATTGCTACTTTGCATGGAGCCAATGCTCTCCCGTAAAAGTCATTGACTACTATTCAATTATAAAACATTGTAAAAAAATATAAATAAATAAATATTGTCATGTATAACTCGATACGATTTCCCTACGCTAAGATCAATGAAACAACAAACCAATAACAAGAGTTATTACATATATATATATATATATATATATATATATATAAGGGATCATATCATATGTCTCATACTGTTAAATCCATCGTCATAGGTTTTTATCTGGACATTTCAAAAGGTGTATAAGACTCTTACACACATAATTTAGATGTGTTTCTATGTTGCTATTTATTTGTATATATAGAGAGTGAGACATCACTGGTATAGTTCAAGCGATGTTTTCGATCATAATCCTAGCCCTGCACCTCACATGACGCGGGGGTGTTATCAGTTATTTGTCAATATCAGCATACTAATTTTTCATGAAAAGACTCAGCACATGTCTTGTTGGAGAGGTCAGTACCTGTGTGGAAGAATGTTTGTATTGAATAAAATGTCGATAATAAAAACGAGAAAACAACTTAGCGATTCTTGCTTGTTGTATGAAATTTGGCGACTTGGAAACCTCAAGAAAAACCTCTAAAAAACAATATCCGTGTAATGAATTAAAAGAACTTGGTGACATGGAAGGGTATTCTTAGTGTCATTGAATGGAGAATGGATGTCTAACAATGCAGCTGGCATTGTCCACAAGAAATCTCTGAGCGAATTTGTAAGGCAGATTCAATGCGAGATTTTGTAGAAAAAGTCAAGAGTATTTGTTTTTGGCTTTTTTCTTTTCACTTCATTTTTTATATCAACATATTTTATTATTATTATTTTTTGTGCAATGCATGCTTCTTTTTCCGGTATTCGTTCTTATTTTTATTTCATTTAAAACTGCTTTTGACTATTTTAAAAAAAGGAACATGTTTAATTTATTTTGTAGTTCATTTTGATGTGTTTGTTAATTCCTCATTATTGACCTTTTTTCTTCATCATTTATCTTTCCGATATTTCTTTTCTCTTAATCTTACGTCATTTTAATTAAAATAGAAAAAATGCCTCACCATGTGTTTTTATTCTCTTTAAGTATGTTCTCCCTTTTTTATTATTCTCATTCTTATACGACTTCTCTTCAATTATTTTCCTGTTTTACTATGTTCAACAGGGCATACGTATTATATATACTTCCTAAATACGCAGGATATTGAAATGACCTTGAGTGACCTCCAGAGCACGATCGGACCACGTTTTATTCTTATGATTCTCAATTACTCTTTGTCATCTGTGTTTTTACTTTTACGTTTTAACTAAACCAATCTGTACATAATCATCACTGGATTCATTCTATTTCTTCAGTTCTTTATTTATTTTCAGCAAATAATTTACTTCCTTTCCACTGACTTTCTAAATATGTTTTCTTATTACACGTCTCATTTCCTCTGTTTTAAATGAAAATACTTGTTCAGCAACTACTTCAAAAATTATCCAGTTTTTCTTTCGCGTTTTGAGTGTTTGTAAATAGTTTTACAAGTTTGTATACAAATTTCTGGTGTTCATAATGCTGGAGAATTTTCCATCATTGACTGTCTCCAAGAACTTCAAACTTATCAAAACCATGTTGCTCGTCTTGTAATAATGCTTACATAATTAAAGCTATAACTCTCGAGAATTTTTAATTTTGAAGTATTTAATGCCTACCAGAATTTTACAATATTACAAAGACATATCCCTTCATCGTGTGTTTATATTTTTAGTCTTCGCATTCTGATCTACGGCGGGAAGAGTTGACTTAAATATTCGTTGTCGGGTACGTAGATGCTTTGTATCGACATATAGACAATTATAAACTCACGTATATTTGTAGCATGACATTGTCTGAATTGGTCAAAACACGCTCATATTTGGAAATCTCTAGTAGTTACAAGCTTCCGTTTAACTATGATCGTAACAGGGACTATAACTACCCGCGTAAGATAAGTGTATTTTTCTCGAGAGTAGAAGACTTTAGATCCGCATTCTTCCGATTATGCCTATGAACATTAGCAAAAATATTTCGTAAAGGATGTGATAATCTTCAACGCAAGAACAGTAATTCAATATAGCTGTCACTGCACGAAACTGCTTTAAGATGGATTGCATAATGCTGAATGCATGGCGGTCTGTCTAGGCCGCCAAGGAGGGATATCATACAACGGCACTAACATCTGCAGGAATATTTATAGTTAAACGTTATACTCTTATCTTTTATTTTTGTAATTTATTATTTATTCTAATTTCCGCCTTATCAGTGTTCTGCTCGATCTTTCATCTCTTCGAATTCTCAGTCTGTTAACTTTACGCTATTCTGATTTAAATAATAAAATCCCAAATCAGCGATTTTCAATTTTTTCCACCATGCTTCGCGTATCTTTCTTTAATTTATTTTCTTTTTTTTCATTTTCTGTACGCCATTCTTTTCATCGGTTTTTCTGTTTTTTTCTTCATTTTCTTTCTTTTTATCATCTTATTTCGCTTTCTTTTAATAAACAGATGTCGAAGTCCATGACTTGATTCTCTTCCATTCGACGTTATATTTTCTGTTTGATTATTCAGTGTTTAACTAGCTTGAATATGATTCGTTGGACAGGTTGATCACAATGAGACATGCTGGACCCTTTAATGCTGCGAGTAGAATTCATAAAATGCGACCACAAATTAATTTTTTCTCCCTTCATAATCTCTACACAATTGTGGTTTCTCTTAACTTTAAACCATTTTTATTTAAATAATAGAGGCTCAAAATAGCAACTTCCGATTATTTTTCGACATCATTTGAACATTTTCTCACCATTTAGTTCGCATATATCGAGGCTAAAAACGATTCAAGGATGAAGGTTAATGAGATCGAAATATTGTCAGTTAAAACGTAAAGAACCTTATGGTTGAATTGATAATTATTAATTAGATAAAACAAGTTTGATTACACATGATGGTGGTATATCACTATTATCTGTGGACATGTTATTTGAAGGCTACTATGTTGTAATATGCAAGGAATCAGTACAATGGTAATGTGTTCCCCTGCCATGGGGCCTTTGAGAAGATCAACCGTCGATTAAAATTTCATCTGATTCTGAACACGCGGAGGAAGAAAAGTAACGTTGTTATTAATTTTGGTAAAAGCAAACAAGTTCTTGCTGTGGAGGTCTAACAAAGATGAACCAGAGATTTGATATTCAGTGGAAAACGATACAGATGAGAGACTTGCAACGCCTGTTCCGTTAAAAAGGGTGCTATAAGTAATAGAAGAGATGATACAAACTAGAATTTGAAGTCGTTTTTGAACTCTATCTAGAATACTAATATCTCGCCGAGCAGCGGCCCCAACAGATCTAGCTGTAGTAATCTATCTCAAGACGTATCTGACGTTTATATACGCGTAGGATTGACTCAGGAGTTAGCTACTTTCTGAAGTGCTAGAATGGTCAAATTATTTATCAAGAGCCCTTGCAACAAATTGAAGGTAAGAGTTCGATTTTAGATTATGAAGGAACATCAGTGATAGTTTTTTTTCCAATGCAAATGTCATCGATTCTCACTTCAGTGAGTCAACCATAAGGGCTTGCAAGGACTGAAGCTATGTTTAATAGATGTTAAAAGTCGCAATCTACTTTTGTCCTATTCTCAGATGGGCTCCCGATCCGAAGATAAAGAATCACAAAAATTTAATTACCAGTGCTCTGGAAAGTGCTGTCATAGACATATATGTTGTCTGCGTCGATAGCAACATATGATCTTAGCATATAATTTCAAAAGTCACAAGGGATCCTTGTATCACGCCGGCATTGGTACTATTTGCTTAACACTTCTGCTATTTTCATAGACCTATCAAGAAGTAATGGTTTCTTCTTCTTTCGTATGATTCTGGGGTTGGCATTAGTTTCCCCGGTGTTTTTCTAGTTAGAACACTTTCTGGAAATACATCGGGTACTTACGGGAAGGACCACGAGAAGGTATCCAACATCCTTAAGTGAACTTGATTCGAACTTGAAACACCCAGGTTTTCAGTCCGTGTCGTTATCCACCTAACCACCGTCACATCCCAAAAGTAATGGTTGGATGGATTCTAATTAATATGCCGTTCTCTTTTGTATTTTTTTGTTTAATTAATAATAATTTCATTAGTTTCACGTGTCATTCTTTTTCTTTTTCTGTTTTTAATGACTTAGTTAATACATCGCTTCAGATTATCTTTTTTATTCTATTGTGCGATTTTATTGTTGGCTTCCTCCGTTATTTAAAGAGAGAATACTATGCGTTGACATGAACATACTATTGATAAATATTTGATGCCATTTGTAGACACAGGAAGCTAGACACAAGAATATACCAAACGAACCATAACATCAACATATATTAATGAAACAAATGAGTTAATATATGGTGCTAAAATATTAAAATGTCCAGGGCATATAGTCGCATAAAAATGTATATAAATAATCGCAATAATGTACAATTTTGATAAACATCGTAATAAGTTTTCCTGTAAATCTTATATAAACAATTGTGGTGTTTGCATTTTCATTAAAGACGAAATTAGCAATGCAGCTGCCTAATTGATATTTGAGTTGTTTGCTAGTTATTTTCGATATTTATCACTTTGTATTCTTAAGTATAATAAGTAGATTCCAATAAGATCCGTGTTTTCTGTGTTCACGTCATATATATATATATATATATATATATATATATATATATATATATATATATATATATATATATATATATATATATATATACAGGGTGGGCCAAAATAAGGGTCCTATCTTTAAATTTGAATAACTTGAATTTGAATAACTTCCACAAAATAAAAGTTAAACTCACCAAACTTTATGTGTGTGTAGACTGACCCTTCCGAGATTTTTTGAAATAAACAAAACAAATTTTAGCCGAAAAACACTTCTTAAAACTTACAAAAACTAAAGTATTGTTTTTTACACTGTTTTGAGTTTTTTAAGCAAAAATAATGTTTTCTAAATGAGGGTACGTTCCTTAGGGCTAATACGGCTCATGCTTGCTTCGGAAGGGGTACTTTACTTATTCTAAAAAAAATAAATAAAAAAATCAATAAATAAAAAAGTTATGAATTTTTAAAAATAGGACCCTTATTTTTGCCCACCCTGTATATATATATATATATATATATATTAGAGAATGGTAGTTTGCTTGAAGCATTGCTGGGTATAGTAGTAGTTTGTTTTGTAGGATTCTCTGCACAGTCGGAGAAATTTTTCTTCTGGTTTAATTGTTTTTGACAAAGGGAAGTCTATTTTTCCCGAAATATTAAATAGTGATTTTTAATCACCCGGACATCACACGAACAGCTAAAAACACTCTAGCTGTTATGTAAGATTTTAGGAAAAAAGGAAAAATAAATAGTAAGTCATATTTCGTATTCGATTTATTGTTATTGTTTTTTTTTCCTTACAACTTGCATCTTACCCGGAATTGGCATTGCCCACAGCCTTTCAAAAACTTACTAATATATATATATATATATATATATATATATATATATATATATATATATATATATATATATATATACATATATATATATATATGCTGCATCTTCTTTTGCACGCAAGTATTGTTGAATATAAGAGACAACTCATGTCTGGATATCCTTTGGTAGATCTTTTCAATAGTCAGAATTAGGATCTTAGTTTCGGAGGAGAATTGGCTGATGAATTTGCCACAATTTGGAATTGACTCCCAAGCAGTTTCGACCATTCTGGGTTCATTTTCGGCGGAATGCGGTTAATCAGGTATAGACCATGTGTTAGTATTTATAGAAGGTTTTTGTCGGGAATTATGTACGAAGTACGAAACTATATTTGGAGCTATACATATTTTAGAATATTATTAATGATATTAAAGTTAATTCTATTAATTACATTTTGTTTTGGTTTTTATATATATAGGGTTTCTAATATATCGAGTTTTTGTTTATTTGTACTAAATTCTAAGATTTTGGTATGTTCTACTAAGAGTTTTCTGAATTCCGATCCGGAGCAGGAGTGGTCGTTTGTTAAGTGTTGTGCTATGGCGCTAGTATCAGATAAATGCATCGTCAATCTTCTCGACAAAGGCGTGGTAGTAAAACCTATATATATGTGTTTTTCTTGGTTATATATATATATATACATATATATATATATATATATATATATATATACAAATACATATAAATATTCGTAAAAACGTATATATTATGTATAACTATTTTATGTATATACACTTATATTGCAAAATAATACGTGACGTAAAGTGTTATTTTTAAGTATTTTATTAAACGGTGCTCAATAGGGGAATAGAGTTTTGTATTAGTATAAAACTATGCTAATCGAAAGTAAACAAAAACAGAAACGTTTGTTCTATTCCGGATGGAAATAACCGGAATAATTGGTCTGATATTTCTCATCAAGAATAAAACAAACATTTCTATATAGCTTACTTGCTACAAGTATACTTAATTATATATATATATTGTTTTGTTATAAATATTTTCATTAATAATAACATAATCTTTCTACACATTAGTCCCACATGTTTCAGTCACATCTATAAAAAGCCAGATTTTCGGTATGTCAGAATGCATTTGCTTTACGCTTCATTTTTTCTATGCTAGTATAAATAAAAAATAGTTATCACGATTTAATTACACAATTTATTATTGAACACTATTCTATCAACAAAGTAAAGATTATCTTGATTGTTTCCCTGTAAAAACAAACTTTACCTGGATAAATATGTATCGCTCAGCTTCTGTCTCTCTGTTACTGTACTGTGTATGTATGCATGTATGTCTATCTCTGTCTCTCTCTTTATCTATCTACTTATCTATCTATCTATCTATCTATCTATCTATCTATCTATCTATCTATCTATCTATCCGTCTATCTATCTATCTATCTATCTACCTATCTCTCTCTCTCTATATATATATATATACATATATATATATATATATATATATATATATGTATATATATATATATGTGTGTGTGTGTACGTAAATATATATATATATATATATATATATGTAAAAATAAAAATGGAATAAAGAATAAGCAATTCAACAACTTTGAGTTTATTTTTGTTAGTTGTTGAATTGCTTATTCTTTATTCCATTTTTATTTTTACATATTGTCTGAAACATTGTTTCTTTTTTCCCATATATATATATATATATATATATAAATATATGAAAACATTGTTAAAAATAACAGTATTCGTCTGTTTAATCATCTTTTTTATTTCTAAAGTTTTCTGATGTTTTTTTTTGTATTAAAATCCAAGAAATTAATAAAAGTCCCATAGTTTTCACAGGTTTAACATACGTTTTCGATTCTTCGTCGAATCATACTCAAGTGTCAAACGCAAATGAACAAGAAAGCTTGAGAAAGAAGAGAATTTTTAAAAGACATCGGAGAAACGCGCAGAGAACATTTCTGCATTGTTCCTGGAAGTCGTTGACAATTTTAATTCAGCAACGCAGGATGGCATCACAGAGGAAAATCGGATTACGTCAAACATTTAAAATGTTCCCACTGGTTTCATATGTGATCTTAATACTTTTTATTTATTAATTTTCATTTTGCGTTTTTTTTTAGCTGTGTTTTTATGTAGATAGCTTCCAGTATTTTTTTAAATTGGTTTCAGAATGTATAATGTTATTGTTATTAACTAGAATTTACTTCATACATGTGATGTAATTAATTTTAGGTTGTTGTGGTTTTATGTAGATAGCTTCAAGTATTTAGAATGTGTTTAATTGGTTGCGGAATGTATAATTGTATGTTTAACTAGAATTTACCTATAATAACTAACATCAAATTGCTTCTAAACAATATCCACAATGAATAAATACATATGTGAGTCAGATAGATAACATTGGAATAGTGGGGAACTCATTAATTTTTCTACATAGTTTTCGATTCTTATATAGATAAACACAAAAATGTTTTTATTTTTTAAAGATTTTTAGACTGGCTTTTAAACCAGCTTGAATTCGTTAACTTGAGATTCGGTTTCTCAATCTAGGTCAGGCATGGGAATTGTATCAATTATACACAGATAATTGGTTTATTTTTAGCATTTAGAAATCTTAGTGGTGTAGATAAGATTCATGCATAGATTTAACGGCCATTTTATACATAATTGGTTTCGTAGGTTATTCTGGAGTAGAATTTAATAATTAACCGCTACTGAAGGTCGGCTAATCTTAATAGCAAAAGTTCTAATCCTCTTTTTAATTCTCAATGTATTTAGTATCGCGGTTTTGCGGGGTGAATTTAGTTTTTGGTAAGAAAATATAGTATTTATTTTTAGCTTTATTTTATTTTCACCGTAAATCACTATGAATTGTCTCTAATACGTAACATTTATTTTGTTAACGGAGTATTTAATATATAGTTAAATGGAAAATTACTCTGTTTTTCTTTCAGATAATTAATTTTCTTTAGGGTGTATTCATTGTTTAATTATATTTCGATTTGGAGTTAGTGAAGTTTTCTTTTCTCAATTCTAGGAATGTAAATAATAAAGCTACATATTGAAATATATTGGAATTAAATCGATATATCAATCATTTTTAACTATATTTTATCAAATACTTTCAATCTTATTCTCATATATTTGGTTGTATATGTATATTTTTGCAACATTATATGTTGTGTGCAATTGTTTTAAGATCAATGGTAGTTTGTATTTAGCTGCGTTTGAATATAAATATCTCCGGAGGGGTTGGATTAATTTTCAATATTTACATTATTTTATGATGATTTCAGAAATAATAAATTGCCAATCGTTTTTCTCGGGGTAGAGTAAGTTTTTTTATCGAGGCTTTTCATTCTCCAATAGACCGGGGTCTGGATCAGCTGAGCGTATCGTGACAAAGCTTTGGTAGAAGGTATTTTGGGGGATAGTTATTTTAATGCATTTGTTTCGTCTGTTAGAATAAGCCGTACATTTTCTCGAGAGTTCATTTTGGAATTGTTTCTATTCGTTTTTCCTGTTGATAATGAATGGACAATTCTCTAATGAGCAACCACGTGTGAAAACAGACCAGATAGTCGCTTTAATGTCTACTGCGAAATGTGCGTAGGAAATGATGATACAATTCGATTTGGAAAAAAGTAAACATACAAATTAAAAAAATGATAGGTTTAAAACAATTAGAACATGTGGTATAGTCTGTCAGTGGGGCAAAGATGAATCACAGGTATTCCCGGATATTGAAATTATAGAGGTAAACTTTGGTTCTGGTGTTTTACGACAGATGAAAAAAATGAAAGATCAGATGAAAGGTATGGATATGGATTTATTTTTTCTTTCACCATTGGAATGCGCATATAATATATATATATATATATATATATATATATATATATATATATATATGTATATAATATATATATATATATTATATATTTATAATATATATACAATATATATATATATAATATATATTTAATATATATATACAATATATATATATATAATATATATACAATATATATATAATATATATATACAATATATATACAATATATATATATAATATATATATGTATATATATAATATATATATATACAATATATATATATATATATGTATATATATAATATATATACAACCTATATATATATATATATATATATATATATATATATATATATATATATATATATATATATATATATATATATATATATATATATATTGATCTTATCTCCCAATGTCTTCATATGTCACCAAACACCACAACGAAACTTTACATCTCTACTTTTAATATATGGGAACACCTGTAATTAATCTTCAACCCACCGACATCTATATAAAAATCAGTTTTATAAAACTGTATATATTGGAATGGCCTAACGAGTTCTAAGAATTATATTTATATTCCATTGTTGTTAACAATTATCTTATTTATTATTTGTTTCTTTAAAATTATAATAACTTCAACATTTCACTTTGTTGCCAGCAGTTTATCGCCAGACTTATGGTGATTATTGTTTACCTAGAGTGCAAATTAATTCACATTACTTGTGTCGTTTACGTGTCTCCTCTGAATTAAATATATATTTTTTCAATCCAATTTCTTCAAAGCGCCCATCATAACCTTTTTCCTGTTTATTTTGTTTTATTTGTTTACTCTTTTACTACAACCCTTCGATTGTTCGAGTCGTTTTCCTCATTTTTGCGAATCTCTCCCTTCATTAAGAATACATCGTGGTTGTAGTAGAAACGAGCACAAACGTCATGTGAATTCAAACAGAAAAGAAGGCACGTGGGAATGAGAACGAAAAAAAAAGAACAAAATAAAATTCTACGACTTTAATGCAAACCAAATCAGAGTGGATGGAATCTCGCTGGCGCATTCGTTTTCCACATGCCATGACAGCCAGTGCAGTGCTCATTTATATAAATCCTCCAAATGGAGATGTCAAATTAAAACCAGGCTTGTGCATCTGGGCTGAATACTAATGCACTTTGTGCAATTAAAGACACATGTCTCAGCAATAACCCTGCAACTGAAGGATGCTTGCAGCCAATAGCGCGTTTTCCAGAAATGCGTCTTTATAGATGAGACTACGACTCTAATTAACTGACCCGAATTACAGAACGACTTTTAACGATGCATAATGAAAAGTAATAGCAAAGGTAATGTCATAGCGCATGCGCAAATATTCGGTAGCTTTGCATATAAGAATGTTGCTTTCAATACACACGCATTAATATTATACGCGCGTGAAGACATACACATACACCACATACGAATGATAAATTATTTATCTTAGCTATAATGCGAAGTACACTCCCTAGTAAATAGAACATACTTAAATATTTACTTTACGAAAAATAGGATTTATGTCTCGTTCATTTTATGCAAATATATTGGACTTACATTGGATTGTATACAAATATGTTGTATATTGACACTCAATGGGGAATGTGATCCGAGGTTCGACTCCTGCGTCAGCGGTACAGTTTTACATAACCGTATTAATGATTATAGTTCAAGACGAAACGTATATTAACAATAATATTTATTTGTATAATTTGGATTATTCGGACTACTGTTCTTAGTGCTATTATCACAACGTTTCGGCCGATTTAACCTCCGACCTTCTTCAGGTGTATCTTTTTCGAACTGAATAAGGCCGAAAAGTGCAGCGGTGGGCACGTTATATATATATATATATATATATATATATATATATATATATATATTATGTAACAGGCTGATCGTACATTGAGCTGAGGTTTCAGTAGAAACTTACAACGTTTTTCAACTCTATACTTATCAAATTACGTCTTGTGAATAAAACTACATCTGAAAGAAAACTGTCTAACAAATTTCTTTACGAACATCATACTTTTAGATTCATGAATAGAACAAGTAACTTATCATTATTATTCATTTCTCCAGAATTCCTGCCTTATCTCTGCTTTTCTTATATGTGTTATATAGAAATACAATACATTAAAATAAGTTTGATTCATTGTATCACACTTAATTTCGTTTCTCGTGAAACTATTTACGTCAATTAACAAACAATTAAAATAATATTAAACATTTAACTAATTTTTACACTTCTAAAAGAATTAAAGTAACATTTAAACGGACCCAGGGGTTCCCAGTAGTGAATAACACCCTCACACACCTCTATTGTAAGCCGTAAACCTCATATGTTCATTTTTATAATGGGTTTTACTTTTTAAGTTGTTTTCTTTATTTACATCATTTATTTAATTTATTTACTATTTTACTTTCCTTTACTAAGAGAAATGTTTCTGCTGCCAATACTAACCGTCCCAACCCTGTTTCTTCTTTATTTACGTAATTTAGTTATATTATACTTGTACGCCATTTCTTTCACGTTGCAACTGTTACTACTAATATAACCTTTCAATGTTCTTCTTAATTTACGTAATTGAATTTTTCCCATCATTTTACTCATCTTCATCTACGATGTGTCTTCTATTGCTTTGGTTATTTAATCTTCTTCTTAATTTACGTCATATATAGTATAGATTAGTATGCACTTTCTTAACATTTCATATCATCTCGTCATTTACTTCATCTTTTAATCATCCATTTACCTATGTTTCTACTATTGCTTCCTTTTTCACTCCATTGCCTTATTTACGGAATTCATTTATTTACACTTTTCTTTTAATCAAATTCTGTGATGATGGTACTACATCTACATCTGTTCATACGCAATGTTACAAACTCTTTAAACAACTTATTCACAATGAAAACATTTAATTAGAGAACTAGCGAGAAAAAGGTCAAGATTTATAGTGGTACTAGCAGGGCTACCCGGCGTTGCCCGGGGCGATAAAAAACAAAGTAGTAGAAATTAAAGAGTGTGTGTAACATCTTTATATAAAAAATTCAATCTCTCTTCTTTCTTTAGCCGTCTTTCTTTCCCTGGTCCTCATTATTTCCATCCCTCCTTCAAACCTCTATTTCCCTGTTTCCCATATGATTCTTATCTTGTTTAAATGTGTTAAAAACTTATAATAATGTAATTCACGTAAATTCTTTTTACTAAATATGTATTTTATATAACTGTGTTTTTTCTTAAAGAAATATGCTATGTAAACAAACAAACAAACATTTTGGATGAAAGTTATTAATTATTCTTACATTGTATTTTTGATCCCGAAATTAAATTATATTTTATTTTTTCAAGACTTTAAACTTGAATTTGAATGCAATTACTTAATCGCTGGCGGTCATGTTGTAATTTCCTATAATTTTCTTTCGTAAAATAGTAGCAATAGTTTCACTAGCGTTTGTCGCTTATTTAAAAAACAATACCAAAGAACTAAAAATTTAAAGGCGCGTCCCTGGCGTAAGAAACGTTAAATAAAATTAAAAGTTATTTAAAATTATTAGGTAATTAAATTAAAATATGTCTCAGGATTTTCAAATTACTATAAAATATAATGAAAAATAACTGAAAACAGTCCCCCCTGATGAAATACGCCCAAATGTACCCATAAGGGGTGGGATTATAGATTCGGCAATACTCTCATCATCTTACTCTGTGAATTTTACATACGAATACACTTGTATATGTTATGTATATTCTCTAACCTTGTTTTTAAAAACTAAGTTGTGTTTTAAAACATGAGTTATCGTTCTTCCTTAGCTATCTTCTAACAAATACATTTCATTATAAACCATGAATTGTTTTATGAACTTGAGGCATTACGTAATTAAATTACAATATGACCTAGCAATTTCACATTACTATAAAATACAATGAACAATACCTGAAATAAGCCCCAATGGACCCCTAAGGGGTGGGTTTATAGATTCAGGAATACTCTCATCATCTTACTCTCTGAATTTTACATGAGAATACACTTTTATATGTTATGTAAAATTCATTGGCCCGACCCCTAACATTTTCCCCGACGCCCTCCCCCCATCTCTCTAACCCCACTCTCCGAATTTGCTTTTTACTCACCTCCAACCCTGAGAAATATTTTAAGTTAACAAAAACAAAAATAATTTGACCCGACCCTCTAAGAAGTTTGACCTGACCCCTAAAAACTTCCCCGTCCCCCAATCTCTCCAGTCCCCCAAATTTATTTTACTCTCCCCGAACCCTGAGAAATATTTTAAGTTAAAGAAAAAGAAAAAATTGGCCCGACCCCTAAAAAGTTCGGGCCGACCCCTAAAATTTTCCCCGACCCTCTCCCCCATCTCTCTAACCCCACCGTCCGAATTGTTTTTACTCTCCTCCAACCCTGAGAAATGTTTTAAGTTAACTAAAAAAATTTGGCCCGACCCCCTAAAAAGTTAGACCTGACCCCTAAAAACTTCCGCGACGCCCAAATTTCTCCAGCCCCGCCCCAACTTTTTTTACTCTCCCCCAACATTGAGAAATATTTTAAGTTAAAAAAAAAGAAAACATTTGGCCCGACCCCTAAAAAGTTAGGCCCGACCCCTAAAATTTTCTCCGACCCCTCAATCTATCCAGCCCCCCCCCCCCCCCCCAACTTGTTTTTCACCCCCAGCCCTGAGAAGTGTTTTAGGTAAAAAAAAAAAACGAAAAAGAAACAAATTTTGCCCGACCCCAAAAAAATTTGTCCTGACCCCTAAAATTTTCCCCGACCCCCTAATCTCTGCAGCCTCTCCCACCACACTTTTATTTCACTCTCCCACAACCCTGAGAAATATTTTAAGTTCAAGGAAAAAAAAATTGGCCCGAAACACCAATATTTCTAGAGACCGTTTTACTTGTAAAAGCACGCCATTCGTTTAAAAATCATGGAGACCTCCTGAACACTACTGAAATCACTCTTACCGGTGGCCAGGTGGGGATGTGATTGAGCAATCCTTGTCTCACTACACACTCTTAACGTAGCCTTCCTATGATGTTATTGATTTATCCGGACAGAAGTTATGGGATGACCTGATATAACCGGACACAATTTAGGGCAAGACCGGGTACATCCGGCAAGGGATTATAGGATGTTTTCAGTGACTCAGCATTTTTATCGGATTAGTACATAAATACATTAGATTATTTCCAAATTAATTCTATTTAACATTGAAAAAAGTCTGAAAAATACGGAAAAAATGCTACCCTCTGTCGGAAACTGGTCCGGTTGACTCTCAGCAAGGGAATTGTTTTTTTTGCCATTTTGAGATAGTATGATCTCAGGATATGTACGGTGCTAAAAATATCAACTTTTTGACATGTCACCGCTCAGTTTTTGAGGAGTAGCTGTACATTACATAAATACATTAGATAATTTCCAAATTAGTACTAATTAACATTGAAAAATAACTGAAAAGGCCCCCCTGATGAAATCTGCCCCATGGACCCCTAAGGCGATGGTTTATAGATTCGGAAATACGTCCATCAACTTACTCCGTGAATTTTACATAAGAATACACTTTTATATTGTATCTATATTCTATAACATGTTTTCTATAGGGCACACACACACACAAACATACATACATTCAATTTTATATAGAAGATATAGATTTAGAATCATTTGACATTACATCAACATTTTACTTAAACATTATATTAATATTAAGTTGTATGTGTATGGAAATAAATAATTCCTCATTAGAATTCATTATATGATTTAAACTAGTGATTAACACGTTGATAATTTAAGTTTTTATATGAGTCATAATGTGTTCTGACGGAGAAGTAATACCTAAAACAATCACATTATATGTACAGTTCAAAGTCAACCAATATTCCATAGACTTTAAAACAAATCGTTTTGTTGAAAAAATATTAACCACAATAGTGTTAGCAATGCCCATGATGTCATTCGGCGAGAATTGACAAGCTAGTTTTTCAGGATTTGTGAAAGTGTATCTGCAAAATTCTGGCCAGAACTATATTTGATTGACGCAAGGAAGAATACGTTATGGATGTTTATGACGTAAGTATATTCAGCAGGAAAATAAATCGATAGCAAATAGAATGTAAACAGATTAAAGACGAATGGAGAAAAGCATACGATATAGACTTACAGATGGTGGAACGTGGGAAGAAAGAACTTGAAACAAAAGTAAAGTTACGCAGGCTAGATACACGATGTGAGTAACTCATATGTACCAATATACGTAGGAAAAAACGCTAGAGGCACATATTCTAAGTGGCGATTATACGTTGTGCTTTTTTTATCATTAATTAAATATAAAAAAAATTTAAAAAGCACGGACACTTGTACTCGTTTTGTCATGGGTGCTTCAAGCAGCAGCAACAACAAAATGAAGACGAAAAATAATAAGAAATATAAGCCTAAAGGGAACTCGCGTAGCGTACGAAATAAATAACTACTGATAAGGCTACCAGATCCTATCTGTGATTTCCTACCAACTTACATAAATAAGGGATATGTTTTATTAGTCTCTTTGGTACCATGAGTCTAACGCGATAAGAAAATAGCAATGCTATACAATTAACTTTCTTGAAAATAACAATATCTAGGAATAATCGCAAGTACATGATGACTCCGAACTAACCTGTTGTTCTAATTGCAGTTTTGCCACCTCATACGTATTCGATTTCTACCTAGGGAAAATGACTTTAACATGTAGATGTGACCATGATAGATACTAAAAATCCATGGCAGAAAAAGCAATATCAGAAGGAATGACAAAGACTATCCCTGAAACAAATAAACTTAAATTTTATTGAAAACAGAAAAATACCTTTTCCAATATATCGCGACTGGTAATGCAGAGAGCGAGATTAGCAGTAACTGAACAGTTTTAATGTTTTTCCGGAAATGGAGCTAAATGGGTACACGTATATCAAGATCTCGGGTCGGTGCTTCGAAGATTTCTTGGGTTGTGCTTGAATATCAATTAGGTAGCTTCCAGTTGACTGTACCAATATTCCAACGTCAATTTTTTTTTAAAAGTGTGAAAGTAAATATATGTTGCGCTTAAGATTGGCTAATATAAAACCCTTATATTAAAATTAGAATCCAATCAACAGTTGATTGTTTTACTAAATATATAACTTTGCCACTGCTGATTAACAATAACAACTAGTGGTAATTCTAATTATCAATGCATACAAACAGATGTTTTAACACCGAATAGACTATGCTGTTAGACCTAATTAAATAATATTTTTCACATAGATGCCATACTGAGGCTAAGACAACTCTGAATTAAACCTAGTTACGAGTAAGTGTGACAACAGGTTTTTCAAAAAAAAACCTCACTTCAGGACATAGTTTAAAGCTATAGTCTAGATCATTTTATTATATGAAAAAGACGTGTCTTAGGTGTATCTTATCAAGAAATACTTCAGACACTCTGAAGATGAAACACATTTCTGTGAACAACTGAATATAACTTCAATCTTCAAATTTGTCTACGTCACGTGAGTAAGATATGGATATGTTAATGTTCATATCGCGTTTACATATCTCTATGACACTCAACATCAATGTGTTATATTTTAAGATACCGATGCTTGTATAAACCATTATACACAACGCCAGGAACTCAGTTTATATTCGTATTTTTATAAACGCACTCGGACGCCAATGTTTATGAAAAGGGTTAATTACAAAAAGAACAGCCACATAAAACATCAGAGAAGTAGGCTACTTTTGTTGGCGTTGAATAGACATAGAAAAAGAGACAGATAGACGGTTAACTGGTCACGCTACACGTAGATATACTGTAGTCCCATTAGAGACGAATCCCCGGATACATCTTACTTCCTTATAGTTTCAACAGCCAAGAGACAGAAGTATCTCCTTCCAAAAAGCTCATTATTTCGTCCAGGTCTCTTCTGACGTTTAAGGTGAAACTAAAACGTGTTTTCAGTTAAACACCACCCGCCGTAATGTAACAAAAATATCGAACAATAAATAGTACTTACTTAACAATCACTGCACTTAACTTGAAAATAATAATTAATACCAAGTAATATGTGAGAGTACATTCGGTGATATTCGAAATTGGCTTGCACAATACATATTTAGATTCTATTACGATAACGCTATATGAATCGTTGTCATGTTATTGTTTTAAACATGCATCAACCTGATGTCATTACCAGTACCGAAATGTTATCCAAACCACTTGGACGTCTAAACGGCGACTAGATTTGTTAGAACATACTTTTAGCGCGCATAGTAGAATATTGGCGACATGGTCTTAGCACGGACAAGGAAATGACGAATCTTAAAATAACCAATCAGTGTCTCAAGTACTCGACAATGCAGTTGATTTGACAAATAACGAAGTTAATCAAATAGTTTTCTTTTTAAGTAGTATTATTTCTTCTTTGCATCTCTCGTATTTCCCCAGCCCCCATAGAAGATAAAGATCTAGAAGTGCGTTTATTAAAAAAGCACTTGAACATTGGCTGTCACTTCTAATAAATTGATATATATATATATATATATATATATATATATATATATATATATACGTTTACCTATTTCTTATTGTTTTTAATGGAATAGTAACAGCGTTTTTTTAGTATGGTAAAACTTCCTAAGCCGTAAAGAATAGGGCAGTGTATTGCGTTCAGTCGCCTTTAATAGGACGTGTTATTATTTGTTTTACTTTATATATATATATATATATATATATATATATATATATATATATATATATGTGTGTGTGTGTGTCTTAATTACTTTTATGTACATAAGAACTAATTCATATATATATATATATATATATATTATTATTATTATTATTATTATTATTAAAAAAGTATACGTCACAATGCCTGTTTGGTGTACCGGGGTTTCGTTGTTCTGGACTAACGGTATCTGAGCTACTAACATTCTTGTTGTTGTCCGGTAAAATAATCAGCCCATTTCAGCGGTCAGTTGTTTAAGATTGTCTTCAATCAAACAAACGAAAAGATATGCTGTAGACAGTCGTTAAATTGAAAGCGCTTCAGATCGGCAAAAACAGAAAACTGAGACATACCCAATGAAATAACACCAGAAAAACTGATGTCGTCTTTAATGAGACATGTATCGATATATATATATATATATATATATATATATATATATATATATGTAATATATTATATATATATGTTATATATATATATATATATATATATATATATATGTAATATATTATATATATATATATGTTATATATATATATATATATATATATATATATGTTGTATATATATATATATATATATATATATATATATATATATATATATATATATATATATATATATATATATCGCGGCCGTGTCGTCCTGGGTGTTAGTCTCGATATTTTCGGCTTCATCTACGAACTGCGTTCTAGTCCATGTTACCACCTGCAACCGCCACCCCTGCACTGATGAGGATAGAAGCTCGAAACGACGTCGTCTGTAAGTATGAACCACACTTCAATTTGTAAATATATATATATATGTATATATATATATATATATATAGAAGTGAAAAGACAAAGATTGAAGGAGAGACGGAGGGAGAGAAAATGTGGTATTCCTAGGATACTTTAGAGAATACGTGTACTAAACAAAATGGAATTGTTCTTTTAAGTGGCAACTTATTCGTCATATGTCATTTCAGTTTATCTTATATATTTTATATAAAAGGTTTTTTTTCCGTATATCGGTCAGTCACAATTTTTTGAAAGTAATAAATGCATTGCGAAGTAATAGACAATAATTAATTTGCTTATCTAATAGTCTAATCAAATATAATTTAAATATGAATAAATGCGAATCTATCATAAGTATATTAACATCAAAACCTTTCAGTTTTATTTACATACAGTATTTATGGTAATATTTAAACTCCGCCACCCCCCAAAAAACCTGCGTTTGCACATTTGCATGCTTATTTTCTTTTTAAGTTTCTAATAAATTAGTATTCTGCAATATACATTTATAATTGGTATTGTCCATTTTTATGATATATTTATACTTTCGTATATGTTAAGAAAATGAACATCTATGCTAATGATACCACTCTCTATTCTGGTGTTGCTTCTAGCCCATCTACCTAAGATAAGTAAAAAAATGCAGCTTATCTAGAACTTGACATGGGTTGAGATTGGGATTTGGGTACGACATCGCTCGTTTCATTTAATCCAGTTAAGACTAAGTTCGTGTCTTTCAATCGTAGGCGTGCCCCTTTTCCTCATGACATACTCATGGAAGACTCTGCTCTTGCAAAGAAATTGACTCTGTAACTTCTGTGGCTTTCTATCTCATAAAATCTGTATTGGAGTTCATATATTAGATCCATTGCTCTCTCTGCTTCTCGTAAAGTCGGTTCTGTATCGCTCCAAACACTTTCTCACATCTGATGCTATTCTGTATCTCTACAAATCCACAATCACACCATGTATGGAGTACTGTGGTCATATTAGGGCTTGTGAATTTCTGTCCAAGTTGAGGGTTCTTGATAAGGTTCAGAAACGTATATGTAATTTAATTGGTCCTACACTTTCTTCTTCTCTACACGCCCTCTCGCACATACGTTATGTTGCTAGTCTCAGTCTTTTCCATATATACTATTATGTCATGTGATCTTCGGAATTATGCGATCTATTCCCCGCTATTTCTTTTTTTCAAGCTCGTTTGACACGTTGGTCTAGTGATCTCGATCAAGTCGTTGTTTTGATACTTCACAGTAATACAACTTCCTATTCCAGTAGCGTGTTTCCAATAACCACAGGCTTCTGGAACTCTCTTCTTGCTGACTGTTTTCTTCCTACCTATAAAATTGTTGTGTTTTTGTAGACTAAAGTCAAAAGTCAGCTCTTGTATTTGCGACAATCATATTTGTATTTGTTAGCTCTTTACATCAAGTGATTGCATGTCGTGTCTGGAGCGATTTCCATAAAAAAGAAAAAAGAAAATATAGTAATATTATCATAATTATTTATACATTTAATTAAAGAGAGTTACTTTTTAAAAAAAATGTAGCGTTTGAAAGACATTGTAAATTTTAGTTTAAAGAGAGATAAGTACACGAAAAGTGCCAGCACTGATAAAAGAAGAACATATACTACACTTTGATCTTAGCTAAAATACCAGCCACGGTAAAAAAATATTCTTTTGTGACTAGATATTTTAAATGATATGACAAAGAACTCAAATTTATCGAAATATATAAGTGCAGTATCGGTTATGTTGTCATAAGATCGTCATCCCAGAAATGATCCCCTTCTTTTCGAAAGGTGTGTTGGGGGAGTATCCCATGCATTACATCCTCCTTTATAAAATAAATAAAATTACTAAATAGTTAAAATTAAAAACTGAAGATACGACAAATACGGTTCCGTTTGTCGTTCAATTACACTATAGGAATTATTTGAATAGCTCGCTTATTTTGTTTGATTTTCGCAGACATTTTCGATTAAATTTATTTAGCCAATCATCGATCACGAAACAACATTCATAATACCGCAGAACGCTTTGAAAGTTCCATAACTTTGACTTAATTTCATAAAACAATACATTTTCCGCGAGCATTTACATATATTAGTCTAACTTAATCCATACAAATTAAACAAATTATTCCGATTAAGCCGTGAAGTAAAAAAAACACACTTTTTCGATGCTGCCGGCAGCCCACCAAAACCCTCTGACCTTCGCACCTGTAATGATTCAAAAGAAGACACTACAACTAATTAGCAGACATCGACTGTCCTCTTCTTACACCTCACGCACCCGTAATGATTACAAGATGTGTAGGAGGGAACAAAATAATATTTCGTAATTAGGTGTGTGTATATATCTATATATTCTTATGTACAGTATTCACTCTTAAACAAATGGACCGATCATTATAATTTTTTGAACACAACTGCTACACGTATAGGGCCCAGATGTGGGCTCTATTTAGTTTTGTTTGCGTTTATCCTAACGAGGCAAAGAGGAGGGTAAACGCTACATGAACATTCCGATACTTAAGATATGTTTGTGAATTAGCTATTAGACATACCATCATAAGTATATCCCAAATGCCAGTTTCGTTGGGGTATTTAAAAAGGTTTTAAGAGCCATACTATATTCACAACTTCGCATTCGATTATTAAATATCCGAAATTGGCATTAAATATGATCGATAGCCATTATACATTAATTAAGCAAGATCTCCTGATCTGTTAAATTTGTTCTGAAGACCCCTTAGGCCTGAGCCTTACATTTTAGAGATGTACTAGAATCACATTTATGTAATGGATTTGGATCAAAATTGGTATAAGGATTCGTGACATATCATTAAATCGAAAACGAGGTTTAAACATTGCATATTGCATACTTTTCGTTGTTTTCATTTCACATTCTATAACATACGTCCATTTCCAATGCTATTCTATTCTTTAAAAATATTTACAATAAAAGTGTCACATTCTACAACATACGTCCATCTTCAATGCTATTCTATTCTCTAAATGATTTACAATAAAGGTTTACTGAAGCCAATAAAATATAGTCAATTAGAGAGAAACCTTACAGCACTCGGGCACTTGTTATTATTGTATATACGGTTTAGTAAAGGAATGTTACGCTACAACACCGTTAAACTATCCAACAAACTAGCCTCCTCACATGGGCAGACACAACAGATCCTTAAACACTGTTGTAATTGCTATTATAGTATTATTTAACATTTCCTTTACGATCTCTCACATTTTAACTATCAAATTTACTTGCCTCCTCACGAGAGCAGACAACAAAATACTGTCAATGAATGAGAAATCCTCCAACACTGAGGTCATTTCTATTATTCTATATAAAGTTTCTTAAATCTTGCTTTATACGATGTTTTAATGTAGAACTATCCAATTTGCTTGGCTCCCCACGAGGCAGAGTTAGACACAAAGTCCGATCATAATGTCGCGAAAATCCACCAACTGTTGATATATTTTCTAAAGTAACAACATGAATATGAATTTCCGCAGTCTAGAAAGATTAGCTTTCAATGACCAAAGAGAGAATAGATAACAGATCGAACAAATATCCCGGCCCGACAGAAGTACCTTTTTGTATAATCGGGCAATGAATGAGATATCTTTCTACACTGTTGCAATTTCTACTTTTGTTCCATTCCGAGGTAATAATTATCGTGGGTACATAGATTTTCCACAATTTAAGAGCGACATTTTGTGTTCACATTTGAACTATCCCATGTGACCTATTTGCGTTCTGTCGGCTGTTTACACATTTTAATTAATTCTTGTATATTTCTTGCGGACAACGCCGGGACACGGGGCTTGCTAGTAAAAATAAATAAACGAATGAGTTAATGTTGCTTTAACTACGTATTGTATGTAGTGATGTTACAATTATATAATACTCCCAGCATAGTAAATTATGGGACCAGAGAGAGCATGTATTTGTTAGTAAATATATATATATATATATATATATATATATATACGGCATGATCACGTTGACACAGCGGTTCCCGTACGATCACTAAATTTAGCAACATTGAGCCTGGCCAGGAATAGAGGGCTTACTATTTGGGAATACCAGGCGTTGTATGTGGGCACCTAGCTATGGGCAAATAGCGTCGCCATCCGGCAGTGCTTAGCGTGGCGACTATGCCAAATACCCTTAATACAGTCATTTATGAGGTGTATAAAACCAAGGAGGGGTTCCTCCTCCAAGAGTGATCAAAAACCCTGGCGATCATGATATATAAAGAAATTTGAGATTAATAAAACAGAAACATTGTTCCAAGAATTTAATTCAAACGATCATATATATATATATATATATATATATATATATATATATATATATATATATATATATACAAGTATTATTAAAAATAACGGACATCTTGTGTCTGGATATTTTTTCTATGATCCTTTCCGTTTTTCTGATTAGGTTCTTAGTTTCAGACGGACACTGGCTGATAAAATTGCCAAAGCTTCCCAAAGCGCTTTCGGACCCTTCCAGGTCCATCGTCAGTGGAGTAATGTTAACCAGGCATAGACCTAGGAGTGAATATATATTCTATTTAGGCGGGAAAAATCAAGGACTGTGTTTAATTTAAATTTATATTCATAGGCATTTGAGTATATTAGTACTAATAGTATAATTAATCTTGTTAATAGCTGGTTTTTCTGTTTTAATGTATAGGGCTTCGAGTATGTGGCGTTTAAGTGTATTAGTATTTTGTGCGATGATTTTTGTGTTATCTACTAGAAGTTTACGGATATGCGAACGGGGGCAGGAATGCTTTTTATAGAGGTGCTGGGTTATGGCGGAGTCGTTAGATAAATGCATAGTTAATCTTCTGGACAGCGTTATAACAGTCGATCCAATGTATACATTTGCATGATTGTCGGAGACACATTCTCCAAAGGGCATTTAAACTTGTATACGAGACCGGTCCTATCAAGAACTCTAATCCGGGGTGAAGAATTATTATTAACAACCAGATTGGTAGTTTTAGTTTTATTATAATAGATAATTAGTTTTACTTTTTTGTTTGGGTTGGTGGGGAGTACGTTTTTATCTATAATGTTTTTGAGAACCTGTTCGTCTATTCTATAGTTATGATGAAATTGGTTGCAGTAAAATAGTTTTATAATGTTTTTAAGTAGAGAATTGGGTTCATTGTTGTTTTTGTTGTAATTATTATTATTATTGTTATTATTACTAGTATTGTTTTTGAATTCTTGAATTTGTTGTTCAATGATGTAATTGGGGAAACCATTATTGACTAAAGTTTGTTTTATATTTTTAAGTTCATTTTGAAAGAGAGGTGGGGAGGAGGAGATTAATTTTGCCCGCGTTATTAAGATTTTATTGATGGCTGTTTTGTATTTAAAGGGGCATTCACTAACGAAATTAAGAGTGCATGAGTTTATGTTAATCGGTTTTTTATATATAGATGTTACAAATTCGTTATGATTGGTGTCTATTAATACGTCTAAGAAAGGGAGTTGTTTATCTCTACTTAGTTCATAGGTAAAGTCCAGAACGGAGTTATTTTTAAAAGTGTCTTGTAGTATGTTAATCTCGTTTTCATTGTTAGTTTGTATTAAAATATCGTCTACGTATCTAAGATATATTTGTGGTTTGTTAATAATGCTAAGCACTTTAGTTTCCAAGTTGGACATGTAAAAGTTTGCGAATGTTGGACCTAGCGCAGACCCCATGGCGACGCCATCTTTTTGTATGTATATATGGCCTCGATGATCGTAAAAGGGTACTTCAGTCGTACAAGCCAATAGGATTTTCCGTAAAATGTTGGGGTTAATTTTAAGTGGTTGGTTAGTAGAATTATTGTAAATATTATTAATAATTATGTTGATAGTTTCTTCTGCCTGCTTAACATTACTCCACTGACGATGGACCTGGAAGGGTCCGAAAGCGGTTTGGGAAGCTTTGGCAATTTTATCAGCCAGTGTCCGTCTGAAACTAAGAACCTAATCAGAAAAACGGAAAGGATCATAGAAAAAATATCCAGACACAAGATGTCCGTTATTTTTAATAATACTTGTATAAAAGAAAAGATGCTGCCAAGATACACACATATATATATATATATATATATATATATATATATATATATATATGTATATATATACATGTATATATATATATACATATATATATACATATATATATATATATATATACATATATACATATATATATATACATATATATATATACATATATATATATACATATATATACATATATATATATATGTACATATATATACACATATATATATATATATACACATATATATATATATACATATATACACACACATATATATATACATATATATATATACATGTATATGCATATATATATATACATATGTATACACATATATACACACATATAGCTATCTCTCTCCCTCTCTCTCTCTCTCTCTATATATATATATAGCGTGTGTGCGTATATACATAGATAGATATAGAGATATATACATATAGATATGTATATACATTTATATACCTATCGGCCGCAGAATAAATTAACTGTAAAGAGATACTGTTTTATTAAATAACACCGGCGAAGGCAATCGATATAAGATGCCTTCTATGTTTGCACGCACGAGCTTCTGTCAACATTGCCTTGTGCGTAGTCCTGTAACTACATACAATCAGCTAAAGACATCAAAGTAAGCTTATTAATCAGATCGTTTGAATAACATCTGAGTGAAAGAAAACAGTCATTTTTTTAGATTCTTTTTTATCACATTATCATTTTATCATTCGCATGTTCCATTCGAAATATCCCAGCGTATCAAATACATTTATGCGATTAACTGATCCACGCATGCGCTGATTGTGCAGCAATGATCACATGTTTCGTGTCGGACCATATGAACTGTTTCTTATGTCACGATTTGAATTATGTGTCATATTCTTGTCGGCAACTTTTGTCCGGTCAGGTCAACCAATCTAACCCACCCTGCGTCTTAAAGCCTTTTATGAGAAAGGGATCTTATAAAACCAATAGCGATCAAGAAAACAATATTTCTTTTGAACTTAGGTACACATCATTTTCTAAAGGAGTATCTGTCTATCTGTAACATTAATCGAAATATTCTTTTTAAAAAGACATATATATATATATAATTACTAGAGGAGCCGTTTTCCATCAATACTAAAGCCAATAGGTATATGCTGTCTTTGCGAAAGTCATTTTTCGTTGTTGTTAGCTTTTTTTTATCAAGTTGATGCATGCCTGTGTAGAGGCATTTCCATACCTTTTTAAAAAACTGTGGTAAAGCGTTGCATAAGGAAATTGAAGAATCCAAACAAATTCCTGCTTCAAACTATAACCCATATAAGACTTTTAATCAACATTTTTGACATTTATAAGTATTAATTATAGTGCGCTTTTATTATTTAATTCGTCAATAACAAAGAACAGCTAAACGTCCATATAAATTTAATAACAAAGTACGACGGTAATTCGAAATTTAATTCTAATAGGCGATTGTTTTTTTTTAGGGGAGGGGGGTGTTTACCTTCGGGAAGGAGAATTGTTAATAACAATCACTGTAGACCAAACACTGGAATGGAAATTATTTTTTTCGTCGGAATAAAAAGTATATGTAAATAAATAAATGTTATAGATACTATTTTTTATCAGCGTGAATTTCTTAGAGTAAGAGAATATTTTGTGGGCTATATATGTTTTGCATATGAATAATAATTAAAATAGAAATTGAATTAAAATTAAAATGAATAAATAATAAAAAATGAAAAGTGTTACTAAAAAACGAATAATTAAAAGTTCGTACTATTTCATGACTAATAACAAACATTCTCGAATATAGGTACGGTGTTTGGAGTAACTGAATTACTTTCTCTCACAACGTGACGACTGGCTGTTTATGAATCGCCTTTACCTGCGTGGACAGATGCGATTGGAACGCTCGAACGCAAAGCGAGCAACTAACATAACGATGAGGGGCATAATTTTCTTTTCATAATAAGTAGACAAAAATCAGAAATGTAAGAGCCGAAAGACAAATATTATGTAATGATTATTACGTATGAGTTTAAAACAAATAATTGTAGGGAACCTTTTCTTACGTATATCTTAATAGCCTTGTGGCAGTATAGTTTGTGAGGTTTTGTGTGTTATTTGTAAGTTGTAGCGTAACTTTAGAAATACTTTTTTTATTAGCCACATACTTTAATACAGGAAATATTAAGCCAGAAAACTTGCAGTGAGAAACGAAACTGTGATCCTGAGTCGGTTTTATCCTAATCCTCCTACGTTGTTTTCGGTCGAAAGTTGAGGAACTATTTCTGCGGTAAGGGAATAATCACTCCTAATTGCGTTCTGTAAAATGTTAGGAAAACGTTAAACTGATCAACGGATTTAGTATTAAAGTCGGTGAATTCAAACATCATGACAATCGCATGTGAAAATTTAAAACTAGCACTAGTAAATATGGTAAGGAGTAAATATAAACAAACATTAGCCAAATTGGCATAACATGTTTAGTATAAACTCACGAGTGTATTTTTCCAATTTGGAGAAAGTACTATTCTTGCAAATAGCTTAATACATTCTAAATATTCATAGAGGAAAACTAGTGTTTGTATCGTGACCAAAAATCTTTCAAATGTAAATCATTACTAATACAGTAAAATACATTTCCAACAACATGTAAGAAGGTTTATATAATCGGAAAAGTACATTAGGGAGTTTATAGCATTTATTGGGAGACATACACAAGAGTATAAAACCTGAGTCTCAATTAATATTGCGCATTAAAAATCATATAAACATGTACATTTTTCTGACAAAATTATGATGGTAACTTTAGATATTTGCAAGAAAATTAAAAGTTTTAGCGATTTTTGGTAATTTTAGATCGTTTCAAGAAAAAATAATTTTCATTCTTCTTTTTGAGTAAACGACTATAAGCGTTATAGAGAACGCACCAAACAGGTCTCGGAAGAACCCGAAAGTTAACAGGGCGTAAACTGCTTAACGCTAAATTGAAAACTGGAAGTCGATAAATTACAACGAAGAAACTCAAACTGAAATACATATATACAAATAAAGAACGAACAAACAATAGCTAAACAACTGTTATTAATTAGATGTTTATTTTGGTTGTGGTTGTTTGTCAAAGAACCATTGTTAATCAAATGTTTTTAAATAAAATGGCGGAGTTGAAATAATGAACCAAGTTCGAATACTTGTGAAGACTGTTCATAAAATACATGTGTTAAGATTTTATTTGGAGACGGCTATATTGTAATGTCAGGGAAGAAAGTGTCGTTGTTGTGTGCTCTATATACAGCGATCCCTTTCTAAGTGGCTGTGTTTGTGTAAATTCCGCTATGATTCCAGGTTGCGTTTACAAAAGAACATCTCGTTAAAATATAACATATTCAGTTGAGGTAGTAGCAGTAGTAGTCTGACCGTAGTCGAGGACAACCTGGAGGCTTCGTATACATTGTCTACTACACCAATATAAAAGAGAAGTCGAACATACTTTTTCAGGATTATTTACCTTATATTTAGTCTACACAAAATAATGGTGTTCCATTAGTCAGCAGTCATCAAGTACAAAATTAGCAGACTTTGTTATTGCATAAGTATAGTAGAATGATCTGATTTGAATCAGGCATGTCAGAGTTATGTGCCGCTTACTAATAATCATATATAGAAAATGGCAGTAGTCATTTACAATCTTAGGAAACGTTCGTCGAGCTAATAGATGTGATACATGGCGCTACGAACAGGATAAACTTTGAAACTTACACATTTGTAATTGTATATTTTGGAGTCATTTCCCACCAGACATAATAGACCAATAATATTTGTAGCTGATGCAACAACCTGGAGAGTTGTAGAAAAGAAAACATTGAGCTCAGAAAAGACAGAATTCGCGGTCAGCCAGGCACGTTAGATGGCGGAGCGACTGTCAATAGACCTTGATACCACAGACTATGAATCGGCGTTGTTTCTGGATACATGGGCCCACTATATAAAAAAAAAAATATTTACTCCTCGCGGAGTTAGGCACAAGGCCAGTTTTATCTTACTCCCACAAGTAAGATGTGACCCAAGATCGGGTCGAGCAAGTGGGGTTAAAAGCTAGCGCTCGAAAGGTGAGCACTCTGGCCATTTAAAAATTGCCTGGGCAGCCCCGTCGGCATTCCCCGGTAGGGGCGCCTCAGACAGTAAGCAATAAACTTACTCCTCCCCAAAGAGGGGAGGCGAAGCCTGGGAGGGTGGACCCCCTAGAACTGCACAGAACAGGCGTGCAGTATCCATCGGAACAGATACTACACTTTGATCTTAGCCAAAAGGCCGAGTCTTTAAAACATGTGCTGTGGTACGAAACGATTTGAAAACTAGGTGTACACAAGAAGCAAACATACTACTGTTTCAATTAATAGGGCCTAAGATGCTCAATTCTGCTATCAAGGAAAATCTATTAGACCAAACACGACCTATTGCAGTCAACAGATTTCATAAAAAGGAGCACCGGCAGAAGTTCAACTCCATGAAGCAGACAGAGGGTGGATACGTAACACAGTGTTTAACTCGTTTACATGGTCAACCCAACTTCTGTTAATTTAGGGTAAACTGCCCAAACGAACGAAGTTGTGGGCAGCAAGTTTACTATTTAAGTGACATCGTTGCTGGTAGATGGGAATCGGATTCGCTAACCCGGAGCACCAGAGTAAAGTATTATCGGAGGCCGCTACACCCACCACTCTAGAGCTGAAATGCAACATATTGGTTTGCCTACAAACAACAGATAAGTCGACCCCACACTTATGTTACACTATTCATCATATTGCATTCTCCAACGTACAAAGGTCGTGCCAGGAAGAACGGCCCCCAAAATCGAGACCCCTGCAACTCTACTATGCGGTGTGGAATGACTTCACACTCTAATGGATCAACGAATTGGATATATTGTCAAGCCGTTTAGCTACTATGTCATTATTTTGATTGATGAGACACTACAAATAAAGTATGCCGGAAGCTCGCGACATCCAGAATGGAAGGTACGAGCAAAGCGTGAAGAAGTGGGTCGGTCATATTTATTAACGGTATTCCAGGTAGCCGTGCAGCTTTAAAAAGCCAACAGACACGAAAGGGCGCAGTCGAACACGATTATCTATCTTGAGTAAGACGGGGGGCAGTTTAAGATACCCTTGGAGCCACCTCTGCCGGTGACAGTGGAAGTAACCATGATGTCCAAAATTCTCGCTACATTCTGACGCGCACCGTAGGGCCTTAAATACCATCATAGTTGTCATATCCTTGCCTTTATAGGCACCGGAGCCTAGACGTGCTCGAGTGAAGCCGAGATTCAAAAAATATTTGGATACCCGGACGGATACCTCGTGCCAACTACTCACCGAATACGGGGAATACCGAGAAACCGGTTGAACATAAAATGGGGTCTTGTTCATGCACATAATTGTTTGATTAAGTTTGACATAGAGGGCGGTGTATGTGTCAGGCAACACATCCTCCTTTTTTTTGTAAACAACGGCTCTGAAAGATAGCGGTGTGTTGCCCTTAAAGTTTCCAAACTCGCGATAACAGATCAGCTCGTCAAGGGACGTAAATGAAACAGCTTCAGATGGATGTACACTTTGGACATCTGCTCCATCAAAACCGGATACTATCCCATTCCAACAAACAAGAGCCAACATACACGAACTAGACAGGTTCATAATATAACACTTCAAGTCGAGTGCATTCAACACCGACCATTACAAACTATGTAAGACAAACCATTGGATATCATATTTGTCGCCGGCGCGACAAAGACAGCAGTTAAAATGGCAATACCGCCCCCCCATCATTGGAAAAAAGTGAAAGAAGATCCTGACCAGGACGTTGAACTGGGCATAACAGAAGCGGTATCGGTAGACACACCGACTACATGGTGTTCTGGGATAGATGTCGCACCGAAAAAAACGCGTCTCCAAGACGCACAGTAGACCTACAAAAATTGAATGACGCCACCATAAAGGAAACCCATCACACTCTGTTACCATTTAACAGGATCTATGGAAACCTGCATAGACAAGACAAACAGTTGGTTAACGCATGGAATATATACCACATCCTACCGTATTCTTCAACGGCACAGGACGCTACCACATTTATTACTGAGTGGGGGAGATACAGGTATTGTCGGTCCCCTTAAAGATTCCAAGGATCAGGGGGCAGATATAACCAACTATTTGAGGATATTACAGTAGATATGACACGAAAACTCGTTACATAGATGACAGCGTCTTGTGGCACACAGTCGACTACATCAGCCACTGTGTGGATAAGAGCATTGCGTTTAACCTAGATACGTTCCATTTTGCTGAAACGGAGGTGGAATTATCTGAGATTCTCCTGACTGCTGACTGTATTAAACACACATAAAATATGACGGAAACTATCCTTCACTACTCTACACTTACGAATATCACCCGCGTCAGGTTCTGGTTTGGACTCGTGAATCAAGTGTCATATGCGTTTACACAAGTCTTCTGTGAACTATTAAGGACGACGAGCCGAAGGTTATATTGGGGGGAGACACCGGAACACCTATTTCAACAGACCAAAGAAGGTGATTATAAGGAAAATTGAGAATTGGGTTAAAACATTTAAGGTAAACAATACTAGAGTCTTGCAACAGATTATAGTAAAACAGGGATCTCATAATTCTTGTTTAAGAAGCCTTGTCAATGCATTGTTGAAGTTGACATGAGTTGCAGGTAGGGTCACTGGAAGCCCATTCTGGCTGGATCTCGATTTACTAATGACGCAGTATCGCGTTACACACAAGTGAAAGGAGAAGCCTTGGTCCTTATCTACTGGTTAATGTCCTGTCGGTGTTCTTACTCGGATGCCTAATATGTTGGCGACAGTGGGCATATAACCACTGACAAAATATTTTCTGATCAAGGCCTAGAGAACATTAAAACTCGTTGTCTCTTAAACATCAAAGAAAGAAGTATAATATACAAAGCCCGGATTCAGCACCACCCCAAAAAACACAATGCAGCACCTGATTTTTCTTCCAGATACCCAGTAGGTTGACAAAGATCCCTCCGAAATTGTAGACACCGTGGTCAAAGCAGTCTTCACGTTGTGTACGACAGCGACCATAAGCTGAAAGCGATAAAAAAAATGGATTGTGGCTGCCGCTACCACAGATGAAGAATCATATCTCGGGGTTTCTGGTCCATGCGCGGGATATTATACTGCTTGGAAGGACTGATAATTAAAGACAACAACATTGTGATACCTCGACAACTTCGAGCAGATGTACTCGATTCACTTCATTCCACAGATTAAGGCGTGAATAACATGCTGGCAAACTAAATACAACGGTTGTTCAGTCCAAAGCTGAGTGCTAGCGTCAGGCAGACCACCTTCCAATGCCGGATCTGCCCAAGGATTGTGCCATTTTAGCTGAAAGAACCCTTGATGTCAACAACAGACCCGGGATTTCAATTTAAATAAGCTGTCGCTGACATTGGCAGGATACTTTTTATACGTTGATCGGTATACTGGATGGATGGAGTTGACCCTTATGCTATCAGGGAAGTCCTTAACCGTGGGTGACACGACGATAATATGGTTTTGCAAATATCGTACACTAGAAGAAATTTCATCGGACGGAGTAGCCCCATTTGTGTTCCAGGCTTACGATTCCTTTCTTAAGAACAAAAAGATACGGAAACGAATGCCATCAGCGTATTTACCTCAAAGCAATGGGCGCGCAAATGTAGCGGTTAAGAGAGCTAAGCGTATACTCACCGACATTACAGATAGTTGCGGACGCCTATGTCATGATCGTGTTGTCTGGGCAAGCTGACTCATCGCAACACCTCCGTTCAGGACTTTGACATGTTCCCAGCTTTAATGCTATATGGTCGGGGTCTTAAGGATTACTTCCTTATCCTACGGGATAATTTCCAAACACGGAAAAATGGAAAGATATAAGTTAACTAGGGCAGGTTTCGATGGCTAAAAGGTGCATGCGGAATGAACAGTTTTACAAACCACCTTACCGTCTACTTCAGGAACTAAAAGTCGGGAATTTCGTCTACACCAAGAGCCAAGATGGTCCTCACTCTTTTCAATGAATATATACGGGGAGGTTTGTGAAAATAGATGCAACAGACAGTAACAGGTGTAAGTGGATAGGAACTTTGGGTAACGCTACATACCTGTCGTTTTTCCCGAAAGATCTACCCAATTGTTTATGGCGCAAATTGCTCCATACTGATAATCGCATACCGTTCTATAAATCCTGAACCCTGAGGCAACAAGCCTATAGTGAGACTATGGACGACAATGTCAGTTCGCCTAATTTACCCGAAGAAGAAGTTAGTGGAAGTAGACCACACCACAGAGGTCGTGGGAAAAGAACACAGGATACACACGACCGGTCGAGGCGCTACCGTTAAGACTACTCTCATGTCGAAAGGGTACGAGCGCCAAGAAGTGTATCCCTATAAATGCGTGGAACATGGGAAAAAGGGGCATGTATATGAAACTTACAGTGATCTGCCCTAGAGTCAAGCATGATTAACTTGTCTGCCATTGGCAAGTAACTAGATATAGAACATGGCGGCAGCCATTTGCAATCTTATGGTACACACGGGAAAATGTTCCGCGACTTAATAGATGCTATGCAGTCGAGCAAGGACTGTACCTCGGTCTCCCAGCCATTAGTTTACACAAACAGTTATGCTACAATCAGGCATAACGCAAATAAACTGTATAATTCTTTTTTGTGTTTTTACTGTTTTGATTCTAAGGGATCGACATGAAGTATATCGTAATAAAAATGAATTTTCGGAAGACAGTTACAAAGAAAACATGCTTATAAAACAAACGGAATTATTGTTTTATGACATGAAATAGTATACAAAATAACAAGGCAGATTAAGGAGAAATTGCAACGCATATAAACGAATAGAAAAAGGAGATGTATTTAGATAAGCAACTTTTAAATTCGAGTTTATACCAAAAATAGCTTCAGGCCAACATATTTTTGTATCGAGAGCTAATGTATTTGAAGGTGAGAAGGAGATGATAAAAACAAGAATTGCACAGAGAGAATATAGAAAAGAATGTAAAATATCCACTCAACGAAAGGAGATAAATGAAATAAAAACAATAAAAATAACAATGCGTTTCTGGACAAAATGCTTTCGAAGTGGTTGAGATCTTCCGAAGACGCCATTTTGTTCTCCGTTTATCTCCAAGCAATGGAAGCCAACATGACGTGTGTGTTAGTCGATCTTCCTATGTAACAATCATGAGAAAACAATATCCTTCGGGTTATTGTAACGAAAGAGAGTAAGAAATAATCGATACATAAGAGCTTGCAACAGTAATACAATTGTTAAACGTAGGAAACAAACAAATAGGGTTATGAACAGAACCTGTTGTTATGAACATATGTGGACGCAAGTTATAATACGATGTGTACATACACTGTGACTGACCGAGGCACATCATGTTTTAGACAGTAGAGTGACAGATTAACCGACATACACCATCTCTTATAACGCCGATTGAACGAATCTAAGATAAAGTCATGAATACATTTCAGGGTGAGAGGGTAAAATCGAGATAAAAATGTAATTAATAAATAACAAAAACTAATACTTAATTAATAAAATTCCCATTTTATAAAACTAGTATGCAAATATCAGGATGTTTCATCAGATGTTCTACTTGCTTGTCAGGCTCAGAGCGTTTCCACAAATGATAGCAAAAGAGGTGCACTCGTAAAGACAAGTTAATTCACGATGGTCTGCGGTTTAGCACATGATTACCAGACCAGGCGTATTGAAGAAGTCACACATGGCTGGGTCTATCGGTTGGAATAATAATCTGTCGAGGAAACCGGTGTAGTTTTATTGCTTGCGGTCCTATTCTTATGCTGCTACATGTTCAGAGTTCGTCACTGATTCTGATACTGACGAGGGCGAAAAATTGTCGACACAAGTCCCACTCATATAAACGACTTCCTGGACCGAACCGTTTCCTATTTCTTTTGTTGATACCAACTTGTTCGAGGATCGACAGAAAACCAGCGATGTTTATGACCAGCCAGATGTAATCGTTATGAGCGCTGTGTCTGGCGAATGTACCGCGCTCTTCCTACATGAAAAGGTGTAGAGTGAATATACGTCTGGCGGATGACTGCAGAGGAACCTGTTGCTGCCTAAATAAATTGGGCTTCTTGGCCTTTTGGCTAAGATCAAAGTGTAGTATCTGTTCCGATGGATACTGCACGCCTGTCCTGTGCAGTTCTAGGAGGTGCACCCTCCCAGGCTTTGCCTCCCCTCTTTGGGGAGGAGTAAGTTTATTGCTTACTGTCTGGGGCGCCCCTACCGGGGAATGCCGACAGAGCTGCCCAGGCAATTTTTAAATGGCCAGAGTGCTCACCTCTCGAGCGCTGGCTTTTCAAACCCCACTTTCTCGACCCGATCTTGGGTCACATCTTACTTGTGGGAGTAAGATAAAACTGGCCTTGTGCCTAACTCCTGGGGAGGAGTAAATAAAACCTGTTGCTGCTGCAAACTCAGGGTTCTGTGCCAAGTGTGGCCGCGGAAAATTTTAAAATGCGGTCATTAATATACGCGATTAGTGATGAAACTGCTAGTTTAAACGAACATACTTAACAAAGATGAGATTTAAAACTTATCGACTGATAAAGACGTTTCTGATTAAATGCATCTGAAATAACATGGATCTATTAAATTTAGGCGATTAGCGACTAAAATTATTTTCCAACCTTAAACGGGTTCAACTCGCGGCGGACAGATCATGTTATAAAATACGTAGAACGCATGTAAACATTCTATTTGAAAACGTAAGCCTCATATACTGACAAAAAGTATATATCGTATATAATGATAAATACAATAACATGTATATGCCCGTGTGCATAAATTAGGTGTGTTTCTTATCATTCGTATAATCTACATTGTGTTTAAGTGTGTATTTGAAACGTTAAACAATATGACTGGTAAATGATCAGTGTTTGCTGTAAGATATATAAGACATAAACTGCTTAATTGTTCGAAAGTCATATGTTGCAATGTTAGTAAACATGCTCCGTTTGATAATATTTAAATGGGCACGCTGTCATAGATATCAGATGCAATTCCTGTTATTGAGGTGAATACTTTGCCAACTTTCTCTTAATACGACGGAATAAACAGAGATAGCGATATTCAACGTATATCGTATACTACTTGTTAATTAGATATATGCGCTTTACCATGAACATATTAATTCAAGCATGACAGACCGACCTAGATGATATTTGCACCTTAAGTGTGACAGACACAGAGACGGGCACCTCCTTCCGTAGTTATACTTGAATCAATCTTATATATAATATAATATGAATGTTGCTCAGTAATATTAAGTGGGTTTTTTTTAAAGCTACATAAGAAATTCGTTTCGCCAGTGATTTAGAGTGCGTTGCTAAAAAAAAATGTATTGTTAATCGATTTCATCGATTCTTAGATAATTATATTTTGTATTAGTCATTAATCAATGAAAGAATACGAGTTATTATCAGCGGAGAAAGATGGGAACGAAGGTCTTCATTGTCCTTTTCGCTTTCTTTCCTTGCTTTCTTTTGTTTTCTTTGGTTGATCGATACTCGACTCTAAGAAAGAAACATAGAAATAAGGATTGGGGAATAAAAGAAGAAAGAAAGTCCGATCCATGCATTTAATAGCGTCAACTGTTCGTAAATGCCCTGTGGGTCAGTTTGTTACCGCGTCATACTTAGAAAGAGAATTTGCGAGTTCGAACCACACTCGTGCTTAATTATGTTTACTCTGATTATGACCCACAATACATTTAGACATTTCAAATTACAATATTAATCGGATGGTTCAGTTTGACATTTTTATATGATCTATATAATTTACAGAAATTATATTTGCTTGTATAAAATAATTTATATCCAGGAAATATGCGAACTTAGCGAGTGGAATTTTTATTTTGAATGATAAATCCGCTAATATAAGTGAGAAGACTTATCTAACATAGCCAAAGGACAAACGACTTTTTTTTCATGCAATCGTCTTTTGAAACAAATACACTTCTGTGAATTCATATATCATTTTTGTCAAAACACGCTAAGCAATATAACGTGTTGGTATAATTTGCCGCTAAAATCTACGTAGTTATAATGTCTGCTTTTCAGAAATCTAGTTTAAGACGGTAAGAAAAACGAATAACCGTACGCTCAGATATACAAAGGAAGACACAGAGACAGAGAGAGACACAGAGAGAGAGAGACAGAGAGAGAGAGAGAGAGAGAGAGAGAAAGAGAAGGAGAGAGAAAGAGAGAAAAAGAGAGAAAGGGATAGAAAGGAGAAGGGCACTCTGTCAACCGACACAAACACACAACCCATACCCACGTGCGTTTCTGTTATAGAAAAATCTAAAGTTTATGATTAGATACAAATAATTACAGTACTTTACAGAACATTTCTACTGTCAGTTGAAGGCTATCATTAAATAGCTCTGACGAAAACAAGAAAGTTTATTAAAAATTAATTTTATAAAAGAAACATGCGTGTGTATGCGTTGTGTGTGTATGTCGGTTTGCAGCCCCCCTTCTTTTCTCCACCCCTCTGTGTCCCTTTCTCTATATCTG
>OY744517.1:22344875-22349875 GCA_963556195.1 Sepiola atlantica | reverse complement strand
ATTGACGATGATAGCTTTACAACCAGAACCTTAATATGCTAATTGGTTCTGGTAACTACTTACGCCAAGACCTGATGCGGTTTCCCCGAAAACATACATTTGGTCCGTTTTCTTTTAACATGTCTTACATTTGTTCCGGGTTAGCTCTGTTTCTCAACACACTCATTTATAGTCAGTGATTTAGTCAGAAATATACAGTAGACAATACAATTTGTGAGTTTTTTTTGTAAGATTTTGTAAGACATGGCTGCTCTCCAACGAGTATCAGGAGACGCTAAAACTTTTATTAACAACTGGTTTTACAATATGAGGTGTGAACACACTTTAGCCCTACGTGCAGTTTACTAACAAATCGTATTTCATATCACTATAATTGCCAGCCTTAATTGTTGCGGCTTTAAAATAACTGTTCACCTTTAGTTGAACACATTTACATATATACCTGTATATGATTGACCTAATAATATTGTACTGTATTTGTTCTTCGTACTATGGTCATGTGTATTTTTGAGAATGACAAAATATGCCATTGACTCAGAAAAAGAGTAAAATACAAAAATAAAACATATTTTCAGAGTTGGAAGTCTATGCTTTCTCTGAATTATATATATATATATATATATATATATATATATATATATATATATGAAATACAATTGTGTTTAAGAAGTCGATAAGATGCCATGGTTTATTTTGTTTATTTTCTTAAAATAGAAAATAAGAATCCGACATTGTTATATACACTTTCTAGATTATTCAGCACGCCGGGCATACGGTGTTAAGTAGAAGCTGTCGTATTGAGATGTGTGATGTTAGTACACATAGTAATAGTTAAAACAAGCGTCCATGCGCTGACTACTGATAATAAATAACAAATTTCACATTAAAACGCATAATCTTTAAATGAAATATAATTTTGTGTTAAGAATCGATAAGAATATCATCCCTTCATAAATATTTCGAACGGGGCCACTTTTTTCAAAGAAAATAAGAACCTGTCCCTGTTATATATTTTTTTTCTATTATTCATCACGCGGGCCGTTCGGTAGAGACTTCCATACATCGACGCTCTCTGCAATGTAAAGTTGAGCCAGTGTCGTATTGAGATGTGTTATGTTAGGTCACATAGTAGTAGTAGTAACAAACATCGATGCGCTGAAAGAATTAAGCAAGCTATATATATATATATATATATATATATAATTTATTTAGATACTGTATATTACATATTTCAGCAATGTACCGCGGTTTCATCCAAAAGGCAGATTTAGACATCTTTAGTAAATCTATGTGCCCAGTCGAATCATTGGACACAGAAATTTATAAAAGATGTCTAAATCTGCCCTTTTGGATGAAACCGCGGTACATTGCTGAAATATGTAATATACAGTATCTAAATAAATTATATGAGCTCTCATATGATCGAGCACTTTATTTGATTTCTGTTCATATACAACCTGACACACTATATATGTATATATACATATATATATATATATATATATATATATATATATATAAAAATATATGTGTATATATGTATATATATATACATATATATACATATATGTGTATATATGTATATATAGCTATATATATATATACATATATATGGATGTGTACATATATGTATGTATATATATACATATATATATATCTATATATATACATACATATACACATATATATATATATATACATATATATATATGCATATATAAGATAATAATAGTAAAGAAAAAGTAAATAATAAATTTTTAAAAACAAATATAATAATTATAATAAAAAGAACAACAACAAAATAAATTAAATCCAAATACTATTATTTAAGATTAACTAAATTAATCAGTCTTAGTAATCTATTACATATCTCAACTATTGCATTTTCTGCAAATCTCATATTCCTATTTTTCAGCGTCACCTTGGCTCTTTTCAACTGCCACAACAAGTCCAACTTTTTTTTCTTTTTGAAAAAGAGAGGTTGTTACTCTCGAAATGATCAAAGTCTCTACTATTCCGGACATTTAAATATTTAACAGTAAGCCCATTTTACAATTTACTGTCTTTATATTATATTTTTTAAATATAAATGAATTGATCTGAGATTTACCGTCTGTTGTCATTTATTTTTATTTTTGTTTATTCCACCTTCCGGTTGTTCAACATTGGATTACTTCTGCCTCAGAATTCTCACCTTCATATATATATATATATATATATACATGATAAATATGTTTCAATATTCACAGACAATATTATATATTCTTAACTCAGTTTCTACAATACGCCTGTTATGTAAGACATCGCGTGTGTGTATCTCAGATATCGGTAATCACTGACGTATTTCAGATATTACGTCGAAACCCTCGCGCGAACCGAAATACAGTTTCATAATGATATTAATTATGATAGTATTATTGCAATATATTTAGTTTACAGAGTAGATTTCATTTCCAATAGAGATAATCGCACATTTTCACTAGACATAAACCATACATGCCTCATAAGAGTTATTGTTCTTTAAGACAGTCAATGATTAATAAATAATTATAATATCCACAGACAAAGCTATGTAGCTTGATTAGGACCGATCAGTGTGGGTATATACAGTATATTCGCCGGTATATTTATATATATATATATATATATATATATATATAAAGATATATATATATATATATATATATATATATATATATATATATATATATGTATCCTCACTGGTATATATATATATATATATATATATATATATATATATATATATATATATATATATATATATATATATATACATACACCAGCGAGGATATTGTGTATACCCACACTGATCAGTCTTAATAAAGACTAAATAAGCTTGTATGTGGATATCATAATAATGTATCATTCATTAATAAAACACGGCATTCGCGACACGGATATAGTGACTTAAAAATAAAGTGACCCCTTTTACCATCATATGGAAAGTAATGGAGTAAATATCATCTTTTTATCCAGCCATAAATAGATATCCTCTTTTTAGTGCGTACAATATACTATATTAAGGGGTATTATTGACCCAAATACAGTCTGTTTTCATGTCCGAAATATTTTTTGGATAGATGCATCCACAGGGGGCAATCACTACTTATAAACTGGACTTACCGATACCCATAAAAGTCTACCAATAATAAATCCCCTTCCATATACATAACCCCATAATTGCCCCACAGAATAACGATTTCAACCCGGAAAATCCTCACGACTATCAGTCCCTCACAAATATATCAATAATAGGAATACATATCTTAATATTTTTATTAGCCCATCTCTACACCCAAACTTAAAACCAGTAAGTGTTAGCACATAAATATGAAATAATACTTTTTGCTAATAATATTTGTTCCACTTACTAAGAGGGTAACCACCTAATTTCATGATAATACGTCAGTAAGTTTTTAAAACCTCCATTACTGTTTCAATCTTGTCGACCTAATCTTTTTTCTTATCTCTAGATAATACTTAATCAGTGTATCAATAGTATTACTTCCATAAATCTACATATTAATCATACCGTAGTTTAAACTGTTAAATTCCGAATACAGAATCATTAAGAACCTTGTAGAGTTACTTCCCTTAGACTGATCGCCAGCCTGCAAGACCCGAATGGGGTTAAATCTTAATTTAAGTACCTTTTGGAACGATTTAAAGTCTTTGAATCCGGACTTTGAATTTAAACTTGATGTATTTTTTATATTTATTTATTATTGCGAATATTTATTCCTTAAACACACATGATATGCTTACCTCTTTCTAGACGACACCATTTTAACATTTCAAAATATTTAACGGCCTAATATACGCTCCTGATAAGAATTAGACCTCAGGACTTGTATTAGAATATTACAAAAAACATTCAGTGTTTAATCTTAACTTTTAAATATTTCCCACGCTTTTTTCGAACTTTATTAAACTTTGTAGTCTCACATTTCTCTCCCTAACACAAAGTTAAAAAAATACTCTCCAAAGCAAATAACGCATCCAAACGAGAGTGATTCGTGAATTACCATTTCTCCGGGGGAATCTTCAGGCTAAAATGCATTTTAGCCTGAAGATTTCTCCCGGAGATGAAACGCTGGAGCCTCTGTGTAGCTTTATTTCCATAAATATATATATATATATATATATATATATATATATATATATATATATATATATATATATATATATATATATATATAACATATATATAAACATTAAGTCAGCCTACATTAATTAATCTGAGTGTCTGTGTCAAGAGCACACGATTACAGGATGGCTGCCTCGACACTAGCTAAATTGTCTAAAAGGCATTCAAATTATAGAAACACAGATAAGCAAAATTAACGACGTTTTTTTTTTAAATTATAATTACTTTTGAAGACTTATATGTGCGTCAGATATTATCATTACCAGATAGCTAAGTTTATGTCACCTTTTCCCCTGCAACACATATCAATTATAAACTATATATATATATATATATATATATATATATATATATATATATATATATCCTATTCATAAAGTCAATCCCCTCTTTAATGCTCTAATATTTAGTTATTAACAAATACTTATTTGAAACTAACTATGTTATTTAATAACATAGGTATGCGTTGGAATTCGTGAGTAGATTTGCTTTACATTGAAGTGAATGTGTTTTTACTATATTTTTTTAACTTTTTGTGTTAATTCTGTTGGTATTACATCTAGTTGTGTTCAATTTGAATTGCCGATTCTGTAGTCCATGCGTTTTTATTATGAGCTCAGTTGGTTGTAATTCGTCGTTTAGTTGTGTTAGTTACAGAGGTAAAATTATTAGTGACAAGTCCAATTTTAAAGTGTCGTAAAATTTTATCTTATATTTGGTGTAGCAGAGATGGGCTCATAGCCCCTCTTAGTGTATTATTGTAAAGTTTACGCAAGAGATTCGATGGGCATTCAACGCATCTTTTACGATTTCACTACTCGGGTCGATGCGG
>OY744517.1:22312375-22339875 GCA_963556195.1 Sepiola atlantica | reverse complement strand
GAGTGAATATTATATTAGAGTTTGTATGAGGATGCGGTTATGGTTGTGGTTGTGTCATGTACAATATAATTATGTCGTATATAAAATAAAATGATAAGTTATAAATAGGAATAGAAGTGAGAATATCATTTATCTTCTATGATGTAGATATTATTGGACTTATGGAGTTATTAGTGAGTTATGTATTTTGTGAGTTATATATTTTAGTTGCTCGTCAATTTGGCTAGCAGACATGTTTATTTGTGGGGACATATTTTGACGACCTCGGTTTTAATGGTCATGCCGTTTGTGGAATAATTATTGATTGGCTGTAGAATCCTGATTTTTTTCAGTAGTGCATTGTCGGCAATTCCTGGAGGTAGGGCTATTAGATTTTGGTTTATCAATAATCCTTTATTCTATTTTATAGGGAGTGTTGGGCCTGTTGAGTTCCCATATAGTGGTTGCTAGGGTGGCGATGTCTTCTTTTTCCAGATATATGAAGGTGTTATTGTAAGCCTAGAGCTTATGTTTGAACGTTAGTGGAGTCATTCCTTTGTAAATTCCGTCTTACTTTGTATTTACACAAGATATGACTTTGTCTTCGTATACTATGAAACTGACTGCATTCTCCTTTTAAAGTGGCAACACATTTTAAAAGCCTGTTTATCAGTATGAAACTGCGGTACGTCTCTTAAATATGTAACGTACAGATTTTAAATAAATTATTTATACATACATTTCAATTTTTTATTTCTCTTCAAACTGACCTTACATGATGTATATATATATATATTTATTTAAGTAAATATTAAATAGTTTTCACCTACATAGGCCGGCATTTTTTAAAGCTTACGCTATCATCAGTGTAGGATGTGATAATTTTAAACAATCGCAACATTCTAACCGCGTTACCGAATAACCCGTGACACCGCAAGCAAGCGCTCTAAGCAAACGGCCACACTATCCAAGAACGGGTAAAATTAATTTCGAACAGACGAATTTGGAACCAATGTTGTGCCCCCTTACGAATATTTTGATCCACCTATAATGTTACTAAACCTTACGAATATGTTGATCCACCTATAATATTACTAAACCTTATGTAAAGAATCCATAATCCAATTTTGATTTTAATCCATGAAATTATTTCCATTCTAAAAAATGTTTAAAATAAACTAGACGCACGATTAATACGTCCAATAAAAGAGAGAATTGTACGAATATTATCCAAGACGAGACACATGTAAGGCGATCTCTCTCCTGATGCACAGGCCTAGATCCTGTAAGATTCTCATTTTTAACTTTGTCGTATACTATGGTCATGTCTATACATTTATATATATATATATATATATATATATATATATATATATATATATATTCAAATTATTTTCGTTCTTTTTTTTTTTTTTCTTTTTTTTTTTAAGCATTGGTGATAGGTAATAAGTGTCAATAGAAATCCCTTACAATGCAAGGTAGTTTTTTTGTTTTTTTTTACTGTTGTCCCACACATTTCGGAGAAACACTCCATCCTCAAAGATGCACTTTTCTCCAAATAAACAAACTTATAGTTTTGTTTATACGTCAGGCCAACAAGACGTTTCTTCTATAAACAAAACTATAAGTTTGCCCATTTAAAAAAAACACATCCTTGAAAATGGAGTGCCTCTCCGAAACATACAAGACAACAGTAAAAAAAAAAATTTACCTTGATATATATATATATATATATATATATATATATATATATATATATATATACATATATATATATATATATATATATATATAGAGAGAGAGAGAGAGAGAGAGAGAGAGAGAGAGAAAGAGAGAGAGAGAGAGAGGGGGGGCGATGATGTTTCGTACTATAAAAGTTGGAATACAATTAGACATTGAGTGTTTACAGCCGTTTCACGTGAAGTAGAGAAAAGGCAATGCTATTCAAACGTAGGCCTGGGATTCTAGTGTACAGTGTATTTCAAACTTAATTGTTACGGCTTGACCGACCGACAGACATACCTTTTTAAATAGATGTGTGGACGCACCTATACATAATGTTAACAATTAAAAAAAAAGAAAAAAAGGCGATTCAAAGCTGGGCAATATATTTTCGTCTTTTATATATATAAAAAATTAAACATAAAAAAGGCAACCATAAAATCTCAAAGATGATTATTAAAATGTCAATTGAAAATTCCTGTAATTGAACAAGTATGTTTCTGCTTTTCTTCGCCTTTTGAATTTGATAATCGTTTATGCTTGTTCGTTTCTTTTTCTTTTCCTGTTTTTAAATATAATCTTGACTTTCCGTTTGTTCTTTTATTCTTCTCTTCCAACCTCTTCGGCGATTGGAGGCTTAATTGTCATTTATAATAAGTCCGTGAGACGACGATAAAATCGAGACGCCGATGGGACAAATTATCGTTCAAGGAGATTCGAATTAAATTTTTTTAACAAAAAAGAAAAGAGTTGTGGACGCTAGATTTTGCTAATCTAATGTTACAAGCGATGAGAACATGTTTAAGACGAAGTCGACTACTCAGAATTTATTTTTATTATTATTTATTAGTTTTTATTTTTTAATTTCTGTTCGATTTTAGACTAAATGTCATCGTGAGTTCCTCATTGTCTCTCAAGCATCTATTACTGGCAGCCAATCGATATTTGATGTCAGAAATTGAATTCAACATACAAGTTGTTTTAAGATGATTGTAATAATAATAATAATAATAATAATACTTAAACTTATTGTATAAAACACATTATTTTAATTGCAATTATGTAATTAGCAGTTACTCGCCAAGCATCATATCTAAATATGAATATCTAATTTCCTAAGTATTTAAACTATGATTCGATGTAAAGTATAAAAAGTCAGGTTACACATTATGTACAAGAAAACCGATCAAACGAACATATTTTGTCTGTGTCACCTCTTTAAATGTTTTCAACGTATTGGTATTAAAGTAAACATCAGTTTTACCTCTCCACAATTATCATAAATAAATCGATTGTCGAAAAATAGATAATAAACTTGAAACATATATATGTATTTGTAATAAAAAGCTAAATGTATTCCATTCAAGTAAGCAATACGTCAAATACTTACGACGAACTAACGTAAACAGTATACACGATTAATATAAGTATGTTGTTCGAAGAGCTAATATTAGAGAAAACTAAAAAAAAAAACTCAAAGTCAAGAGAATGCCCTGTTAGTTCTTTCAATTTGGAACAATGATTTTTATAAAAACAAGGTGCTAACACTTCTGACATCGATAAGGAAGTCAATTTTAAATTTCTGATTCTAAATATGCGGTTAGATTTTCTTTTAAATAAAGTGTTGTTAATGCTGCAATAACTTAAACAAATCCACAGAAATGTACTTATATATATATATATATATATATATATATATATATATATATATATATATATATATATATATATATATATATATATATATATATATATAAGGCTTAAGGAAAGAATAATAAACACTAGTTTATTACAGAATACACCTTGCATTGTACAATCGAAATTTGAAATAAATTTGGACATTCGTTACATGTTTATCACTCTTATTTCGAGGCCTGTCTAAAAGTATCTGACTTTTATTTTTCCGTTGGAAATTGAGACCATAGAGCAGCCCTTCCCCCCCTCTACACAAGTGGGCATCTGTGAATGTTATCACCGCTTCTCGCGCGTTAGTCGCTGCCGGTCGGTCGCAAAGTGAGGTGCTACACAACGTGTTCGTCGGATTATCGATTCGCTCAAGATCACCAAAAGTTTTGAGCAAAGGTACTGCATGAAATTTTGTCAAAAACCTGTGATTCTCAAAGCAAACCAATTCGTAAGATTCAGCAGGTGTTTGTAGAAGATGCGATGCGTGTAACACAAATTAAGTAGAGGTTCAACCGATTCAAAATGTCCGCACGGTAGCAGAGGGTGACCGGCGTTCTGGCAGGCCCTGAACTCCTCATACTACAGCTGTTGTTGAGAGGGTGCTAAATTTGGTGATGGAAGTTCGTCGTTCAACCGTGCGGGAGATCGCCCAATAGGTCGGAGTGAGTTAATATTCTGCACATGCAATTGCGCGTAATAATTTGAACATGCGCAGAGTGGCCATGAAATTTGTGCTCAAGTTGTCGTCGCAGGAACAAAAGGGCCTCCGTTTTCAAGTTCCAGAAGGCCTTCTGGAAACCGTCAACACTGATTCTGGGTTTCTGAACACCGTGATAACTACGGATTAGTCATGGTTGTACGGGTACGACACAGAAACAAAAACGACATTCGTCGCAATGAAAGCATCCCGAGTCTTAAAGGACAAAAAAAGCGCGATACGGTGCGAAGCGAAAGCAATGTGATGATGACTGTATTCATTGATATCTGCGGAATTTAGGATGGGAAATACACACCGGAAGGTTAAACAGTCACAAAATAGTACTATCAAGATGTTCTCCGGCGTCTCTGTGATGCAGTTCGGCACAAAAGACCAGACATGTGGACTGCGAACAACTGGCAACTTCATCACTACAAAGCCCCTGAAGATTCATCCAAGTTGATTAAACATTTATTGACCAAACATGGAATTCCAGTCGTTCGCCAACCTCCCTACTCTCCAGACATGGCCACTTGTGAAACATAACAACATTCACTGTTTGATTATATATTTTTTTAATTTTTTTACTATTTTTATAATCATCTTGTTTTGTGCCAAAATATAAAAACTCATGTAGGTGCCTTATGTATCACTAACGTAAGTGTTAGTATATTATTATTATAATAATATCTAACATTATAAACATAATCATGCCAATATCACATTATGGTGTGTGGTAGCGTTGAAATGCAACACTTTTTGTTGTGATAGTTTAGCAAATTTTAAAATCAGATTATTACGGATTTCATTCGAATTATTCATTTATTACATTTTATTGAATTACTAAAACATTAGACCCGGAAAATCTTTTGTGCGACTACCTTATTTCTTGGTATGTTTCCAACATTTTAACGGTGTTCATACTTGATGATTCAATTTTTCACAATATGAATAAAATATGACACAGATAATACCGCAGCATTATTTTGTGTAAAAAATATTATCAATGTGTAACGCTCGCAATTAAAGTAAATAAAGTGGAACAATTCCATATGATAGTTTTGTGGCACACAATGATACTGGTACTACCACTTTTTTCAAAATATTTATCCATGTAAATTAATTTCTTTGAGACTCATGTTCGTCTTATACTTTGTTATGTGTTTACGCAACATTTAAAACTATTCGTCCGCTAAATAACGAACCTTATTAACAGGTATTCTTCATGGTTCGCAATTTTTCAGATGAAAGTTTATATATGTTATTTTACAACGTTTTGGCCGATGTAACCACTGCCCTCCTTCACGAACTTTTTCTGTCGAACTGAGGTGTCTACACGGACTTTTATTTAATCCAATGGGTAGATCGTTTTTGTTTCGTCAGCCATAACGTTGTATACGTTTAAATTATTATTAGTTTAGATTGCATGTAATAAAGATTGAACTTTCAACCTCCAGTTTACTATAGTATAATATAGTTGAGAGGGGGAATGTGTGAGGGGGAGAGGGGGGATTTGTTGTGATAGGGTATGAAATATTTCAAATATTTGGAAAATGATAGCATTCCCCCTTTCAACTATTTCTTTCGTACCTTCACTCTTCCATACCCCTCTTCTTAAATCCCCTAATTTTCTCAAAACGCTCTCTAAGACCATAAGTTTCGCCCATCCACCAAATTCACAGCCCCCCTCCTTCTCTACCCATCCCTCCTTTTCTCTGCATACTTCCCCCACATACAAACATTCCAACATACTTTTTCCCCTTCAGTCTTGACCGCAGCCATCTGTTCAAACACCTCCTTCCCCCCTCTCCTCCACTCCCTCTCTGCCATCCACATTATTCCTGCTCACCCCCCACCTTTTTCTCTAACTACAAGCCACAGCAGTCCTTGCTCACTCCCATCTTTCCACTTCTTCCCCACTCATTTTCATCAACATTCATTTTTCACTCCTCACCAAGTACGGACGTCCACCCAGTAGTGCCCATTATTTTCTTCCTTTTCCCCATATGTCAACCCTATATGTGTCATATTATCATCCTGATGAAATCTAATAAATAAAGACGAAACGTTGATGTACACATAAAAAACATCCATTTTTTGGCCTTCTTTTTTTCATTTTACCATCACGTCGGATTACCTTCATCCTTCTCTTCCCCCACACACACATATATATATATATATATATATATATATATAGCCCCCCCCATTCCTCTCTACCCATCCTCCTTTCCCTGCATACACCCCCCATACACAAACATTCCAACTTACTTTTTCCCCTTCAATCTTGAACCGCAGCCATTTGGTCAAACACCCCCCCTCTTCCTCACCTCCCTCTCTGCCATCCACTTTACCCCTGCTCATCCCCCACCTCTTTCTCTTACCACCAGCCACAGTAGTCCTGGCTCACGCCATCCTTCCATTTTTTTCCCCACTCATTCTTTTCTACATTCATTTCTATTTCTCCAACAAATACGGACGTCCACCCAGCAGTTGGCCCTATTTCATTCTATTTTCCCAATATGTCTACCCTACATGTATCTGTGCTTGCATGCCATTTTTTCTCTATTTTATCATCCTGATGAAGTCTTATAAATAAAGACGAAACGTTGATGTACACATAAAAGACATCCATTTTTTGGTTTTCCTTTTTCATTTTCCCATCACGTCGGATTACTTTCATCCTTCTCTTCCCATATATATATATATGTATGTATATATGTATGTATATAGATCTATGTATATATATATATATGTATATATGTATATATATGTACATATTCGTATATATATATATGTATATATATGTATATATATGTATATATATATATATATGTGTGTATATATATATGTGTATATATACGTGTATATATGTATATGTATATATATGTATATATATATGTATATATATGTATATATATATATATATGTATATATATGTATATATATAGATGTATATATGTATATATATGTGTATGTATATGTATGCATATTTATATATATATGTATATATATATATGTATATATATATGTATATATATGCATAAATATGTATATATATATGTATATATATATATGTATATATATATTTATGTATATATATGTATGTATATATATATGTATATACATGTATGCATATATATATATATGCATGCATGTATATATATGTATATATGTATATATTTAGATATATATGTATAAATATATATATGTATATATATATATATATGTATAGATATATACAAGACAGATTGTATTAGGATCTTACATACCTTGCTCAGCAAAGCAATTATTGAATCAATCTTCAACTTATCTTGCAGCTATAGGATATATTCCAAGGTAGAATGACGAGTCGTTGTAAAATTCTCTCCCTGAGTAACGAAACAAATTGTATGACGGGTTTCTATGTCTACGTATATTATTTAATATTATTATTTAATAAATAAAATAAACCCAGACCATGGTATTGCACATATTAGGTCAAGAGTGTTTCCAAACATTATACATATATATATATATATATATATATATATATATATATATATATATATATATATATATATGTATATGTATATATATATATATATATATATATATATATATATTAAGTTTGCACTAAGCTTGATGTAGTAGCTCAATCAGGTAGAATACTGCTAGATCTATTGTAACATTATATGATAATGACACAAAACGATCCTAAGTATGTTCAGATTTTGATTAGAGCACTATAAGCATGGGGGAATTAAATACAGAGATTTAATACGTATAAATCACTGTATAAAGCTATACACTGATGGAGCTACGTCGTGAATTTTTTGTAAATTTGTATACCATTAAAAAGTATATTTACGGAATTATCAGAAACAATTGTTTGTTTAGCATTTTTTTTTATTTAAATAAATATGTCTCAGTCAGGAAGGATTATGCGAAAAAAGAAGAGTAAAAAATATGCTTATACTTCCGACAAGAGTGTATATAACCGACAGTGCTCAAGTTTTTATAGTAAATAAATAAGTTTTTTTAAAAAACATAAATAATTTGCGTTGTCCAGGATTTAAAAATATTAAAACATTTTTTATTATTATTGTCATTGCAGCAACGTTTTTAATGTGTGACTTTTCAAACTACCTTATTCACGTAACCGCGTGCTACAGACAGCGGCATATCAACATCAATCGTCGATAACATCAGGACGAATTTCAACTTGACTTCGATAAATATGGCTCAGTCAGGGAGTATTAGACGAAAAAAGAAGAGAAAAAATGTTTACACTTCTGACAATGGTGTATATCACCGAAAGTGATCAAGTGTTTAAAGTAAATAAATAATTTATTTGTAAAAAAACATCAAAAGTTTGCGTTCTCCAGGTTTTCAACATATTTAAAAAATAATATTCTCCTTATTATTGCCATTTCAGCAACGTTTTTAATGTGTGACTTTTCAAACTACCTTCTTCACGTAACCGGGTGCTACACACAGCGGAATATCAACATTAATCGTCGATAACATCAGGACGAATTTCAACTTGACTTCGATAAATATGTCTCAGTTTAAGTCAGAGAGGATTATACGAAAAGAGAAAAGACAAAAAATGCTTCTGACAAAGATTTATTTCGCCGAAAGTGCTCAAGTTTTTAAATTAAATTAATAATTTATTTTTAAAAACATAAATAATTTGCGTTGTCGAGGTTTTGAAAATATTTTTTTTAAATATATATATATATATATATATATTTATATATATATACATGAAGTTCATCGTATGTGTGTAAGTGTGTGTGGTGTTGGTGTTTTTCCTATAGAAAGAAAGTTAAGAAAATGTGTATGGAATCCAGATTTTACCTTGAGTAATAGATTTATCTTGTAAATATTAAAAAATATACTAATACTTATTGATATACGAGTTATTTTTTCTTGAAATTTTGAAACATATAATGTCGACACTGCACACACTGCTTCTAGCAAAGTATTACAATGTATTTCATGTACTCCTGGAAGGTGAGGGTGGCTAAATGTTTAACAACACAGACTTAACATTACAGTCTTACAACCTCTCACTTAGGATTTTGGAAACTTCCTACGTAGTCATTCCGATAAGTATCCGATGTATTTCTAGAAAGAATTCTGACTAGAAAGATATCGGTAAACTAATGCCAACAATATAATCAGCTCAGTCATACATAATAAATGAATGAATGACTTGTACTTCTGACTAGGCCGTGTTTGCATTCTGCGAAGAATTGTTTCAATAACCGAAAAAAAAATTTTAAATGGCATTTTTTTTCAAACGCTGAATTCATGTCATGTATGCATAATTTACTTTTATAGAACTATTTCCGTGGGAATCTTGAAAAATATACAAATAAATATTAGCGTGTGAGTTATTTTGATTTTGTTTAAACACATCTATATTCAAGCTGTTGAACATCGAGTTATATAAGTGTAAGTTGAACCATAAAATGTCCAGACAATCCAATTAGCAATACAAGTATATTTGATACAAATACACTTTATTTTAGATCTTATTTTACTACCAAGTTTCAATCTAGAATGTCCATCAGCGATGAAACTAAAACTGTTCGGTATGCATGATTGAAACTCAGTGGATCACTCAGGTATATACATAACTTCTGTTGCCTTACATATAGTTGCATTTCACAAATGATTTTGAATTTTATTAACGATTTCATTAGTAGTATTTGCGTGTCAGCATGCACGACACGCGCTCTGTTTGCAATCTTATTAATACGTCCAGGCTCGGCTCGTTCTTCTGTATAATAATAAATATAAAACATATCTAATGTTACTTCAGTATAATTTCAATTTTCTCGATAATGGAACTATTTTTTCGTTTTAATAATAAAAATTACAGCAAACACAGAGATCCGGTCAGATAAATATTCTTTGCAAGGCTCTGTATAATCTCAGTTCTGTTGATAATTTTTATATTTTTGACTGAGCTATTTCTATTCGATTTATGACTTCCAGTCGCTCATTTTAACGACTGATAGGGTGGGCACTAGAAGGGATGCGGGTATGGCGAAACTATTCGCGTATTATCAGAACTAGATTCGGTTTTCATCTGCGAATTATCAAAGAAAAAGATCACCTGGACAACCAACCACCACGCCATTGACTAACAAGTAAACGTTTAAAGCGTTTTTTGTGTGTGTCTTGCAAGAAACACGTAGGTGACTCTTGTAATGAGATTGAGAGTGGATAGGTCAGGCTGGGTTGCATCGCTTATTGATGGAGTGTGGCAATGGCATTTAGGTGTTTCGTCTTCTCGGAGGGCATATTTCTTAAGCAGAGTCGTGGCATCTGCTTTAAATAAAGCGCTCGCCAAACGTCATCTTATTGACACCGGGCGATATGGAAAAGCTGGCATGATGCAAGGGAAAATAATGATCCAATCAGAAGTATTCTTTTTTTTCGGGCGGTCAAAACGGGTTTAGCATTGCTTATTATCAATGGTTCTTATAATTATTCAAGACTCTTTATTTCAAAATTTCTTAAAGGTTACATTACAAGCATTTTGTAAGGAAGATCAGAATTTTACATTATTTCGATCGGAAAATAATGACCGATTAAAGCAACACACATTAAACAATTTGCTTCAGATTGTCGGACATCGTTGAAGTATTTTCATCAACTGCCTAAGATATGTAAACGCATGCTCTTCCTCCACCTGCTTCATCTTCAAGACTCATTTCATCATATAAGATTTCTGAAAACAACGTCGTATTTTTATGAAGATAATGGAAGTCTGTAAGTTCACCTCTAAGAAGGTTTTAATCGCATAATTCTTATAAAACTTCTAATATATCCTACTTTTCTGAAATTTAAATCATATGTATTAAATTCTCGGGAAGACAATGGAAGAGGTGCCGAATTACAAAATGTCCTCTCATGAGAGTAAAAAAATAATTTGCAACATTCAAAAATGTCGCATTTTTATGAAACTTATATCTTACGCATAAACTTCCCCGAGGGTTACAGTTGAAATTGATCGCAAATCAATATATTGCCAGCTATCTACTGAATATCTACGTGCCGCAACTTCTAAGTTGCACATGGGAACATATTCAACTTGAAATTGCAAATTGCTACATCCGATTTTAATGAAATGTATACCATGTGTATTAGATTGTTTTAAAACATTTTAGCTTCTTCTGACTGTAAACACACATCTCGCTGCACAGCTTCCAATTTCACTTTTTTTCTCAGTAGCTCCTTACGTCTACAGTAGCGGCCTGCCTTGTTTTCTTTATTTTTGGGGGTGGGTGGGGAATATGATTTTTTAAAATGAATGATGGAATGACGTTACAAGTACCGAAATATATGAAGAATAGAATACACATAAAGAACGTATATGTATATACAATTAGAAAAATATATTTAATTTAAATAGAATTTTGACAACTTATTTAATCAAGCAAAAGAAACTACACATATGCATAAATGGCCAATTTTTGTATTAAATGATAGCTTAAAAATTTGATTATCGGAGTACCGCGACGTACTGGTCCTTAAAATGTTTGGAGCAATCTTAGGAAAATAAGGGGAACTGTAATAGATGTACAGTTCTTTCAACAGGATGAGGTATCTTCTCATAATTCAGATGCCAAGTGGAAATGCCTGCTGAGATAGTTTGATGAATGATCGTCTTAGCACGAATAAGTTTGCTCCTAGATAGGATTCACACCCGCCTCACAATAATCCTGCACCAGATCATTATCTGTGGGGTTATTTCAAAGATCATATGTGTCAAAACAATCCGCATAAGCTTTCTGAACTAAATAGGATCATCACCATCGAAATTAGTGCAGTGCTAAGAAGAGTATGTGTAATGACAATTGTTCACGTCGTTTCCGGGTGTACTTTTAATGCAGACGTGTGCATTAGAAGAATATCATTGGACGATGATGAAGCAGTTACAGTTGGACATTTATTATTGAAACCTTTTGTACAAGTTGAAGACAAACTGAAGTTTATTTGTACTAAAAATGGTAGAATTATATTAATGATTCCATGAGTAGCATTCGCAGGTTAAAATTATACAATGTCACTCAATGACGGTCACTGTATTTATATGGTGCAAATTCACCGGCAGAAGTCGTATATTTTAATATGTTGTCATAGATGTTTAGATTAATTCAATAAAATAAAAACATGATGTATTTTGAATATTCTATATTGACTAGTATAAAAAAGTGCTGACTTGGGCTTTTGGCCTTTGATTTACAGCAGAACAAGACAGTTAAGTGATAGATGCTTGGAAGCTATATCACCATCTTATCCGACTGAGTGGTTGGATAAATAGATACATAGATAAAAGATACCATGGCAAAGGATATATGCAAGGATTTCGCTAAATTCAAAAAGTAATAAGAAATGTTTCGATACCATTATTATTATACAACCATCACAGACGGCCATGATGTTCACAGAGTAAAAATAGCCGACAAAGAAAACAAATTTGAGATTGCTTGTTTCTATTTAACAGATATGTAGCAGTTAAACATTTGAACGATCAGGAATCAGACTTGTGCAGTGCTCATTAAAAAGAAATGGTGGTGGCATGCAATTGCTGATTACACTATAAACGCATTACACCCTTCAATGCATGATTACATGAGATCACTATATTCATGAATAAATAAATAATAACAATATAACATCATTTTTATTTGACGAAAACAATAAGAGGAGCACGTATGGCTAAAAAAGTATGTATACCTTAAATGAAGGGTCCAGGTGATATTTTACGAGATTACTGGGAGTCCGAGCAAAGTCCATGTTGGTCAGGGCCTAGCCTCACTCTTGCAAGATTGAATATGCATGCGTGAGAAAAAATTATGAAACTGATTTTTTCACATTAGACTAAGGAAACGGGAAATAGAAAATGTCATGTAATTTTAAAGATTAAAAATAGGGGTGCGTGTCCGTATATGAACACGGGGATAGAATATCATAGGGGCTCGTTATGTTGAGAATAACACAATTTTCTTTTTCGCAGGCGAGCTGACGTGTTTATTGAGACTATTTCTTGGTTACGTCCCTCTTGGGAAGCTGGCAATAAGAAGGTTACATTATATGAAATTTTAAATGTCTGTAAAAGTATAAACCATCAGAGAGTATTGTAAAAGTGTTTGTGTTTTTTAATTATTAGTTCGTTACCAAACGAACGAATATTTGTCAAAAACTCCCTCTATATGTGCATTATGACATTCGCTATTTTCATTCCTCTCATAATAGTTTTCATCATTAGTCTGACAATCCATTCATATATATACTCTCATCTTTTAGGGGAGTTTGGCTTTCATTAGTGATGATTCATTAGTAAATAAAGGAACGATGAAGACACTAAAACATGTGTTGCTACATCTTAAATATAGGCATGGCGATGGCTTAGCGACAATAGAAAAAAGGAGAAAATAACATTACCAATACAGCACACAACATACGACGCGTCAATAAGAGAAAAACGATTTTTCTATCAACGAGAAGAGCACTAGGTATTTCGAGGTATGGAACAAATTAATGTATCGAACGTAACACACTGTTTAATTTGTGTTACGTAACGTTAAATAAACACTGCAGAGGAATTGTATTTCAAATCTAAACACAGTAATTCAGCGCGAATTTATATTTTAAATACTTATGGACTAAAGCAGTTGTTTCTCAGAGGTCGTGAAGATCTTATAATTGTACAATTACCAGTTAGACTCTGTAATTTTTTCAGGGAGATTTCAACAGAATATTTCCTTAGAGTATTACAGATTTCGCAGTAAAGAGTAAATGTTTGACTGAGACCTAAGTTTCTTTGACATTCGAGAATAGCACAGGTGAGCGTGTGCAGCTTCTTCTTTTTATTAAGGGGTAACCACTTAACAATGATGAAGACTACTTAGGAATATGGGTTAATGAGTTGGAATTATTGCTGGTTTAGAGATGTCCAACTTCATGGGGGATTAAAAATTGTTAATTGAATTGACTAAGTTTGATTCTTTCTGAAATATATATGTTGACATGAAATTCAAAGATCACTATGTTGTAATCTGCAGGTAAGCAGTTCTGTAGGGAAGTGTTATCTTGCAAAGAATATTGTATATGTGGTAATGCTAATTTATCTATAAGTTAGGTATGCGTATGTTTATGCATGTGAGTATAGAGTATTTACTCCTAAACAAATTACTTGATTATTATCAATTTTAGAACACATGTTATAGGCATAAATATATGTAATGTGGGATATATTTACTTAAATTAAATGCAAAGAATATGAAGAATGGATGTAAGCTTTTTTTGAAAATTCTGATACCCTCGAATTTGTGAAATTGTAAAAATAATTTTAGGTACCAATTCATAGATACTTTTTAAATTTCAGTTCTTGGGAGTATTTTAAAGGGTTTCAGGAGCAAAATATTGGCACAACCTTCTATTTGAAAATTCAAATAGTTCAGATTTGCATTAAATTTGGTCCACAGCTATTAAAACTAATTAAAGCATAATGAACTGAATTTCAATTTCTTTATGAAATCTTGTAAGCTTGAACCTAAAATTTGAGACATGGATTTTGATCATAATTTGAATAAGGATACTTTTCATGAAGTTCAGTAGCATTTTATTATGATTTAAATCTTTGAAAGAGAAAATAAAAGGATTCAACTCTGTTTTGTTTAGAGAATTAATGTAACCCCTCCGTGGGCGGGTATTATTCTAGTTTTTTTATAAGTGATAAATCAAAGTTCGAATTTCAGTAGGATTGAACCTCTAGAAAGCGATGTTCTCGTCTCATGATCTACCTTCACTTATACGCATGCGCACTCGTGCGTGAAAAATTGTAACAATGAAAGGAATAAAACAAAAACTTCCGCTATTGAATCGAAAAGAAAGGATTGCCGAGTCACCGAGGATGTCTTCCGAGAACAATCCATTTTACGGTGAGCGAATCACTTATTTCGAAATGTCGACACAAATTAATTCTCTGAGCATGAAACAGACATGCAAATGCCGCTTTAATTATTCTATTGACTCGAAGACTTGGAAAGAACGTGGATGAAATTTAATAACATAAAACTATGACATTTCCAAATTTTCCACGGATACGAACCGAACTTAGCATTCCTTTTAGAAACCACTTTGTGCTAAATTCATTTCAGTCTCAACCTTCAAATATCAAAAGAGAATCATTATATATTTATATTTATATGTATATGTATATGTATATGGATATGTATATATATATATATATTTATATGTATATATATATATTTATATTTATATGTATATATATATATATTTATAGTTATATTCATATATATATATTTATATTTATATGTATATCTCTCTAACTCTCTTTCTCTCTCTCCCTCTCTCTCTCTCTCTCCCTCTCTCTCTCTCTCTATATATATATATATATAGAGAGAGAGAGAGAGAAATAGAGAGAGAGAGAGAAAGAGAGAGAGAAAGAGAGAGAAAGGGAGAGAAAGGGAGAGAAAGAGACAGAGAGAAAAAGCGAGAGATGTTGGCATCAATTATGGGTTCCAATAAACTTAAACGCTTAAAAAAAATATTGTGTACTTTCTGTTATCAGTATCGAAAAATGTAAATACGTGAATACTTTCATTAAATTTTGAAATAAGTCGTAGTTTTGTTAGCTCAGTCAGAGAACACTAGAGGTTAGCAATTAGATTGCATATTTTGAAGCTTACTAACCAATTATTAATTAAGAACAGAGAAGCTAAGCTCAATAATATTTTACGTGGATTATATTTATTATAATTCAGTATGAGAAAAAGAGTTGAAATGTTGGTGGACTTCCATTGTAAAAATGTAGCTACATCTAATGTTTATGAAATTTGAACAATATTTATTACATCTAAATTGATAAATATTTCAAAAATTTAAGTTCCTAAAGAGTATGTTTAAAGAGTGTTTTGGGAGGTATAAAATAGGCCCTACTATCCTATCTGAAAATAAAACCATTTAAGAGATACATTAAATAATATCTATTGTTATGAGACACTAATTGAGCAAGATTCTATGAATATCAATTTAAATTAATTAATTTTAAATGTTTCTAGAATTAATATAATTTAATGCATTCGGATTAAAATGAGAATAAATGTCCAAGAATTATAGTTTAGCAGCATTGCATCCTTATTTTAACTTTCGTAAAAGAACGTAAAAGTAGTGCAAAATTATTTTGCTCGAGGAATTAATTTTACCGGTCCTCGGACGTGTATTTTTTGTGTATTTCTCTCTCTCTCTCTCTCTTTCTCTCTCTCTCTCTAAATATATATATATATATATATATATATATATATATATATATATATATATAGGGTGGGCAAAAATAAGGGTCCTATTTTTAAAAATTCATAACTTTTTTATTTATTGATTTTTTTTTTTTTTTAGAATAAGTAAAGGACCCCTTCCGAAGCAAGCATGAGCCGTATTAGCCCTAAGGAACGTACCCTCATTTAGAACACATTATTTTTGCTTAAAAAACTCAAAACAGTGTAAAAAACAATACTTTAGTTTTTGTAAGTTTTAAGAAGTGTTTTTCGGCTAAAATCTCGGAAGGGTCAGTCTACACACACATAACGTTTGGTGAGTTTAACTTTTATTTTGTGGAAGTTATTCAAATTCAAGTTATTCAAATTTAAAGATAGGACCCTTATTTTGGCCCACCCTGTATATATATATCCTGGGCTATAATATCTATTTGGTGATATAATATCCAACTGCGCACATCATTGAACGACGACAAAATACAGATTTAAACTTTGTTGACCAGTCAGGCCTGGACTGCAGTTTATTTGTAATTAATATGTTTGAATGGCAGAAATGATTGTAATTATTTTAACGAGTCTACATATAGTCTTTGGGGGTCATTCTATATTAACTATAATTTACAATATGAATTCAGTCAGAATAAAATTAGACGTAAGATAAAAATTATTAGTAAATTCAAAACAAAATGGAGTATATACGATGTAAGTTGGTGCTTCCATATATATATGTGATTAAAATAAAAGAATATGCGAAACATAAGTTTTATATGTTTTATATACTGAAGTATATTATTATTATTATTATTATTATTATTATTATTATTATTATTATTATTATTATTATTATTATTATTATTATTAATAACAATAACAATAACAATAACAATAACAACAATAACAACAATAATAATAATAATAATAATAATAATAATAATAATAATAATAATAATCTATTAATAATGTATGTCTGTTTTTCTGTCTGTCTGGCTGTCTGTCTGTCTGTCTGAAGCCAAAACTATACTATTTAAGAATATTGTACTTATTATGAAATAGTATAGTATATACTATTTCAGATTAATGTACTATCTTTGAATGCTCAATTCAGGGGCATAGTGTAGTATATGTTCTGTTATCATGATACCATTCTCCCAGGCATTTTCTCCTACTTTTTTGAGAGGTGTGGAGGTAGTGTAGTATCTGTTCTGTTTTCATGATACCACCCTCCCAGGTATTTCCTCCTCTTTTTTGAGAGGTGTGGAGGTAGTGTAGTATCTGTTTTGTTGTCATTATAAAATCCTCCCAGGCATTACCTCCTCCTTTTTTTAGAGGTGTGGAGGTAGTGTTGTATCTGTTCTGTTTTAATGATACCATCCTTCCAGGTATTACCTCCTCTTTTCTTAGAGGTGTTGAGGTAGTGTAGTATCTGTTCTGTTTTCATGATACCATCCTCCCCTACATTACCTCCTTCTTTTTCGAGAGGTGTGGAGTTAGTGTTGTGTCTGTTCTGTTGTCATGATACCATCCTACCAGGCATGCCCTCCTCATTTTTTGAGAGGGGTGGATGTAGTGTAGTATATGTTCTGTTATTTCACATTATCATTATTTAGTTTCATTACGTTGTTAAGACAAGGTGGTTTGTTGTAAATTGAAGTTAAGCAAGACATATTCCAGCAATTAGTAAATTGGTGACCATTTTGGAAAAATAAATTGCTGACTCATCCTTCCGGTTATTTCGGAAGTGACGTCATTGTGAGAGGATGTTTTCACATTATCATTCTTTATTTTCATTACGTTGTTAAGACAAAGTGTTTTATTGTAAATTAAAGTTAAGCAATACATATCCTGGTCATTACTAAATGGGTGACCATTTTGGAAGAATTAATTGCCGACTCATCCTTCCGAAAGTGACGTCATTGTGAAACGATTGTTTCACATCATCATACTTCATTTTCATTACATTATTAAGACAAGGTGTTTTGTTGTAAATTGAAGTCAAGCAACAAATACATCGGCCATTTCTAAATGGGTAACCATTTTGGAAGAATAACAAAACTGGTTCTTTGATATGACGTAGGCGCCTTCAATAGCATATTAAAACATGGGTTCTTTATATGACCGAGGCGCCTCCTCAATTTTGTTTTCTTTTATTAACTATGTATGGGGGAGGGTAAACAACTTTTTTTTAGGAGCGAGGACATTTTTTTTTTCTTTAAACAAAAAAATATTCTTATGTATCGGGGAGGGTAAAAAAATGTTTTTTGGGGGGAAGGGTATTTTTTTTCTAACTGAAAATATTAATATATATGAGGGTAAAAAATGTTTTTTGGGGGGTGGTGGTAAAAAAGTTTTTTTTTTATCTTAACTAAAAATATTATAATGTATGGAGGAGGGTAAAAAAAATTTTTTGGGGGGGGTAAAAAAATGTTTTTTTCTTTTCTTAACTAAAAATATTTCTATGTATTGAAGAGGGTAAAAAACAAATTGGGGTGGGATCAAATTTTTTTTTAATCTAGTTTTAATTAAAATATTCTTGGACGCCAACAAAGAAAATCAATGTCTAACCACCCTAGAAATATGACTGAGGCTTCATTGGTTTACGGGTGAGCGATCATTTCTGACGCGCAGCCTAGCAAAACTATGCGACAGGAGGGAGCATATATTTGCTAGTAGTAGTAGTAGTAGTAGTAGTAGTAGTAATAATAATAATAATAATAATAATAATAATAATAATAATAATAATAATAATAATAATACTACTACTACATTTAACACAACCTCGTAGAAGCGGTAACATTTTCTTCATTAAAAGTCCCGGAATAAAGGGTTATTACGAGTTCCGGATATTTGTTATGAATTGACTTATAATACATTTAACACAATCTCGTAGAAGAGGTAACATTTTCTTCATCCGCTTACATAAAAGTCCCAAAATAAAGATTTATTACGAGTTCCTGATACTCGTTATGAATTGCTTCAGAAAGATTATTTAGATTCTATAACAACGAGGGCAGTGAGAGCTTGAATAATCAGAGTTACCATTTATTTGCCACACGACCGGAACGGAGATAATATAAGATTGGGTTTTAATGCGACAATAATCGAGCTACCAAAAAGGGGGGGGGGTCTGGATTGAAATAAAAATACGTATCTCAGTCAATAAGTAATTATCTTTCCTTGACCGAAGATAGAAAATATATATTGTAGTATCAGAATAGAGTATATATGTGACTCCTTGACAAATGGTCAAGGATGAACTGATTGGAGTTATCTCGGTAGAAATGTGTATAATATAAATGACCACTAAAACCCATGCACTTATTTGATTTCTATCACGCGGCTGATAGCTGTACAAGACGATAAATTACATCCGGTTGTTATAAACCCGAAACTAGTAGAGCTGGCGTAGTCTCGCATTCAATGCGTATAAATAAATTAATCGATTATTTACAACCTCTTGTTTGTTTTAATTGTTTTCCTTATTCCATCAAAAATAGAAAGAAGAGAAAAGAGGAACATCACTACTTTTTCAACTGCCTTCACTGGTGAGAGACCTCACTACACATTGGGCGAGCAACTTTTTTGTAAACTAGATAACATATGTTTCTGTCAACGATGAGTTTACGACCATCGGCTTCAGATCAAAGAACTATCTATGTTATGTTTCACGGTGAGAAAAATACATGCACAGACATGGAATAAATGATCACACAATTGTATTCATATACACCTTAGTATATAGGTGATGCCTGATTGGTTGAATGGTTAAAGTGGCGGGTTGGGAAATAAATTATACTGAGTAAAAATCGTGCCGGTTTATCACGTGCTCATACTGATTGGATATGTTTAAACCCACGAGTTTATACAAGCTTAGAGTGAGAAGTTATTGTATTAAACTTATTATATGAATGAAATCATTTCAGGCTGTGATCCAAGTGCAATTTATGAAAAATAAAAATTCCGAAAGATTTGGGATATTTTAGGTTAGATTGCCACGGGAGTAAATGCGGTATTCTTGTGACTAAGATAATTCTAGCGAAGAGTAAGACATTTTTATCATGCGTATTACTTTAGATTCAATACATGTGTTTCGACACACTTGTTATGGGTGTATGCCTAATTTGTACTGAATGTAATAGGTTTTATATTGTAACGTAAAATATGTATTCAATCATCCATCAATAGAGAGGCCAATTTTTTAGTTTGTTCCCATCCAGAGTTCCCCTATTTAGGGAGATGGATATCTCTCTAAATAGAAACAGAAGATATTTGTAACTTTTCTCTCGTTGAGATGCAAGTGCATAGGAATATCAGGTAGAGTCTTCAATCGTATACTGACAGAACAGGGGTTGATATGCTGTAAAACATTTAATAAAAACTTTCGTTTTCTTTAATTTTTAGCTATAGTGACCGAATATTTAAATCGCGCTAGCAAAGAGCAATATTAATAATCGGTTGAGATTACTGATTTTAGACTTGAAATAATTAAAAGTGAAAATTATCCAAAAAAGTTTTTAAATCCTTCGGAACTAAAAGCACTTTAATTTTTCTAGAGAAAACTAAATGTTAGTAAAGTTTTAAATCGGTTTAGTCACGTAAATGCCTGTTTATTTCAGCGTTGATAATCTCGCTACAAAATAGTAAAGTATCTAAACTACTGGGTGCGTAACGTTTTGGAGGACATATCTGTACGTGCACAACAACTGACATTGTGTCTAAGTGTTCCCTCGTTGGGAGGCAACAAAATAGAGACTTTTAGAAACAGATTATATGCTTTCGGGTCGGAATTAAAGTGTGGCAGATTTATGCCACTAAAGGAGAACTCTTTCAAGACAAATGCATTTTTAACATTTCTGTCGCAATAAAGATTCACCCTTTTTGGCAAGATATGTTTTCCCTACATTAAAAACCGACATTGTATCTAACTACTTTGCATACGTGAGGAGGCAAGTAAGTAGTTACTCTACGAAACAGATTATCGGTCTTTGGGCATAGATTAAAATGCTATTGTTTAATCCTGAATCAGTGAAAGAATAAATCCTTCAATATTAATGTATTATTTTTATAATGGTGTCTCAATCTAAACTGCCACTTATTAGAAAGCTGAATTTACCTCACATTAAAAAAAAAACTTTTTTAATTCTTTCCCCGTGATAAGGCAAGTAAATAGAGCCTCTTACGTTTTTAGAATATCTATAAATATACTGTTTTTGTAATTGTATTTATTTATAAAACTCTATTTTAGCGTTGATAACTGATTTTCTGTAAGGTATGAATCGCTTATATTTTAGCATCAAGTGGTCTTTATTAATATTATAAATGACTTTAACCATCGAGATGTATGGGAATGAGGTTTTAATAATATCAGTACGGTACTTATTATCCCTTTTCACTAGAAATATCTATAGATATTAGTCCAAAGGATTAAGATGTAAAGAGCTACGAGACAGATGTTAAGGGTAAAGTGATCATGAAAGTTACATATTTCAAAGCTGAAATTTTAATTTTGTCTATGGGTATACAAGCGATTTTCCTTTACTCTTATGTAGTTAGTATTGCTCATTACATAAGGCTTGCATCTGGTTTTGTGGACAGCATTTCAGATGTTTGCTGTCTGATACGATGTTCTTTTGCAATCGACCGCATGAATCTTCCAGTGTTAACACCAATGGTGAGCTGTACATTCAGAATAAATCCATGTGCTCTAATTCGATCAGTGCCGACAGAATGTCTTGATAATGATGACGCATTTAATCCTAAGCTTTTATCTCATTTCGAACTTCTTAGAAGAATGATGTAGTAACTTTAAAAATGGTTATATTACATTGTCAGAATAAATTCGTGCCCCTTCTTTTGTTGTGAACATATATTCGTTGACATAGATGCTTCTGAAATATAGAAAGTACAATGTGAGATGATATTAAAATGACGCATGTCCTCAAATACCTAACGCATCCTCTAAAATAGAGAGTTAGTGTATTAGAGTTTGGAATTGCAGACAATATTTGTCTGGCCATTGGAAGGTTGATAAAAAATACTACTCTTTTTACCTGGTGTGTATATATATATATATATATATATATATATATATATATATATATATATATATATATATTCACTATTAGAATATATATGTGCGCCAATCTAGGGGTATTGTATGACCGCAGCCTTTAGCCCATTTAGGCTAAAAGGCGGAGATAGAGGAGCAGAGCATGGCGGGTCTCATTGTCATGTAGGCAGTTGTCTGTTTGGTTTGGCTGGATGTTAGGCAGAGAGAGTGTTATAGGTCTTCTATCTTTGCTGTTTGTTCGACAACACTGGCTTTTCTTTTGTCGTTTCAAAACTGTAAATAGTACGTTAGTTGATGATTACGCTAAGTCGTCTGATTGGTCAATACATAAAAATCGTTCAGTTCAATATAATGACCATCCGCCAAAAGACAGATACAGAATAGTTTGTAAATGATACATTTAAGGTGAAATATAACAATATCGATAAAGAAACAACCACCTACACGTATACATGCATTCATACTTAAATAACATCATAGACTAAAATACACATCTAAAAAAACAAGTAATTGATCATTTTCTTTTATATTTATAGAAAAACAATTCCGTTCCCGTATTTTAGATAGTGAAAGAGTATATTGTAGATTGTCTTCCTATCCTGGCATGATAACTTTCACTTTCAGCGTGTGTTAATTATTAGATTTAATTTTATGTTAAAACGCGGTGTCATATTATTTACGGAGTGCTATAGTGAACTAGATACCGACAGGAAACGACGTCCGCATGTGCCAAGCTCCAATCCAGTCCGTTCTATAGCCCTATTTTCACTGTAAATGTTAGCTAACTTTACAAGTACATCAAGGAAATGTGACTAATTTACTACACTTGTGCATCCTCTAAGTAAATACAACCGACCAATCGAACTATCAGCAAACTCTCGCCCCTTAGATGTAGAGGACACCGGATGTCAGAGAATTGATTCCTCTAAGATCTTCTTTCCGCATAGCTTGCCGTTGGAATTTCTTCCATACTGTATCGACTTGCAAAAATTTAAATTTAATGTGAAATATCTTGCTGCACAATTATATACTTAGGATGCCCTTTAAAAACTTGCCCATAAATCGCAGTCGTCTTTTGTGGAAATATGATTTGTTTTAGGTTAATAAGAATAAACAAAATTACGTGATCCTTTCTCTAAGTACCTGAGTAATATAGGGTAAGACTATGAAAATCTCTTGCAAATCGATATGAGATATTGTTTAGGATAAGCATTGTTAATATTACTGATTTTATTTCATTTATTATCATTTTTTTTTATTTTATTAAATTGCCTAGTTATCAAATGACTTAATTCCACAAAATATTGCTGTTTTAATAAATGCCGACAATGCAAGGGAAATCATATTTGATAATTGTTAAGAAATTAATGTCATGTTTATGACGTAAGAAAAAGCTCAAATGTATTATTCAGTAAACAAATAGAATAAAAGACCAGAATGTTCTCACTTACTCAAAAACTGTCTAAAAAGTAAATACAATTTAAAAGCGCTCTAGCTGTAAGAGTTCTCTTTTGAAATGAAAGTGTCTTGCTAAAAGGTGTTGTAATGGATTAAACTTAGAAAGAGGAAACTCTTATAATAATAGGTCAATGGTTGATCGATTTTTGTAATTGAAAATTTCGATTTTTTATCAATTGTTCAGATTTTGTTATAAAAAAATGAATAACAAAAATATATATTTGTTTAAACTAACAATTCTAAAAATAAATAAACTCCGAAACTATTGTAAACATGTATGGTACATCATTCTATGTTAAATAGATGAGCAGCTATATTTATATCTATCGTATGCGTACGTATATGTTTATTTATATATATATATATATATATATATATATATATATATATATATATATATATATGTGTGTGTTGTTGAATATAGGAAACAACTCATGTCTAGATATTTTTGGTAGATCCCTTCAATAGTCCGAATCAGGATCTTAGTTTCATAGGGGAATTGGCTGATGAATTTGTCATAGTTTAGATTTGTCTCCCGAGTAATTTCAGACCCATCTGGGTTCATCTTCAGGGTAATGAAGTTAATCAGGTACAGACAATGTGTTAGTATTATAGAAGGTTAAGGCGGGAATTATATAATAAGTACGAAACTATAGTTTAATCTATAGACATTTTAGTATATTATTACTGATATTAAAGTTAATTCTATTAATTAGGGTTTTTTGGTTTTTATATATAGGGCTTCTAATATATAGAATTTTTTTTGTTAGTACTATATTTTAAATTTAGGTATTTTCTACCAAGAGTGTTCTGAATTCGTATTGGTGGCAGGAATGGTCGTTAGTTAAGTGTTGGAGTATGGCGCTAGTATCAGACAAATGTATTGCCAATCTTCTCGACAAAATCGTGATAGTCAACCCTATGTATATGTTTTATTCTTGGTTGTCAGACCTATAATTAATCGAATAAACTTTAATATCAGTAACACTATACTAAATGTCTATAGTTCTAACTATAGTTTCGTACATATTAAATAATTCCCGCCAAAACATTCTATGATGATAACACATGGGATGTACCTGATTAACCTGAATATGTGCCGGATGGTTCTGATTGTACTTGAGAGACAAATCTAAACTATTGCAAATTCATCAGCCAATTCCCCTCCGAAACTGAGATCCTGAATCGGACTATTAAAAGGATCTTTAAAGGATATCTAGACATGAGTTGTCTCTAATATTCAACAATACTCGTCTGCAAGAGAAGATGCTGCCTATATATATATATATATATATATAAATATATATATATATATATAAATATATGTATACATATATATATATAAATATATATGTATATATATATATACATATATATATATATATTGACTCATGATTTTTGTAACCGTTAACATTTAGAATGTGTATCTTTTAAAATAAGCTATATATAAAAAGGATTGAGAAAATAAATGATCTACATACACGTTTGAGTTGTATTGTGTGGGACTCAATTATATGTACATGGCGTGTAAATTCCTTAACTAAGGAACTACTCCATATAAATTATGCGATACCTATTCTAGGCAACGCGGTGACTAATGTGGACGCATTTTCTTTTTATAAACCTTGGGTGCAGAACATTGGCAGCGATCATTTTATTTACCTTACATCAACATGTCTTCATGTTGAGAGGGTAGATACACGAAGAGCAGTTAGCGAATTCCAAATGCTAGCGGTCTGAAGAAAGTAGCTATTAAAATATATAATCTGTTAGAACCTAGAGGCATCTAGAGAAACGAGGTGTGACTTTGCTGCTAATCACGTGGGGCGGGTGTATTTAAGATTAGGGCGTGATAGTGCAGTAAGTTTATCGGAGCACATTCCGTAGAAGTACTTGGGGAAAAAAGCAGAAGAGTGCAACATTGCGATGATATGACGAGGGCTGATATTTAGCAACCAGTACACTACGTATTAGCTTAGAAATTGTTTTTGCACCATGTCCTAGAGAGAGATAGAGAGAGAAATAGGCTAGTGTCTCTCAGTATGAAAATGGGTAGGTCAAAATGCTATAAGTATTACTTATTCCCGTTCTTTGAAGGGTTTCTAATCTATCTATATAAAACTGAATGTCTGTATGTTTGTGTGGCTGTGTGTTTGTTTGTTTGTGTGTGTGTGCCTTATAGAAAAAAATGTTAGAGAATATAGATACAATATAAAAGTGTATTCTCATGTAAAATACACAGAGTAAGTTGATGGGCGTATTCCCGAATCTATAAACCCACCCCATAGGGGTCCATGAGGCAGATTTGCCCGGGGGGGGGGGAGTCCTTTTCAGTTATTTTTCATTATATTTTATAGTAATTTGAAATTGCTGAGTCATATTGTAATTTGATTACGTAATCATTTGAAATAACTTTTAATGTTATTTAATGTTTCTGAGCGTCAATTCTATTTACATGGGGGGGGGGGGGGGGTAAGAAACTATGCCAAGGTCCGCCACTGCCCGCCACTCTGTACGTACACAAATACATGTACATTTTATAATATCTTGTATTAGAAAAGTATTCAGTGTTGTCCTGCAAATAATACCTCAAGTTCATAAAACAATTTATGGTTCGGTCCCTCTCTTTGGGTTCGGGCCCCTCTTTGGCTTCGGTCCCCCTCTTTAAGTTCGGCCTCCTTATTCTGTTATATCCCCCTAATTCGGTTCGGTCCGCCACTTTCCGTTCGGTCCCCCTCTTTCGGGTCGGTCCCCCTCTTTCAGTTCGGTCCCTCTATTTGGGTTCGGTCCCCCTAATTCGGTTTAGTGCCCTTAATTCGTTTTGGTACCCCTAATTCGGTTTGATCGCCCTCTTTCGTATCAGTCGCCCTCTTTGGGTTCGGTCCCTCTCTTTGGGTTCGTTCTCCCTAATTCGGTTCGATCCCCCTATTTCAGTTCGGCCCCACTCCTTCTGTTCGGTCCCCTCTTTCGGTTCGGTCTCTCTCTTTGGGTTCGGTCCAATTCTTTCGGTGTGGTTCCTGTCTTTGTGTGTGGTCCTTCTCTTTGGGTTTGGTCCCCCTAATTCGGTTCGGTCCCCCTCTTTCCGTTGGGTCCCTCTCTTTGGGTTCGGTCCCCCACTTTGGGTTCGGTCCCCCTAATTCGGTTCGATCCATCTTTCGGTTTGGTCCCTCTCTTTAGGTTCGGTCTCTCTCTTTCGGTGGGGTCCCTCTCTTTTGGTTCGGTCCTTCTCTTTGGATTCGGTCCCCCTAATTCGGTTCGGTCCCCCTTTTTCTGTCCGGTCCACCTCTTTCGGGGCGGTTCCCCTTCCTTCGGTTCGGTCCCCCTATTTAGTGCGGTCCCCCTCTTTCGGGTCGGTCCCCCTCTTTCTGTTCGATCACTCTCTTTGGGTTCGGTCCCCCTAATTGGGTTTGGTCTTCCTGTTTCGGTTCATCTCCCTCTTTCGGGGCCGTCCCTCTCTTTGGTTTGCGTCCCCCTAATTCGATTCCGTCCCTCTCTTTCGGTTTGGTCCCCCTCTTTCGGGTTGGTCCCTCTCTTTGTGTTCAGTCACTTTCTTTGGGTGTGGTCCCCCTAATTCGGTTCGATCCCCTTAATT
>OY744517.1:22269875-22307375 GCA_963556195.1 Sepiola atlantica | reverse complement strand
ACTAAACTAAACTAAGTACCTATGTTGTAATTAAAATCCATGTTATTCATAAGCATATGCTTGTTTACGAAACTAGGAAAATGTTACATAAGGACGGTCGTGTTTAAAGTTAAATGTTTCAGTTACACCTTAAAGGTCGAAGGTGACCTCAGACGGAAGTCAATAAACCCACGTGGTTACCGGTCGAAGATTTTCGATTTTTTTTGCTGGTGAGATTCCAAACGTGAATGACCTCTTGAAAGCTCTCGCAATGGGGTGAGTGCGAAAATTGTGGCTTGGTGTAGTGAGACGAGCTATTCGTCTGTCTGCATATTGTCCTCTCTCTTTATGCAAAGCCCAACAGACAATCTCTATTGGCACTCTTTCAAAAGCTTTCTCCAGATCCACAAAAGCAAAATTCGGGTTCTTTTTATTCAGATACTTCTCTTACATTTCTCTCAGGATAAATATAGCATACGTGCTACTTTGCCCAGGCATAAAACGAAACTGCATTTCATCTATCTATATCTGACTTATTATTTGCTGCTCTCTTATTCTCTCAATCACTTTCAGAACATGATACATCAACTTAAAAACTCTACGCTTACTGTCGCGTTATGATTAGTAGATATTATAACTGTCCTAAATTATAAAATTAGACTGTGCAAAGGGGATAACATCAACTCCAAAATTTATATTATCAATTTTTTGTTGAAATATAGTTTCCCTCTAATCGTTTCTCTGCTCTCGCGTACTAAAGATACCTGTCTTTCTGGCGCTTTCTCTCACTGTTCTGTGTCTAATAAACCTTTGGAAAAACTAAACATCGGCGTCCGAGTGAGTGCATCAACAGTGAAGCCAGGATTTGGGTAAACGACGACAAGGGGTGTGCGTAATGTTTTATGCACGCGTCGGTAAGTGAAAATATAACAAAAATATTGATATAAGATTTAAATGTCTTACAAAAATAAATGGTTATCTGTTGGATTTAAATTCATTGTACCTTTTATATATAATACGTTTAACTTTTGGATACGAAACTGCAAACAATATGTCCCTATATAAGCCATTTGCTATTCATAAAATGGGGGTATTAGTATTAAACTGTTATTGGAACTTCGACTATTTAGGTTTTTATCCTATCAATCTGACTAAAAATGTATATCTCTTGGACTTGCGGGGAGTTTTGATTTTTATATGTAATCACGTGTATCAACTTAAAATAATAGGATATCTATCACTGTAACACAGGAGATGGATCATTGCCACCTAAAGAGATCGCCGACGTGTATCGTCAAAAATATATGAGCCTAATATTGGTTGTAGTAGCAGCGACTATAGTTGCGTCTTGTGTGTATCGTACTTTCATCTCTTCCTGTTTCTTGCTAGCAGCAGTTTTAATCATTCCTTCGAAAAATGACAACATGCATTATTGCGTTTTAATAATTTGGTTAGCAGAGTTTTATTAGACATATTTTGTATTAAGGAGTATTAAGACACAGTGATGTTGTTCTCTACCGGTCCTCAGTAGGGGTGTATGAAGTACACCTTCGGAATACGTCTGCTCCGTTACACACATGAACATGATTACTTTTCTGTTTTCTCGACGTACTTCCTCTCTTACGTTACTACCTGTTTGCAGATTTCGTTGTTTCTGAAGTCACGTCTTAAAATAAACATTAATTATTAGAACAATTTTATATATTTTCCTTTCGTTTTTTCTGTTTTCGGTGCCATTATCTCATCCAATGTATTCTATGTTAATACCTGTGCGCGCTTATATGCACGTGTCGATGTTTGCGTGTCATGTATGTGAGTTCATGTTGTATGTGGTCATGTATGTATGGATGTGTTTATGTGTTTGCGTGCTTCACATTATAGTACTTTCTTCATAAAGGAGAATACATGTACATTACATAAGTTAATAACGCTAATCAAGAAAAATGCATCCATTTACAAACTTGAAAAGTAGTATCACAGATGAGTTATAGGTTCGTGTGACCATTAAGTTTAGTCCCTAATATTTCGCTTGAAATAAATTCAACGGGAGGGGGGGTGAGTAGGCATATAAACTTTTAAACTGGTGCGTATTCGTTTCTCACAAGTTATTAGAAGTAGTGTTTTTTATGCGAGGAGTGTGTGTATTCCATTAAAACTGCGTATCATTTAGTGGTGACGAGAACTGAATATTGGACTGAAGAGAACACATGTTTATTACTAATCAAATTCCATAGAATGTTTCCTCTTTGGCGTTTCTGGAAACTATTTTTAGCTTTTCTCATTGGCTACAAAATATAACTGTTTTGTATTTACAATATGTCATGTAAATAATATACGTTTATGTTTGGAAGAGACCAACCATTCTTTTGGCATGTTATTTTATTTGGATTAAGAGTTGATCTTGTAGAAAATATGAAACTCTACTTTTTAGTTTATATTTCGTAATGGTTGAACGTTTGATGTGTTTCCTCTGTTTTAATTGATGCTTTTTTTTCAATTTCATTTATTCCGATTTAATTTATACAACTAATTAAACACATGTTGATAATTTTACTAGTTTTTATGTTAAATATTAGGCGAGTGAACTTACTAGTATGTAGATTGGTTGATTGAGAATAACATGAAAATGGAAGAAAATGACAGTTGGAATCAACTTTCTGTACCAGAGGTCAATATTGCTACAATCGCGGAATTGATAGAAATGGATATGAAGTGTAATGGTTCACATAAACAGTGAAAGAGCATCTAAAATATTTATTTGGATGCACGCTACGTGTGAGCATGTTAAATTGAAATACTGCGCTGACAAGATATGATTAAACAGTGATTATCGATCTTTTTCTGTCTCACTTCCCACTGTCAATTATTTCGAATGAAGATTAAGTCGAATACACCTTATTTGTCTTCCATCAGATTTTGTCTTGATTTAGTCTTTGTTGAGAATATTAATGAGGGGCTTTGAGTTCCGGGAGACGGGCTCGTAGTCTTGAAGAATTACAGAGAAGGTGCGTACAAGAACAAACAGCTTAAATGTATGGATAATAATTATGAAATGGCATGTGTTTTTATGAGCATAACATCAAGCTGGCTTTCCGCATCTATGACACACGTTTGAAATGAAACATCTATATTTCTAAATACCAGTTCTAGTAATGCTATTCAGTAAGTCAAACACGGCTAAACGGTTAACAAACCCATGTCTTTTTGAGTATAGTATTTTCTTTTTATTTGTTTTCTTTGTCTCATTTTTCCAGAACAGAATGTAATACTTGCTAGTTCCCCCTGCGTGCAATTAGATAAGATCGAACATAAAAACTGAACTTATTGTTTCCTTCTTCAGTCTGTCTGTCTCAACAGATAGACGCAATCTCCGTTTCGAAAAGACTATTCAGTCATCTGAAGTATGTCAAGAACCGATAGCGAGAAACTAGAGGTAATAACCGGTCAGTATTTCAACACTACTTGCGGGGATGTAAAAATATATAACAGATAAACAAATAGTAAAATCTATTAATTCTTTCCTAAATCAAAAATACATATCACAGATGATCGGAGGTTGATACTCACAGATTAATTGCTTCCATAGTAGATTTTAGGTTTTACATAATCATACGCGCTACACAAGCAACCCAATCCTTTCTCAAAAGAAAATATTTTCCCTTCAAATATAGTAAATCTAATATTAATAGTAACCTAAATAATGATTGTTTAGATATGAACTAACTGATGATGGAGCGAATTAATTAAAAACATACAAACGATCGTAAGATGTAATATAAATTGTATTATTTCTTTCGAAAATGCAAAACTACTAGTTTGGCCTTCGGAATAGGATAAAGGATTATATCTCTTTTGGAGCGGTAAAATTATTCGTGACTAAAGTCATGTTTCATTATAGACCATGACCATGCTCTATTTTAAAGATGTGGATATTGTCTACATGAAAATCCGAACTTGTATCTATATTTGCCATTGTAGGGAGGTAAGTAAAAAGTGTACAACCTATAAACACACAAAATAAAAATGAACAACTATTATTAATATAGTATTGATAGAAATATTTTGCTCCTTTAAGCATCAATAACCAATGCGAAATAAAATCAGATAGGTTATATTATTAATGAGGTCGCCATTCTTCTATATGATCCCGGTTAATTTATTAATATAACATCAAAAAATAATAACAGTTACTGTGTACCACAACGTAGAAAAATAATTAATTCCATGCGGTAACTAAATATGTGTAGGTTGGCGTCTAGTAGTGCATAGCTCAAGTGTAGTTTTGTTGAAACGTCGTTAGATTTAGCTCCGTGGAGGGTGACGCGAATCTGTTTCTTTCTTTGATTCTTCTTGTTGCAATTGTTTCTTTTTTTGTAATAAACTAGATAGTGAACATTATTTATTAACAGAACAAAATCAGTAGGCTTTCTATTTTACTTATACGGGTACAAATTATAAATATATATATATATATATATATATATATATATATATATATATATATATATAGGGGTGCGAACTCATTTACGCTGTCGAAAAACAAGACATGAAATCTCACCTACTCGTCCGCTACGAATTTCACCGATACCGATTGTGACATAATATAATAACACGTAGCCTAAGCTCTAATTCTAACCTTAATTGGAAATTCTCATATGTTTACTTAAACAAAAATTGGTTGGAGGTTTTGGGTATATAATACTTGGAGATCCCAAGAGTGTTCTGCAATGTCATGATTAAGGATGAACAATATCAAATAAAAACATCTCAGGACTAAATTTACTGTGGTTAAGTGAATATCGATACGGACTGAAGACCTGGGTGTTCCAAGTTCAAATCCAGTCGGTTCCACAGTATCATTTTCACTTACGGATGTTGGCAACCTTCTCGTAGTCCTTCCCGTAAGTACCCCAATCTCTTTCCAGAAAGATTGCAAACTAGGAAAACATCGCGGAAACTAATGCCAACACCAGAATCATCTGATTCACACGAAAGAAGTACTCAATTAGTGTTAGTTGTGAGATCGCGTAAAATAGTTGACTACTAACAGTCGACCAAATTGTTAGTAGTCAACTATGTTCCGCGATGTCACAATGGATCACCGCTGTAGAATTAGAACATTTTATATATTAAATTCATCAAGATAAAGACACGTGGGTAGAGGATTCAAATAAAATCTCTCAGCACATTCTGTATTTTTCATACCTTTAGAAAAGAAAATTAATAAAAATCCTGTAGTGGATAAATACACTTTATTTATTAACATTGTGGCAAACTAAAAAGAAAGTATTCGAGACGTGTATATTAATAGATTAAACATATAATTAAATACTATGTCCCCATATAATAGCATGCACAAATAATTCATATAAACTAATTAGGTATAACCTTACATTTTCATGTTATATCAGGGCAAATGCTCCGGGACTGATGTTTCGGTTGCACGTCTACCAGCAAATGATGACGATATCTAGTTGTAAGACTCAACTACGTGCTATTAAGAGAAAAAGAACAGGAGATCTGATTTGATTTGATGGTCTCTATGTTTTAACAAAGGGTATAACTCTAACATAAAACAAAATGTATGCACAAGACGAAATAATTATTGTCCCTGGATAACTCAGGTCCATACAGCGGTTTTCAATAAATCAGAATGCAACCTCTGTTATTCTGTTTCTTAATCAGCTGGACTTGTTCGGATGAACTAAATTATCATACCCGAACTACCAGACGCCCAACATTACTCAAAAGACAAAAGCTTTATTTGCCTTACATAAAATAGTAATATTATATTTTCCTCAAAATCAAATATTATTTTATTTTAATGTATTACTGTAGTTGTCTACCCCTTAAACTTCCCTCATATGTGTATAAAGGCGATATGATTTCCGCACTTGCACTGTTTCATTTTTTACTGTTAGTGTGAACATAGGACCACTAAAATCACATCAATAAAAGCAATATTGAAAATACGGAAATACAATTTAAATAAAGATTTTGGAATATTTTACAAATGATTTAAGAAAAGTAGACAAAACATTAATTCTAACCTGCATCCCGTACAGGTTACCAAGATTAACATGAAGATTCCCAAGTTAAAGGAGAAGCACATGAAGATGGTCGAACGTTACATCGATCGAACTTTGTAAAACAAACCACTAAGATAAATGTATTAATCGAATTGATCCAAACGAGGTTCATTATCAACACATATGCTTTGAAATTCTAAAACGCTAAAGGATTAATAAGAAAAATATTTTGAAAAAACATTTTGAAAATCTGGACAACGCATTTAATTATGTTTTTTAAAATAAATTATTTATTTACTTTAAAAGCTTAAGTACTTCTGGTGATATACACCTTGAAAAAGGATAAGCATATTTTTTCTCTTCTTTTTTCGTTTAATCCTCCTTAATTGAGACATATGTATCGCAGTCAATTTGAAATTCGTCTTGAGGTCTCAATCAAAGGAGATTACACGAAAAAAGAAGAGAAAAAAATATGGTTATACTTTTGAAAAGGGTGTATATCACCGAAATTACTCAAGTTTTTAAAGTAAATTAATAATTTTTTAAAAACACATAAGTAAATGCGTTGTCTAGGTTTTCAAAATATACTGCTTATTATTTCCATTTCATCAACGCTTTCTATGTGTGACTTTTCATTCTACCTTATTCACGTAATCGCGTGCTACACACAGTGGCATATCAATATTAATCGTCGATAACATCAAGACTTGACTAGGAGTAATATGTCTCAATTAAGGAGGATTAAACAAAAAAAGATAAGAGACAAATATGCTTATACTTTTGAAAAGGGTGTATATCACTGAAATTACTCAAGTTTTTAAAGTAAATAAATAATTTAAAACAAAAACATAATTAAATCCGGATTTCAGGTTTTCAAGATATTTTTTACAAAATATACTCCTTATTATTTCTATTTCATCAACGCTTTCTATGTGTGACTTTTCAAACTACCTTATTCACGTAACCGCGTGCTACACACGCCGGCATACCAATATTAATCGTCGATAACATCAAGACGAATGTTACCTTGACTGCGATGAATATGTCTCAATCAATGAGGATTAAACGATGAAATATAAGAAAAACAAATATGCTTATACTTTTGATAAGGGTGTATAACACCGAAAGTACTCAAGTTTTTAAAGTAAATAAATAATTTATTTTAAAAAACATGATTAAATGCGTTTTCCATGTTTTCAAAATACGTTTTCAAAATATTCTCATTATTATTGCCATTTCATCAACGCTTCTATATGCGACTTTTCATTTTACTAAAGGATTAGTTTTATCATTCCTAAAGTATATTTTGACCAAAATCATTTACCGTTTCTTAGAAATATAATGTAAACGCGCTTTTCACAAGAGCTGCAGTGTGTTTGTCATTAATAAGTAAAATGTGCCAGTTTGTATACTCACTTCTTTTATAAACATTAAAATGTATAATCGTGTCCATTAATTCATATACTACAACTAAAAGAATACCAACAATGCCTACATTAAATTGTTACATTTTCTTTAATGTGCGAGAATAATTTTATAATTATATAATTTTCTTCTCAAAATATTTTTTTTCAATTTCTTTATGTAACCACATTCCGTTTCTTCATTTGTATCGAGCAAAAAATGAGTATCACACACACCATAAGGCGGGGGGGGGGGAATAATAATAACATTACAGACATTCATATTGATGTAAACGAAAAGAAAACAGCTTCTGATGTTATTTATGTTTCGAAATTATATATATGATATATAGATATATAATCATTGATTTCACAAGTTGAACGCTCTACAACAGCTGCTTTTAAGTTATCTCTCGCGGATTTACCGAGTTGTTGACAGCGGTCGTGAGGGTAAAGATGTTGGAATTTGTGTTTGAGATATAACTCGTATTCTAAGGTTCGAAGGTGTGAATACTTTTTCTCTACACTGACCATTGCCGTTAGGATGAAACGTATAGGTATGTAGATAATCACCTATATTTATAGTTAATTATATATATATATATATATATATATATATATATATATATATATTATGTCATGTATTAACATAAAATGTTATGAGATATGATATTTTGTGTATCGATTTTCAGCATTTACTTCAACAGTGCTCAACACGTGAACAGAGCTAGGTAGTAAGTTATGAAAATATATATATGGGAATTAAGTTACAGAGAAGTATCGGCGGCATATTTCTATAGGTAATTGTTAGGCTAACATGCATGGAATTTGTATTGCCGGATGTTTTTATATATACACGTGGTGTTTGGTCTAGGTATGTAACAAATAAGAGTATTTGTTATACCCAACAGATCAATGTTTCAATTAGATAATCGTAGTGCTTCTAACAAACAAGAGTTCGTTTGATTTTACTTCTTATTTGTTTATTCTGTTGAGTATAGGATTGATTCATCCCTGTTAACTTGTTTATATGTGGCGCTATTGAAACATGTGCGGTCTTGAATTTCTATTTTAAGTGGTAGTTTAGTTTAGCCTTTTATTTATGTTTTGTGTATTTATTTATTTTTTTTATTATGTATGGTTTTCATGAATTAACTTTTATTCTGTGTAAGCAGTTGTTTAGTATTTCACTTCTTCAGTTTAATATGTTTTAGGGAGTCTTTAAAGATTAGGATTCTAAATTTCCAAACACCCGGCAACACAAACTCCATATATTTTAGCCTGATGATTCCCTACGGAGATGAAATGAGGAAGTCACTGTGTAGCTTAATTACCATAAATATATGTTCATAACTTACAATATATATATATATATATATATATATATATATATATATATATATATATATATATATATATATATATATATATATGTATATACTAGCAAAACCTACCCGCCCTCCGGGCAGCAATGAATACAGCTAGGGTATAGTTAACTAATATATTTGTTACACTAAGCCTACGTCCGACTTACACGCCTAAAAAAGTAGATCTCACTCCCCCCCCCAAAAAAAAAATAACGCACAGAATAACGCACAATTTACGTTAAATATATATGAAACTGATCCATCACTCTAAATTCTAAATATGTTGTCCTTCTTTCCATTTTCCACTGTGTTCACACACAATCTCCTAAAATACAGAATATATTTATTGGAGTGGGTGGTAAGAGTGGTAATCTGCAAATTTACCCATATTTTATTCATAAAATCTTATATTTTTTAACAGTACGTCCTTTTTTGTTTCAATTTTTAACAATTATAATTTTTTCGTGTGAAAATTAAATAAATAGCTTCTTTAAAAGTATCTAAATAATTAAATACCTTATTTTTGATGTATAAATAAACAATATCAAAAGTTTGGGTATTATTGAAGATTAACACTATCAGCTACCCCCCCCCCATTTCTAGAAAAATTCGATTCTACTTTTGTAGGCGATTACGTGAAGATACCCAGAAAATCCTAACTGCAATAGTAAACAAAAAAAAATATTTCAGAATTTTGAGGTGGGCATCAGTGTCGCAGATAAATTTAACTTAAAATGATCCTTCATATCCGGCGCATTCTAGGGTTTTATGGCATTAACCATTTTTTTTTATTATGAATATAATTTTTTATATGAATTCTGTGCGATATTTTTTGGGGAGTCAACGGTCTACTTTTTTAGGCAATTACGTGTGATTTTGCGACCTTGTCAGTCGGACATAGGGTTATTGTAGAAATATATTAGCTAACTGTCCTAATAAGTTAGAATGACGCTAAAAAGTAGAATCACACTTAGACTTAGCTGAGGATTTTAATCCATAAATATATAAAAGTGTGTTGTTAAAATTATTGAAGTCTCTTAAACAATATTGTCTTAACTATACCCATCTCCAATTGATTGGTGGTTTGATGGAAATATAGTTTGGATAAATGAGAAAAAAAAAGACTTTCACATGTATTCATTTAGCAGACAGAAATAGGTTTTAAAAAATATGAATCTATATTTTTATTGAAATAGCTGAGAGGGTGGTTAACTTTTGTTTTTTTTACTTTATTATAGCAAATCTAATCATATTCAATAGTCGCCGTAGTCGTTGACGTCGTCGAAAAAAACACATTTAGTTTTAAATGTGAAGTAGATATCTGAATAAAAACTGTGTAGTTATTTCGTTCAATGAGTATATATTTTAAAAATAAATTGTTGGTTCATTTAAACATACGCACGGGTGACCGGAAGTTATTCTTAAAATAGTCATTTTGAACGTCAAAATCGTTGGAATTAATATTAATAACAACATTTATATTAATATTAATAAATTAATATTAATAACAACATTTATATTAACAAAACATTTGAAAATATATAAGAAAAATGTAAAACGATAATAGAACTGAATTGTTCAGAATATTAATTTAGAGGGTGTTTATAAAATTATTATGCTAATAAAGCATCGGGATGAACGTGTTTACACGGTGTTCTGTTGGCTATATATAATGTATTTGAAACTACTTAAATAAGAGTAATGTGTTTTAATACGAACATAGTTAGGATAAATGGAAACCATTTCGCATTCATTCATATATATATATATATATATATATATATATATATATATATATATATATATATATTATATATATATATAGAGAGAGAGAGTAGAAGTACTCCTCCCTTGATGAACGTTTTTGAGAATAACTCGAGCTTATTACGAAAATAGGCAAATAAATATGTTCAGTCTTAAATAACCTATTTTACCTCTTATACACAATATATTTATGTTCTCTTTTAAAATATTGGCTATCACTATCGTATTAAGAACTTGTATGATATCCCTGGATACCATTCTGGAAATTATTTTTGAAAAAATGGATTTAAGAAATGTTTTTTTAATAATATGATGTAATAATTATATATATATTTATATATATATATATATATATATATATATATATATATATATTAAGCGGCGTTAAGCCTGTCCAGTACTAAATGAGTGACCATTTGAGAATACCAGGTGCTGTATGTGCTCTCTGCTTAACTCGGCATTGTTTCCAGTCGTCTTGTACTACACTTGCTATTGGAATCAAGCAATGCCGACTCAGGTAAGCGGTTGTTAGGGATTGCGCAAACCTTGCAATTTAAAATTCATGCGTGGGCAGCATCTGGTGGGGCACTCATACGTCGAAATATCGACGGGAGAGTTCATCATATATATATATATATATATATATATATATATATATATATATATATATATAATATTGTATAAATGAATATTAATTAGTTTTTACTTAAAGACATCTTAGGCAATTTTCAGTACAGGTAGCTAATTCCCGACAGTCCACGAGGGCGAACTCCGATCACAATTTGCCACTGATTCGCAGTCAAGAGATATACCCGTTGGCCAGCACAGATTGGCTTGTAAGGAGGAATTTAAGTTTGGAAATGCCTAGTCGGCGGGTATTTACAGTAAGCAGCGAAGGGTGATGAACAACAACAACAGACCGTGTTGAATCTCGCAATATATATATATATATATATATATATATATATATATATATATATATATATATATATATATATATATAGTGTGAGGAAATGTCGTGTATGCTCCCAAGCGTATGGTGAAAGATGCGAACGAAACGATCACCAAAAACGCTCTCAGAACAAATGCTTTATAAACAGAAGAGACAGAATAAAACATAATAACTAATGATATTTTATCTGGTGGCCAAAAGTGGCAGCACCGCCATAGCTGCCGGTTGGTGGCTGATGAAGACAGGAGATAGCGCGTGCAATCGCACGTTTATGAATGTGAAAATAAAAAAATATAAATATTAATTCAATATATTCTGCATAAGTTGCTATAATTTTAGATGAGTATACTCAGTATCGCTGGTAAAGAGTGTGTACAACTTAGTTAAAAAATATAGACTGTTCTACGCATGGTGAGAAATAATGTCGTTTTATTGCTGCTCTTAACATTTCAGGGTGGTAATTGTGGGATTGAGTTTCAACTTGTTAATTCGTATATTTATGTTTGCGTATCACAGAATTATGATACTAATAGTCCGACTGTGGCTATGTTACTGCTGGTCTCAGGTATTGTTGATTTGAGTTCGAAGGCGTCTACTTTTTCAGGCCTTATCTTTTCTCTGAGAAGAGGTTAGTTTATTGCTTATCGCCTAAGTGGCCCCTATCGGGGAATGCTGTCGAGCCTGCTTGGGCATTTAGGGTTGACTTATCCTCGTGCATGTGTTTCTAAGATTCACACTTATCATTGTGTTTAACTTCCTGGCAAAGAGCTAAATTATATTTTAAGTAGTTTATTCTGGTCGACTATTTTCAAACTAGATTTTTAAATTGTTTAGGATTTCTTATTGTCATTCTTTTTCTTTCAATGTATTCCTTAATTTTTTTTATGTATTATTTGCATATTTGTCACTCATTGATTAGTTATGTTATGTTATATTTTGATTTTTGTTACTTCAAGACAAAACAAAAACATAGAAAAATGTCTAATAAAATGTGAAACAATCATTAAAATAAAAAAGAGGCTTAAATGTATAAACAATTTTACAAAGTGTAGCCGAATACTATCAAACTTTGCTCTGAAAACAATAGGTTTAAAGGTTGGCGTTGTGTATGCAAGATAACCCATGAATATACGAATAACAATTTAATTATTGAGAACTTTCGAATCGGATTTCTATCTTACTGAAATATAACTTTAAATTTATTTTATTTATTTATATAAGAATACGCTAAGTACGGTATCATACTGCATTCCTTTTATAAAAGATAGAATCGTCCGATGGCCGTAGATGCAATCAAAAAGGTAGTGTTTTAAATTCTATCTGATAACGCTATTGTGTCGAACGTGAAACTCGAACTAAAATACCATGAAAGTGTAATATATGTTCTATTTAAAAATTATACAATACCATCGTAAAGTTGGCTTTCTATGTAATGAAAATGAGGCAAACTCACACAAAGGATTTAGAGATAGACCTCTATTACCACAGATATTCTGAAGCTATATTAACCAAAGTATTTAAATGAGCATGTTTAAGGTTGAACAACAATGATATTGATTTCGATGTTAACAGAAAGGACATATTTTTTTTAAAACGGCGGCAATATTCAATAGATAAAGTATACCACTGCATAATTCTAACTACTTCAGTTTCGAGGTAGAACCGATCCCCAAAAGCGTTGTATCTGTTCGTACACACTAGAATGCAAGTCCAAGTTTATTTAACGATCATTTTATAAGTTATTTCTCACGATTTAAGAGTACAACGTCAGCTTGTTAGTCGTAAGACTAACAATTATTTATATAAGTGATTTTTATTTGTAGCCTAAAATGTAAAGCCGTGAAACGGCGAGACACTTTCTGCTGCTAACTATGTATAATAACTAGTGTATACACTCCGTAAAAAAATGATAGGAAAAGTTATACTTCGCAGGAGTCAGCACTAATATACTGTAGATAATGTGTAGATATATACATACATTAATTAACATCTACTTAATAACTATCAAATAAGAAGTATCAGAATTTAAACCACCTAATCCGCCTTTGCATGAACCTACAAATTAATAAAGTAAAGACCATATTACACACATTTATGCCTCGCAGGTGTGTTAAAAATCATCACACTCGTTTAATTAGTTCATGGGTGAATAGAATACATACAACTATATAGTTATATTTACATATCCACCAGTTTATATTGTTAATATAAATATGCATGTTTACATATATATATATATATATATATATATATATATATATATATATATATATATATATATATACATATATATGCATGTTTATATATATGTATATATATATATATATATTAATGACTTTTACGTATATAAAAGTATGTACGTCAACAAATTTTATAGATTGTTAAATAATAATAATAAATAATAATATATATATATATATATATATAACTTAGCATTACACTCTTAACCTACTCCCTCATTAACAGTCGCTTCTTACGTCTACAGTGGCGTTGCTTTGTTTGGGGTGAAATATGTATATATATATATATATATATATATATATATATATATAGAGAGAGAGAGAGAGAGAGAGAGAGAGAGAGAATTATAAAAAGAAAAACTATACACACATTAAGGTTGTACACATAATAACTTATTTCGACCCCTTTAATTAGGTCTCCTCAGATGTATAGACAACCACGTCAAAAAAAACAAACTTTGGTTTTTTTGACGTGGTTGTCTATACATCTGAGGAGACCTAATTAAAGGGGTCGAAATAAGTTATTATGTGTACAACCTTAATGTGTGTATAGTTTTTCTTTTTATAATTCTGTTTTGCTCTGTTTAAATTACATTGAGCTCTGTTATTCAGATTCTCTACACAAAATTGAAATCTACACACTATATATATATATATATATATATATATATATATATATTGACTTACCTAAAATGTCTATATATAAACTGGATTACAAATTCGGTATAAATGCTTTTTATTTTCTAGATCTTAACTTTTGCAAACCCATAAATATCATTTTTCTTTTTCTTAATTGTATGCCAAGAAGTGAATATTGAATCAATTTCAACTTGCTATCCAATAAACTCGATCCTTATTTTCATATATATATATATATATGTATATATATATATATATATATATATATACATATATATATATATATACATTATATATATACATATATATATACATATATATATATATATATATATATATACATTATATATACATATATATATACATATATATATATATATATATATATATATATACATTATATATACATATATATACATATATATATATATATATATATATATATATATATATATATATATATATACATTATATATACATATATATATACATATATATATATATATATATATATATATATACATTATATATACATATATATATACATATATATATATATATATATATACATATATATATACATATATATATATATATATATATATATATATATATATATATATATATATATATATATATATATATATATATATATATATATATATATATATTAGCGGTTGCTATTTTTTTCTTCAGACTTCTGTTCCATATAACTTTAATTTAAGCTCAACAATTTGAAACGGCTGCAATTCATTTTTGGGAACCGTGAAAATTCACCGCAACCTAAAACATGGAACTCGATCTTAAATTGCTGAGTAATCTTTTTTATTTGTTCTACATTCTATTTTATTTGTTCGTATTTATTATTTTTTTGCACATCTTTCAGAGCATTTATAATCGCGTTTTTTTTTATTTCAATATCAGCGCTTCTCCTTCTATAAATGACGCACGATAATAGATTTCAGACATTTAAATAGTTACATCTTTGTGCCAATGTGCGCAAAATTAAATAAAAAGTCTAAAGTTACCATTCCAGTTCATGTTGTAAGACATTGAGATATAGGTATTAAATAATTTTATAAGATATATAGAAAACTATTACTGTATTAATTTTGAGTTATGAAACATTTTTCCCGACGACATGTCTTATCCATATACGGTAAAGCATTCTATATTACGTTATTACGTGTCACAATTAGTGATTTGTGATACATCTGATGTCGCTAATCTAAAAATAATCCGATATTAAAGTTAATTGATATATAGAAAATTATGTCATCTAAAATAGTACACTTTTTTTACTAAATACATTTCAAAAAATGAGATTCGCTTCATAAATTTCAAATATATTCAACTGACAATTATTCTTATTGTAAGCCGACAGAGAATACGTATTGTTTAAACATAATTAAATTGCTACTATTTTAAATAAATGAAAAAACACATTTTATTTTGTTTCGAAATTATTTAGCTTATGATTGATAATTTATATGAATTAGATTATTCAGATACTGTCCTGATAGTTTCGGCCTAGGTAACCTTTATGTGCATCTTTTCTAACTTGGAAATCTTCCTGTCGAACTCGGGAATCTGTACGGAATTTCGAACGGAAACTTTTATTAAATCCACGTGGGTAGCTTAATATCGATCCGTCGGCTATGAGCAGGTAGATGTAATTCATCATTGTATTCGTAATATTGCCCGCATTGGAGATTGAACCTTGGAAGTGATTTTTAGTTAGAACGTATATCCGTTACGCCAAAAGAACGCCAAACTAAACGCATCCAGCTATGAAAAATACGCAAGCAGGCAAAGAAAGATGAACTGTTGAGGTACGAATACAAATATGAGGTAACTGGTAACGTTCTCTCTGTGTATGGTTGACATTTACGATTTTTCTTATTAAATATGATTTTTGTTAATCAACAACTCTTGCATTTTTCATTTCAATAAATGTCCAATTCATAATAAAAATAAAAATCGTTATTTTGAATTTTTAGCTCAATTATATATATATATATATATATATATATATATATATATATATATATATATATATATATATATATATATATATATATATATACATATATTTATATATATATATATATATATATATATATATATATATATATAGATATATATACATATATATATATATATTTAGATATGCACCTATAGGGGAGTATATATATATATATATATATATATATATATATATATATATATATATATATATATATATATATACTTATTATAACATCCGGTATCATTGCTGGTATCAGTTTATGTGTGTGTATATCCATATCCCAGATAATTGTGTTCTTTTTTCTTGTTTCCAGTAGTGTCTCTGGCCTATGTTTGTACCATTTGTCTGCGTGTTCGAAATTCAATCGTTTGCACAGTGTCTAGTGTGTTGCCTAGCCCCTCTGTGGAGGCCGCGGCAATTCTCACCCCGTACACCCGCCCCAGAAATACCCGGCAGTTCCCATTTAATCACTCGTCATTTTTTAAACATAAATCCTATAGTGTGTATACCTTTAAATGTCTTCCTCGCCGCGTAGAGGGTCGCCGTCTCGATGTCGTCCACTCTTTTCTCTTCCTTCTTTCTTTCCTGCCGTGAACTACGTCACTGCAACAAAAAGCCTCATGACCACCTTCGAAGACAACAATCTTTAAATTTAATTTCTGTTTTATTTCAAGCGTTAGTTTTCAAATCAGCTGGGAGAATTTCACTAACGTCGAGAGAGAACGAGAGAGAGAGAGAGAGAGAGAGCAAATTACTGCTTTCGTAATTACCTAGCAAGTAAGTCATTAATCATTCGTGGAGGGGGGAAGAGATAGTTCGCCTGTACTTTCTTATAGAATCAATTCCCCTAATCTGTTGTAGACTACATGGTAACAATCACCTGATAGGTTCGCCTCCAAAACCCAGACTGCTAAGACTCGCTTATCACGAAGAACGAGTGACGTCACGGATCCCTCTGCTTCTCACACAAGGGCCTGTGACGTCCCAGTGCCTCTTGCATCTCGTCACGCGGTGACCCTATCACGTCTTTGAGTTCCGACTATGAGAACAGCCCTTATTCTGAACTCGACTGCACGGGTCCACCCGAGCTAATTCGCGCAAGTCAAACCAACGATTTCCAACAGACACGTCCATTCCCATAATGTTATTATCCAACAAGTGTACTGCTTTTCCGACACAGTCGTGTCTGTTCATGTATTTTAAGGGGGTTAGTTTACTGCATTCACTTAATAAATGATTTACTGTATCCTATGTTTGTCCACACCGTCTCATTTACTGTTTTCCTGGGTTTTATAATTTTAGATTTATTGCAGTTTGCTCTAATCGCATCGTTCTGTGCAACCGTCAGTAAAGATTCCGTTTCTCTGTTCAAGTGTCCTTTTCTTAGCCCTGCCCAGCAATTTTTATTGAGTTCTTCTTTTGTCAGTTTTATGAAACCTTCATGTAGTTGTTTTTCCTCACACTTTTTTTCTTTGCTTCCCGAGATGTTCGTTGGGACGGTGTCGCTTGCTGCAGGGATTATCCTTTCAGTGTTCATCTTTTTTGTGTCACCCACACAGTGTTCTATACTTGCCAGTCCTCTTCCCCCTTCGTTTATTTTCATGTAGAGTATGCCCGTAACGTATTTTAAGTGTAATATGGTAGGCATGGCCATTCATATTCTAGTCCTGTAGTTAAGGTGCTTCAGTTATTGTTTTATTACTTATTTATAATATAATTATTATTACCTATTACTTTAATTATTACTAGCGGAACCCGTGTAAATTACACGAAATGATGTTTTCAATACGGGTCCTAATGTAACAAAGCACCCTCTATTTGTTAGTAAGTTACGTTTGCTTTATTATGAGCCATCTCCCTTCTGGATAAGAGTTAAATAATTGTTTGAAATAGTAACTCGTGTACGATGGACACTGCGCATATCTACTAAAAAAGGTTGATATGCCATCCGTTCAAAAAAAAAAACAACAACAAAATAATACTGGCCGATATCCTACTTTTTAAGCAGTCAACGTAATTAAATAGACAATGCCATTAAAAACGCCAACATAAAAACAAAAAATAGTTTTAAGTTTTTAGCAACACAAAAAAGTAGTTTTTAACCAGGTAATAAAAAAATGTATTATTTCTTCCCCTTCCCCTCGAAATGTAGAATAAAAATCTTAGAGGCTGGTTGGGATCGAACTATTAAAAGTAAAAAATAACACCTCGCTAACCATTGCCTAAGAGGGATACACATATAAATATAACTAAACGCAGGCTAGTTGAATGTTTTTAAAAATTTAGGAGCGGCACGCATGCGCAGAGCTTTTACCGGAAGCGTGACACACGAACACACACGCTATCGTATTAATATAATAATAATTATTATGATATTATTAGTATTATTGCCATTATTATATTATTATTATCATTATTATTATTATTATTATCATTATTATAGTAATTATTACAATTATTGTTATCATTATATATGGCGAAAAAATGTATGATAGGATAGAATGTTTGGTAGGATGTCCGTAGGACAGCAGAACGCATACTACACTACTCTGTAAAAGAGAATGTAATCCCTGGGATGATGGAACCTAGCTCGCAGAATAACTAATCTCGATAAATGGAGGCGGTAATATTTGGGAGGATTGTATCATGAAATCGGAACAGATACTATACGAACCCCTGAATTAAGCATTGACAGATATGACATTTGTCTTAAATAATAAAGTAAATTGAATTCAGCATTAAAAGTAAAAATCCCAATGCAGTTTAGGTTTCAGACAGACAAAGATAAAATCTTAATTATTATTATTATTATTATTATTATTATTATTATTATTATTATTATTATTATTATTATTATTATTATTGTTCGTAGTAGAATTTATTTCTACATAATCTTGTTATTGATCTTGTTCTTAATATTTTCTGCTATTTTATTATTTATTATATAGTATTGTTATACCGATTCTCTTCTAGAGTTTAGTATTTATTTAGTATTTATTATTATATATGAATCATTTACACAATATATGATAATAATAATAATTATTATTATTATTATTATTATTATTATTATTATTATTATTATTATTATTATTATTATTATCAGTAGTAGTAGCAGTCGTAGTAGTAGTGAGGGTTTTACCTTGTCGATTAATTTCCGCTGATAAACGCTCGAGATTTAAAAAATTGCAATAATTCGCATCTTCCACGGTTTGCAAATTACTGTCATTAAAATAGACGCCGGCTGTAAGGACAGGAAGTTTTCGAATGTCCTCCCGGATTCCAGTCATTTTTTTGTTATTTGCCTTCACGTCTCGTAATATAAACTGAATAATTTCGAAACTTATTATCCCGATATGATTGGTTGCTTTCAACGCATACTTCGTATTCTTCATTATATAGTCCACAATGATTTTGCAGTCATTGAGTTCGATGAATGATGAGGGGTGGGGGATAACAATATGGATGTATAGCGCTCATTAAAAAATCATACGGCACTACAAATATGTGCATATATATCTACTAATATAATTGAGGTACATTTGTATTGTTATATTCGCCGTGTATATATATATATATATATATATATATATATATATATATATATATATATATATTCATACGTACCTGCATACCTGCGTATATACCTGCTCCGACGAACTAATAATTAGCTAAAGTTACTGATAGAAAATGATTAATGGATTTACAAACTTATACATGAACCAATATATAAAAAAAAAAAGTACATAATATTACAAACTGATAAATCGATATATAGATAGCTAGTAGGGGTATCCGGAGGTGTCGGGGAGCATGGATAAAAAAAATAGCTCGCTAAAAAAATGTTACATATTTATTTTTAAAACGTCTCTCTCTCTCTCTCTATCTATCTATCTATCTATCTATCTATATATCTATATATATATATATATATATATATATATATATATATATATATATACCTCTCCATCTCTCTCTCTGTCTACGTCTCTATCACCTTTCTATTTACCCCTCTCTACTCCATCCCCTCTCATTATCTCCCCCTTTCCAGTCAATAAGATTTCCCCCTCCTCTGAACAAACACAGGACAGGTACTACACTTGTATCTTATTTCAAAGCCAAAAAGTGTATTTTATTTCCAGTTTTAGACCTAAAGTCCATCAGAAACAATCAGTCTATGAGACGAAACTACTAGTGACGCATGTTGTTCCTGCTCAACCCCAAAATAATAAATATTCAAAAAAATACGACACACGTGCAAAGTGTTCCCAGGTAAACGATTAGAAATAATATATTATCTTATTGAGTATGTATTTTTTTTGTTTTAGAGTTTAAGCTGAACAAACAGAGACACACATACAAACAACTCACATTTATATAAGAGAAGAGGGAGTTCGACTGCTAAAAAAATTACCGTCATGGTTGACGCAATTAGTAGTAGTAACAGTGTAGTATTCGTCGATATCATGAACGGCAGAACCGGGGGGTGGTGGCAGGGAAGCGCTCAAGCCCCCCCGCCCCCCTTTTCCCCCCCACTTTACGGTCATCAATAATGAAGTTATATATGCATGTGTTTAACCGGGCGCCATCCACTTTTTAGGAGACCCCCTACTTTTATAACTGTCTCGCCAGTCCTAGATATGGTTAAAATGGTAAAAAATATGCGACTTTTTAGTTTGGTATTAACCCTGTTTTATGGCGTTAAATGGGTCAGATGGCTTGAAATATTCAAGCGACAGGAATCTTGTCTGTCACCGATTTTACTTTCAAGCAAAACCTCTGCTTATTTATATCCTGTTTGGGTTTATACAGGGTGGGCCAAAATAAGGGTCCTATCTTTAAATTTGAATAACTTGAATTTGAATAACTTCCACAAAATAAAAGTTAAACTCACCGAACTTTATGTGTGTGTAGACTGACCCTTCCGAGATATTTTGAAATAAACAAAACAAATTTTAGCCGAAAAACACTTCTTAAAACTTACAAAAACTAAAGTATTGTTTTTTACACTGTTTTGAGTTTTTTAAGCAAAAATAATGTTTTCTAAATGAGGGTACGTTCCTTAGGGCTAATACGGCTCATGCTTGCTTCGGAAGGGGTCCTTTACTTATTCTAAAAAAAATCCAAAAAAATCAATAAATAAAAAAGTTATGAATTTTTAAAAATAGGACCCTTATTTTTGCCCACCCTGTACAATATCGTATTTCAAGTGGTCACCAGCCCCAACGTTGCTTTACTTCGGCAATTTGACAGGAACGTGATTTGTCATAATTAACAGTTCAACACTCATGGGAGCAACAGTGGCCCCATGATAAATATTAAATGTCAGCTTAGTTCATGCTAAAATATAGCTCAACTCGTGTATATATCGCACATAACGACTGTTTGACATTCATACGTGAGGCTTGGTTGACAAATCAGGTTTAGACGGATGTTGATTTGTACCGAATATGGTTTGATTGCTAATACAATTTTTAATTTTATTAACGATTCTATGGGTGGCATTTAAATCGATATAGTCTACAAGGTGACCAACAGGTCACCTTGTAGACTATATCGATTAGCGACTATTTACGAGTATATGCCAGATAACAAATTCATCTACACAATTGATGTATACAAAATTTAGTTTAAAAAATGTATAAATATGGGAAGGTATACAGAAATGATTATACATAACCTTGACACACAACAGAACGTTTTAGTTACCGGAAGTCTGTAAGATAGCACAAACATACACAAATAAAATGGCGCTAAAAGGGAAATAATTATTTAAGTAATTAACTATCCTTTCCTTGTATTTTTAAAACTTGAAAATGCCATGTGCTCTCCTTTCTAGATATGCGTTATCGTAGTGTTTGAGGCAAATGTAACGAGCGATGATTTCTAAGATTAGTTATTCTTTCGTCTTATTATTAAACATTGATTAACAAGGCATGAATCAATTACAAATATGAAATTCGCGTCTTTTTAATCCCTTATCTACTTTAAGATATATGAAGATTACATTTTATAGTATTGAACTCCTACTAATTTTGATTATTTAAAGACAGCATACACATTCTTTTTGCTCATACATAACATTAATATTGCCCTTAAATATTGTTTACTTTGGATATTATTGAGATTCCAATAAACGAAATATGTTATTTTTTTAAAGAATCACACATTTTAATTATGCAAAGATTCTTTGGCCTACTTTTAGTCGGTTCTAAAAGAAAAAACGGAAAAAAGTTGACGTTCAATTATTTAGAAAATGTTTAGAGAGTCTTACTAGCCGATTCTTCTTCCCCACTACATTTCATTCCACTGGATTTTTGTCTATAAATATATTTCATGTTATGGAAAATCAGTTGTATTGGAAGTACATCATTTTATTACTGTAACTATGAAGGAAATACATATTTTATCGTTCATGATGTAATGATTGTAAACATAATTATTATCTGGACTACAGATATGTGGAAGACACATTTTGCACTTTCAATAATTAAAAAGAGGCAAATAACTACTCTTTTACGGCCTGCATTAAAATATAATTATGAAGGACAGTGTAATTTCACGTTATATGTCCTCGATATATGGGTAACTAGAACTACATCGTGTTATATTGCATCAATTCACTGTAAACCTACGTTTACAGTATTATACAACCGCCTAGATTCATTTTGTCCTTGCAAACGAAAGTTAGACTTAATTTTGACTCTAAGATACAGAGCCCTTATGGTTTGTTCACAATAAAAACATGAAGAAGAAATAAGAATAATTGCTAATACTTTGTCCAATAATAGCTACCTTATTCATGTAGTTTAGTCAATCATCAATAGAAACCTATCATTTTTTTCTGAAATAAAACCCACTACCGGGTCCTCATTTGATTAGATGCTCAACGTGTGCATTGAATTTCAGCATTAACTCATTAAGCATCTTCCGTCGTGCTCACTCAATATTCCATCAAAAAGTTTAAAGGAATATATATGATCGTTTGCAATAGCCCTCCTTCTGTAAAAAGAGGAAGTGTCTCTTAAGATTTGACGTGAGTAGTATCGAACGCACATATACAATTGTATATATGAAATAACGTTTTTTTTTAATTTTAAGTACATAAAGTATTTTTCTTATCCCTTTTAAACTATTTCCACTCAGCTCTGTGTAGTGAGTGTGAACCGGGCAAATATAATTTTTAGCTATCGTAATCATGAACGATAAAATATATCGTCTCTTCATATGTTAAATAATAAATACATTTATGGAAATAACTAAATTTCAAATAAATTTCGGAAATATCTTAAGAAGCACGCCAACTAGTGTACGTATAGTGTTGTTGTTCTTGAGAAGAAATTGTTCTAGTTAAAAGTAGGATTGATAACTTCATTCTTTGAACCAACGATGATCAATTACCACGATGCCCACCATAGATTGTAGGGTAGTGTAACTAATTTTATACAATGTAAAAAGTACCTCATAGCAAATAAATAATTCAAGGTGCAGTATCTGTTCTTTCCGCGATAGGATAAGGAAATATCTTTGTTGACTGGTACAATTGTTATGTTTATTACATCAATAGTGTCCGTTTTTAGGGTGGTTGATATTTCCTACATGAAAACGATGTTCGGCCTTACGTTGCCCTCGTGGGGCGGCAAGTAAAAAGAGACCCTCATCTAACGAATACAAAATTAATAATTTGTACGATTTAGATTATTACGACTACTGTTCTAATCTCTGTTTATATTTGTATTATTTTTCAGTCGATGTAAGATTTGTCTTTCTTTCAGGTGCATATATTCGAATTAACGAATGGGTATATCAAATAAAAAAAAGTATAAGGACATTTTCGTCGTAGACACTTTTTCGAAAATAACAGTCAATATTAACATATATGTCTAGTTATACTATGTTCGACCAAATACTTGTCTTGCAAGCAGATTGTAGCAGTAGTAGTATCTGCAATAAATATAGTGTCACCGTAACAAAAACAGGTGTGTGTTGTAAACACGCACCAAGTAGCTCAATAAATCAGGACGGATTGCCTTTTTATTAGTCGTGGTATGTGTTGTGGTAATATATTGAATTTCATTTTTTTCTTCTTTAGCGGTTCTTATAGATGATATATATATATATATATATATATATATATATATATGTATATATATATATATATAATTATTAATGACCATATATGTATTAGCATATACTGTCAGTGCCCTTTTTCTTTGCAGTCTCCTTAAAAGATGCAGCTCGATGATTGTCAATTAGTGGCAACAGAGCAAATATAAGTTAGATTATATTATATTCCAATAACCATGTTTTTATTTTATTATTTTTATTTTTACTTTTTCACATTTCCAAAAAATATAACATTTTTGTGAGATATCTTTTTTACAGTCCGTTTCATTTGTCTTGTTCCAAACAACATTTTTATGTTAATATCGTCTCTGAAACATTACAAAATCATCAGAAAAATTCACAAAGAGTAAAAAGTTATTGTATTGAAGTGTCTTGAAAACATCTACACTATACAGTGGTTCATTTTTGGGTGAAACCAAACAAGAAACAAGGAAATTATCAAACTCGCACGTGGAGGAAGCCTCTAATACGCCATTTTGAATGTTTCGTGTATATATATATATATGGTCTTTTTATTATAAAATTTTAATTTTAAAATCTTTTAGCTTACATTGATATTATATATTCCCCTCAATCTCCTCGGGGTGAAGAGTGTATTTGAAATCTGCCCACTTTTTTATAATAGACACTATCAAAGAAATATAACTTATTTTGTAACGTGAATTCTGGTCCGTTGTTATTTCCCGGCACGTCAACTTAAATACTTAAATGTAACTTCTAGTTGTGGTTTCCTATTCTTACTCAATTTAATTACTAATTTAAATATATTTTCAATGTCATATACTACATCCCAGGTCCAATATTGTTACAGTTCGAATAATACTATTAATACAATTAATGTCTATATTGTCATATTTTGTTAAGAAAGTATGCTCTTAACTCTGCGCATTCTTAACTCATCTTCATATGCCCATTTCCTGAGTCGCTTATCCGGGGATCTGTTTTCAACCAGTGGTCTAAGTACACTACGTTATTTCCTATCTTATGTGTTCACTTCCCTTCTCACATATTAATTAATTTCACAGCGCTGTAACCTTTTTTGCCCCCAGCCTGCTTTCTGTCTTTTATTCGTCTATCTATGCTTACATATTACATGCTAATCAACTACTCGAAGACTTACCGCCGGGGATATTTAACCAGTTTTCCCGATAGTAGCCTATCTTTTTTATTTTTGTCGTATATTTTGTGCACAATATACGACATATTAAAGGATCCAAGTGTGTCTCAGTATTATCAACCCGTATTCGAATTGGGTGTTAAATTCACTTGCTTCCCACAGCAGAAATATATGAAACAAGTCGTTAAGGGGAAACCAGATAGCATTGTTATTAGGCACATATCAAGTGATCTTTTATAAACAAACCCGTTTTCTAATAAGGGAACCATTAAAAGACTTCTGGGGGGGGGGGATACACTTCCGAAGAGCGAACCGAACTATACTTTATTCAGAAACGGAAAGGTTCTGCCTACCAAATAGACAGTCAGTATTTATATAATTTATTATTTGTATAATGTGGCGCGAAGAAAAGGGGAAAAGCCAGCGCCATAGTGAAGGACCTAGGCTGTCCTCTAAAAATATCCTGGGCAGAGTCCTTGGCATTCTACGGTAGGGACGCCTCAGGCAGTTAGCGATGTAATAACTCATTCTCAAAGAGGGAAGGCAAGGCCTTTATGGGTTGATCTTCTAGGACGACGTAAGACACATACCACAGTACGACAGATAAAAGGCTACCGAAATGAGAGGTCTCTGTCGGACTGATTGTTCAGAACGTATTCTCGACTGGTACTTCGGAGGTGGACTCATGAGACGACTTTTGCTAGAAAAATCATGTCCCGCTTTGCTTAAATGAAAACAAGGATGTAAATGCGTGTGCTGTGTAGACAACCGCGAACTAGACACAATGCCGCTTATAAATAGGCCTCGGACGGATAGCACAACTAGTTTATAATTAATAAGAGAACAAACTATTTTGCAATTCCTTTAATGGTGACGTTATTTAGACAGTAAGTGTTATACTCTTCATGACAGTGTGCCAACGACATCGCAACGTCATTATTAATGGCGCTATTTATCTAATGACGAGTTTTTCTCACATTTTTTCTCTTTTTTTTCTTTTATATCTTTTAGCGACGCTGGCCAAGATGAAGATGTAGAAGCAAGCGTCGCTGATGGTAAATGATTACAACGTCGATGCCGCTGCAACGGTCGAATCAGATATATGTGTCTTTGATGTCTCACAGCTGAAGTTTTTTTGCCGAACGGAAATACTAAATGGACGACCAACAACAGCGTGAGTGCACATCGTCTCAGACAAATGACTCAATGCACATAAAGGAAGTTATGAAAAAAGTGGCCATTTATATTTACTACGACATGCGCACAAATAATTACACCCACGCACACATGAACATCAGTGAAAAACACACACTGGTACTACATAAAACTGTGCTTGCATATACATGCAATTCACATTGTATCTTAGTTAAACTCGTAATGTATTCAACTACGAACAGAGATTGCACGCATAAATAGCATCCATAAACAAACACACCAATATATACACAGATACTCACACACTCACCTGTACAACTATATGTATATATACAGGGTGGGCAAAAATAAGGGTCCTATTTTTAAAAATTCATAACTTTTTTATTTATTGATTTAAAAAAAAAATTTTCCGAAGCAAGCATGAGCCGTATTAGCCCTAAGGAACGCACCCTCATTTAGAAAACATTATTTTTGCTTAAAAAACTCAAAACAGTGTAAAAAACAATACTTTAGTTTTTGTAAGTTTTAAGAAGTGTTTTTCGGCTAAAATTTGTTTTGTTTATTTCAAAAAATCTCGGAAGGGTCAGTCTACACACACATAAAGTTTGGTGAGTTTAACTTTTATTTTGTGGAAGTTATTCAAATTCAAGTTATTCAAATTTAAAGATAGGACCCTTATTTATGCCCACCCTGTATATATATATATATATATATATATATATATATATATATATCTGTATAAAGAGATCGATAGAGTGTAATTCACTGTTGTCGTGGAAAAAAACAACTAAGTTTTCAATTATTTTTGCAAAAGCATATATATTTTTGATTCAATATACACTATACAATATTTTGATAATCCATCGCTACCTGTTGGTGCCTTTAGCCCAGCGAGAGTAGTTTCCAGTGTTTCCGTGACACCGAAGCCAACGATGGATGTTCAAAATAATGTATAGTGTCCATTGAATAAAAAAGGCAACACAACTTGTCTGTGAATATAAAATATATATATATATATATATATATATATATATATATATATGTGTGTGGGTGTATATATATATATATATATATATATATACATATGCAGGTAATTAATTTACAACTATATTCTCTGCGTCGGTTGAGCGAGTATATACTCTCATGCGTACATTCAGATAGACAAACATATATAAAGCATGCAATGAAAAATACGAATGTATATTTTGCATACAGTTCTCGCTGGATTTTATTTCCGGATATGTATTATATATCACACTACATTTTAGTGACGCTCCTGTAAGCATAAGCTATAAATTAGCAAGCACATTTAGTACCGCATGTTGTACATCCACCAGAGAACGTGCCCATATGCGCATACATATTCACACCTACACACATTGACGCATGCATATATAGATACACAGGTACCCACACACACCTTTTTAGAGGAATGAATTTTCCCCACATGATCACCTTACTTTGTGTTTAACCCGGCTCTTAAAAGAGGCAAGTAAATAGAGACGAGTGTCAACAAAATATAAACATGACACATAATATATCTCATGACCATGGGCTCCGTTTAGGCTTGACATGCAATGGATACCCCATGTAAGGGTGGCTGCGCGTGTAATTTCGAGGCAAGGGTTGCGCAATCTCTATTCACACCTCTCCTGAGTCGGCACTGTTTTAATCCCGTGGAAAGGCACAGTCTAGAACGACTGGAAACAATGCTAAGGTAAGCGGGGAGCACATTCACAAACTGGTATTCACAAATGGCCACTATTCTATAACTCATCAGGATCAATGTCGCTTAAATGTGGAGATCTTACGGAAACCGGTGTATCCACGTGGTTATGCCGTATAATATATATATGCAACTAATTGTTTACATTCACAGACAATGTGCACCGTGAGCATGCATACTCACACCGATGTACAAATTTTGAATGCCTACTTATTGAGAGTGTGAATACATACAATACACTCTTCTTGAGTGTCTTCATGCTCTCTGTAAATGGGTTGTCAGGACAACCTGACATGAGGACAATTTACACTACAAGTAACCCCAATTAAATATTCACAATAACGTTGTATTCGGAGCCAAAACAATCACCTCGGCGTGGCGACACACTGGCCTATACTAGGAGCGACGCATCTACTTTTAGTGATATTACAAATACTAAGCTAAATACTGCACTAGACCATATACAATAAACAACAACTATAACATAGTTAACTGGTCAATTGGGAAGAATAAATATGACGATCTTCACTGCTCGACTAATTCAGCGTTTATGAGATAGAATAAAACTTCAATTAAACATTCGATCATATCTGTATGACATACGAAAATAAGGTTTCCGATCCAGGAAGCGGATCCTTGATTTCTGTAAAATTACTGAAGGAAAAATGATAAAACAGAGAGAATCTGAATGCTTACTAAGCACAACAATCGAGTGTCTCTAGTCTTATCGTCTCTCGCCTGAGTAACATACATACATGCACAAACACGAACATGTCGATGTTGATACATGTAATTTACATTGCCAATGTGTTTACTCCGTTATGTACCAAACTACCAGCGAGTAATTACGCGCATTAATGACATACACTCACGCACACTAAAATGCAAACCTTAGCACTAGCACATACATATACATGGATTTTACAAAGTAAACAATTACTTTTCAACTACATTCAATGAAACTGCAACTTATTTATTTCGCGCGCATACGTACTCTCACGCACACACATGCTGACACACTAACACGCACACTGTTGTGTGCAGTTCTAGAGTGTAAACTCTTCCAGGCCTAAACGTCCCGCTTTGCTTAGGGGTTAGTTTACCGCTAATTAGCTGGGGAAGCCATACAGGGGAATGCCGTCGAAGCTGGTGAAGCAGTTCTTTGTTAAACAGGAGTGCATTACCTATTTTGCGTTGTCAATTGTATCCCCCTCTTCCGTTTTGTCTGACATATTCCTGTGGTGTGGAAAAAACCAAAAAACAGACAACATTTACGAAAGTGTATATTAATACTTATATACACATATATATATATATATATATATATATATATATATATATATATATATATATATATATATATATATATATATATATGTGTGTGTGTGGGGGGGTGAGTGTGTGTTTATATGCAAACATTATTAAAAATAAAATAATTGGTGTGTTTAATTATATTTGTTTTTTTCAATTTTTCTTTTTGAACTTCTCTTTTGTCTCCAGCTATTTTGTTCATTTGCTTTTAACACCGAAGGATTATTCGACGAAGAATCAAAAACGTTCGTGAAGCCTGTGAAACCGATGAAACCAATAGAACAGTTACTATTTTTTTTATTTTAATACAAAAAGAACCATCAGAAAAGTTGAAAAAATTAAAAAAGTATAATTAAACAGACGAATTTTGTTATTTTTAACAATGTTTGCATAAATGAGAAAATGATGCCTAAATACACACAATTCAATATATATATATAATATAATATATATATATATATAATATATATATATATATATATATATATATATATATGTACGTATATATAATATATATAATATGATATATATATAATATAATATATATATAATACAATATTATATATATAATATGATATATATTATATATGTATATATTATATATATATATAATATATTTATATATAATATTTCATATATATAATATATATATAATATATATATGATATATAATATATATATAATATATAATATATATATATGTATAAAATATAATATATATATAATATATTTATATATAATATATATATATATATATAATATATATATATATATATATATATATATATTGTGTGTGTAGTTAACACTGGTACTTATTTCTAACAGAATATTATGTATACCCTTGCTTTAAATTACCTTCGTGTCTGTGTAAGAAATAGCAATGAATTAACTATTAATTTAGTCCGTATAACTCTCTTTGGTAATCACTAGTTCCTTAGATTAAATTAACCGTATATTTAATGGTATTACCAACGAAAACACAGTCTAAAAAGAGCAGCATGATACATAATATATTTACACGAATAAATAACAAGATACCCAATTAGTTTACAAGATTTTTTCTGCATCCGCATTCAGGTGAAAATAGACGCACTAACACATACGCATACACATACCTACATACGCTCGTACATACATTTACAAATATTTTTATTTAAATTATTTACGTATTTCTGACTCATTTTCGCCAGTGTTGTTGTTGTTCTATTCACGATTGTTCTAACCGTTGTATTCTACTACCATTCTGCAAATGTATTTGTTTTTGACAAGCTGAGAAATCTAAATTGAATCATGTATTAAATACACTTGGTTTGAGTGTTCCATTTTCGCGGTTTAGGTGTACAATGCTTATTTTATTCTTTTTTTTCAGCTAAAATTAAACACCAAATCTTCATATAGAATTAACACAGTAATATCATATTTCGGACTATATTTATCTTGGTGATCACATTCTGCAGGTCTCTGTCGATGTAACCTTAATCACATTTTAGAAGCTATCACTAGTTTGTTTTTACATAGGTTATATCTTTCTATTGGGAACATACGCATCGACATTGGCATTATATATATATATATATATATATATATATATATATATATATATATAATCATAATTATGTGTTTATCTACATACGTATACGTTTCCTCCTTCATGAATCTCTAGTGTGCAGATAATAAGTAAAGCTGGTCGTAGGATTCGAAACCTGGGATCAAGTCATGTCTATAACTCAAAGGCCACCACGAACAACTGCATACACGGTGATAGTTTTAAACCTATTGTAGGCAACCGACGTCACCAACAATGTTCAAACTATGAAGGAACATGCATTAAAGCTTTGATTTTGACGGCTGTACTAATACTACTCACTATAGTATACAGCCTAGATGGAGGGACACAAATAATTATAAATATTTAGTTATGTACATGCGAATACGTTTCGTCCTTCCAGAATCATTACTGTAGAGATAATTATTACAAACTGCTCTCAGGATTCGAAACCCCAGAACAAGTCCTGTTTACAACTACATTACCGACGTCTTTAATTTCAAGGTCACTATGAATAACTACATAAACCGTGAGAGTTTAAAACCTATTGTAGGCCGCCGTGTTCAACTTATGAAGGAACATGCATTAAAGTTTTGATTTTGACGGCTGTATTAATACTATTCACTATATTGCCCAGCCTAGATGAGGGGCCACAAGAAGGAGAGACGGGGTGGGGGAGAGAGAGAGAGATAGAGAGAGATAGAGAGAGAGAATGGAGAAAAGATTACAAACACCCTGTAACAAACCATGTGGAGGATTTCACAATGGAATGCAATGGTTGTTAATAATTCGGCTATATGAATTTTAGGAGTTGCTGTCATAACAGGTTTAGTTTGGCGTTCGTTACGGGAATAGCCTATAACTACTTGACCGTGCGTACACTACAACGGTTTTATACAGAAAATGCCAGCTACAAAAGTGATAAAACGAGTTTAGACATGTAAATAAGTGGCATTACAGTACTTCATCTGAAGTGGTCATGTTAGATATAAATTATTTCACATTTTCTCATAGTTTATTGACTGTACTTACACAACGTTTCAGATAGCTTTTAGTTTCTGTATGTTTACCCATTTAAACTTAAGGTAGGTAACCCCTATAAGATTCAACACTTTTAAATCAGTTATCCTCTTTGTTGATTTTTATTTTCAGGTGAGTATTTAAAATGTATATCATATTAGAAGTCTGGACCGGACTAAACAAATTGTAGACAAATACGTCAGTATATAGCAAGAAAGAGTATACAATCACAACTAAGAGAAAAATACGTAATCAGAATCTAAGTTTGAATCATCAGCTAAAATATAATTTGTGTCTGGCGTAAAAATAGAAACTGCGGGGCGGAAAGACAAGTGTTGTCATGCATTTTAGCGGACTCATTTAAGAAAGGTTCCTCGCCTCTCCATCACGATGGGCAAGTGGCAGGAAGACAAATGGTGTGTATACATTGTGTGTAATCATAACACAGTGTGATAAAACTAGTATAAATAAAGATATACGAAGACCAATGCTGCGTTCTACTGATACACGGAACAAAGCACTTCATAATTTTTTATGTGGTGAAGATTCGTAAGCTACGCTACAATATATTATCTCTTTTTTATTATATTTCTTGTTTTATTGTTTCTATATGAATACAACTACACAAACTACACCTACTACTACAACTAATACTACTACCGCTACTATTACAACTAATACTACTACTACCGCTACTACTACTACTAATAACAATACAATTATAGGGTTTATATATTTATACACTGTTCTTTGTGGCGGTTAACAATTTTACATTTTTTTTTGCAAATAATCAGAATATGACCAAGGGAGTGGAACATTATTAGTTTAAGGAAACAAATAAGTAGTGAGCTAGTAATACAATCAAGGTTTGGTTGAAACTTAAAGTTGGCATTGCTTAACTATATAAACGATCAGAGAATGCTGATATATTTATTAACCATGATGATTTCTCTCGGTAATGAAGGTCACACGTTTCGGTGTAGCTTACCGTTCAATAATATACTACTAGAAAGCTCTACTGTTGTATTGAACACTGTTTAGGTAATTACTGAAACAAGCAAATATACCGATTATATTATTAATTATACAAGTATATATATATACATATACATATATATATATATATATATATATATATATATTTATTTTTAAATACAGATTTTAATTTAAAAATTTAAAAATAAAAATATTACGCTCTTAATTTAATTTAATTGAGCACTCTACTGGTATTTCCATTTTATTGTTTTTTGAGTATACCTTTATACTTTATATATATATATATATATATATATATATATATATATATATATATTGTTGTGGTGGCAACCACTCATTTGCATATACGAATAACGTTACACTATAAATGGCAAGCCTAGGTTGGCCTTAGTGTGTGTTACCTAAATGCCACCGGAAGTGACGCCGAAGAGCGTACATGCCCTCCCACCAATACTCTCTGACTCGACACCTTCATTTGTACATACTGTAACTATACCTTTTCTTTAATACACTTATTATTGCATTCTCCTTGTTGTTTGCGTCTTCATTGTATTCCTCACTAATTATTGTTCAACCTTGCAACCACAACATATATATATATATATATATATATATATATATATATATATATATATATATATATATATATATATGTACGAAATAGTAACATACATATCATACATCCTGTTAAATAGCAGGAATGATAGAATGATAGATTTAAATGTAGGCATGTTTGCATACAAACAGAAAATCGAAAGTGACTGAACTTTGCAGTCTACGTAAAGAACAAAATGTAAACACAGAATATAATAAGGAGGACAATTACAAAGACAATTACAAGCAATGTACTTTTGTAATTGGATAGAAAAATATCCCTCATTAATGAATGAATAAGTCAATTAGCAAAGGAATAAAAGAATCAATAACATCGGGGAAACAATTCTATTTAGGTATATCAACAGTATAAGCAACATTATCAATAGGAAAATGAACACACACACAAATATACGATGCGAGGGCTATTTGAGGACATATTGTTTCAAGTTCGCTACATACTCAAATCATTTATAATACAGGGTGGGCCAAAATAAGTGTCCTATCTTTAAATTTGAATAACTTGAATTTGAATAACTTCCACAAAATAAAAGTTAAACTCACCAAACTTTATGTGTGTGTAGACTGACCCTTCCGAGATTTTTTGAAATAAACAAAACAAATTTTAGCCGAAAAACACTTCTTAAAACTTACAAAAACTAAAGTATTGTTTTTTACACTGTTTTGAGTTTTTTAAGGAAAAATAATGTTTTCTAAATGAGGGTACGTTCCTTAGGGCTAATACGGCTCATGCTTGCTTCGGAAGGGGTCCTTTACTTATTCTAAAAAAAATATTTAAAAAATCAATCAATAAAAAAGTTATGAATTTTTAAAAATAGGACCCTTATTTTTGCCCACCCTGTATCATCGATTTTTTCATTTCAGATGAAACGTTGAGAGTAAACGAAAGAAAAGAAAAGACTTGCAGTAATATTTGATTTACGTGCAAAATATAGAGATTTAGAAATAAGTAACTTTTTATATGTCACAAAATTATTTGTTCAGAAGGTTCGGTTGGAGCTAGATCGATGTGATGGCTACGTTTTCCCTAAGGTGGCAATATGTATTTTCTACTGGAATATTCAGGATGATACACACGAAATATCCGCTTTATGTGATGGTTTTAAGAGGTATTAGCAATGACAGCCATGTCATGACATCTTACATATTCCCACAAGGTATTAGGGTAAATGCTCCTGGACGTTCTTAAAACGGTTGTTAAGCTCTGTATGGACAAAATATGCAATGGAAGAGCTTATGTATTTCCAAATCTCGACACCTTTTCACAAACTCATTGTAACACCCTATTGGGTATCACAGAATATTTCCGATCACGTAATCTCTAACATGTGAGCATCTAACTCGTTATATTTAAATTCTATGGACAACTACGTGTAGAGTATCGCTGAAAAATAAACTAATTGGCATTCTCAGTATATCATAGCGTCATTGAAGGCTGCTATTATCCAATTGATTTCTGAGGTTTATAGATATTATTTCATCTGGAATGTTTTGTAGCCTAAATAGAAGCAGTAATTAAAGCCAAAAGTAGATTCATAGAATATTAAGTTAAAGTAGTATATTCAAGGAGATATGGGTCAATTTGATTATAGTATACACATGTGTTGTAAAACTATTGTTGTGTATTTAACATACTAAATGTCTTCAAATAGCCCTTGCAACCTGAACATATGTGCATTTCAAAATATAACTTCAATATCATATTTCCGAAATATTGAGAGAAATATTTATAGTTTATACCTTTTTGTTTAATCGGGCAATGATCAGCTGTGTTTCTATATTCAACAGGTTTTGGTTGCTTTAACATCTAACCGTCTCCAAGTGCATATATTTTAGGAATAATTGCATTTGAGAATCTACAGCTAGAGAATGTGTATGTAGATACTCTACCCTTTCCTTCTATAAGGAACACACATATACATTGATTATATATATATATATATATATATATATATATATATATATACTACTTCTATAGAATATATATATATATATATATATATATATGATAATGAAATTCAAATTCAACTACGGTTTTAGAAGCACCGATTGAAACAATAACTTTGAATTTTTTTAGAATCAGTTAACATGACGCGAGATTTTGTCACACAAATGAAATATTTATTAATTTTTTTTTACTTTTGTTTTCTTTTATTTCTTTCCTTTTTTTCTGTATACACATATATATATATATATATATATATATATATATATATATATATATATATATATATATATATATATATATATATTATAAACCCTTCAGCAAAATCTCATACCATTTTTGTGGGAAAGGGGTTTACGGTGAATTAAATGATACTAATTATGTGTCCATCGTATCGTAATACGTTGAGTAAGTGTTGTCATAGGAGATTAAGTGTTGCATTCTGTACGAGTTCGACATACATTTCCCCGTGTTTGAAATGTAAGTTCCCAGTTTGAAAAGGTCCACCTGAGTAATTTCAAAATGTACATCAGCCGATAAGTTGTAAAGATATAACATGATAATATTACTTCGAACATGTATATAATACAACATTTAATCAAATGTCTGCATTCGGTCTGTTAATGAAAGTAAAAACAAACCTTATACTAAGACCGAACAAAACTTTATTGTTAAATCAAATGTTATAATGAATCAAGTAGTAGCATTTCATTAGTATTTAGTAATATTCTAATCGTATCATGGGAAAAATGGTAGTAACTGACACAAATATAACCGAATGTAGAATTCTTGTTCAGAAAACACAGAGACAAACATATCAAAATGCTTACCCAATTGCAACTCAAATACGTCTCATGAAGTTGAAGACAGGTCGTTAATGCCAAAACAAACATCAGTTTGAATTTTTCTATGAAAAAGTGCTTACCAATTCTTATAGACGCGTCTTTTCAATTCTATCATAGGTTTATCCCTCTCTGTGTCTCGCTTTATAAATTTACTGACGCCTACAAATATCAAAACACTGATCATGTTATTTTGACCACTTGCAAATAGTCACACAAAAAACAAAGCGTCGCGGGCTCTTTGGATACTCTATGTAAGAATATCTTTCGTAACAGTATTGATTTACTCCCCTCCAGGAGTTAGGCACAAGGCCAGTTTTTATCTTACTCCCACAAGTAAGATGTGACCCAAGGTCGGGTCGGGAAAGTGGGGTTTAAAAATTGCCTGGGCAGCCCCGTCGGCATTCCCCGGTAGGGGCGCCTCATGCAGTAAGCAATACACTTACTTCTCCCCAAAGAGGGGAGTTGAAGCCTCGGGGGGTCGACCTCCTAGAACTGCACAGGGCAGACCCATAGACCGGCGTAAATCAAGCCCCGAAGGCCAAGACAATACAAGTCTATGGGGTGCAGTATCCATCGGAACAGATACTACACTTTGATCTTAGGTCAAAGGCCAAGAACATCTATCGTAACAGTAGACTGAATAGACTAATGAATGTCGTTTGGTTCTTTGTTTTACGCCATATTAACTCATTTCG
>OY744517.1:22159875-22264875 GCA_963556195.1 Sepiola atlantica | reverse complement strand
CAGACCTTGTACATGTTGGAATAAAAGCATTCACAATACAGCTCTATATTTTTAATGGGCACTCTTTTATAAGCCCAGTTTGATTCCCTTTGGATTTCTTCCCTGTGGATTTTTACCCTACTTGGATTACTATATATATATATATATATATATATATATATATATATATATATATATATATATATATATATATATATATATGGTAGAAAACTTATTGATACAAAACAGGGCAATTTAACATACGTACATTATTACTCACCATCAAGTTTTAAAAAAACATCAATAAATTATTTATTCTACAAATATTTAGTTGACATTAGTACTTTAGTTTAAAAGGAAAAGGTATTTATTTTAATCGATGTTCATTGTAGCAGTAAATGAATTAAATAAAACCGTTAAAACTTTCGTTTTATGTATTTAAAAAATAGCTGACATTTTTTATGGGAAAAATAATTTATTGTTTGAAAAAAATCTTAATTCTTACAGTTGTCAATAATTTAAGAAGAGACATATTTGTATTAATGTTTTTTTTAAATTAAAATAAATGGGTTGTCAATGGGGTTAAGCTGGCGTACTATATGCAGAAGTGCCACTTTAATATACAATTATTTCAGATTTTTGTTAAATATCAATACACATTAGGCACTGATTAAACAGGATTTTCTTGTGGCCAGTTTCTTACGACATATTCGGCTAAAGCCGTAAATGTAATATGTTTCCAGTATTAAATCGTGTAATTGATTTAGATGAAGATTAGCATACGCATGTTACAGATCAGATTAAGTATCATTATATCACCAAGGAACTTATTTTTCCTGGTACGAGTATTAGTATCTGATTTATATAGAATAAGCTAAGTTTATATATTTATATGTTTCATGTATAGGATAATCTCCTCGGCTAGGAAATCAGTAATAAACCGATTATTATGTATTTTGGAAACCATCTGATACGCGTTACAGTGTGTAATGTGAACTATATTAAGTGTGATTCGGTTTTGTGCAAAATGTGCAAAAAAGGGATGTTAGTCCCTTGTAAAAATTCAGATACTTTCGTTGTTGTTGAAATTTTAACAAATCTTATTAAACATAATTAATTTATATTCCGTAAGTCTCAGTTTATTTTGGCTATTTTAAAGAGTTTTAGACGGCGTAATATGGAGACAATGTATATTTAAAAAATTCAGAATTGCGTTAAATATCCGCCATAGACATTAGACACAAAATAAGTAGGATTTCCGGAATTTCAATTTCTTCTGAAGACCAATTAATCTCAAGCCTAAAAGGCTTAAAGATTAGACTAGAGGAAAAACAATGTAATTGATCCTCATCATTATTAAATAAGGATTCTAAACATACGTTTTCGTGGCCATTTATTTTCAATGGAGTATTGGAAGTGATAGATAACTGTTCTGTTCGTGTAATTCATATTACTTGTCTTGGGACGGGTATTTTCTAGCATGCATATGTATATATATGTATATATATATATTTAAATATATATGTATATATCTCTATATATATATATTTATATATGTATATATATATATATGTATATATATGTAAATATATATGTATATATATGTATATATATGTATATATATATATGTATATATATATACATATATATATATATACATATATATATACATATATATATGTATATATATATATGCTGTATATATATATATGTATATGTATATATATATATATATGTATATATATATATGTATATATAATATATATATATACATATATGCATATGTATGTGTATGTAACGATATATATATATATATATATATATATATATATATATATATATATATGTATATATATATGTATTCGACATTAGAATAAGAGACAATAGATAAAGAGAGAGTACGATGCACAAAACTCCGTCGTTTCGAGATGAATGAAAAGATTCGATGACAATGATAACATAGACGCTTGCTTCTCGGTCGGTTCTTGTTTATTCGAAAAAAAATGGCAGACGATGACTCAGCGCTTTCTTTTTTCTTCTATCCGCCTTACAGTCGCGTCACTTCGAAATTCTCAGTGTCTTTTTTTCTAACCATAGAGGTAAAACACAATACGAAACGTAGCTGTTGGCGAATAATTGTGTGAGATCGCAGGTAACACAAAAAGAACATATTCTGCTTGTATATTTTTCATAAGTTCGTCCGAACGTTTTTTTAACATTCGTTTATTATTATTTTAATGATATTTCGCTTTATATGTATTTCACATATACATCTCACCCGTCTGTGTTACTGTCATAGATATAGCTTAAAAATGCATATTATATATTTGTTCGTTTAGCCCAACTGAAAGGATGTGATACTGCGAAACAGTGTGTTTATAGATGACTTTATATGTTGTCTAACCATCCGAGGTTTAAGCACTCAGGTAGAGACACGGTAGACTTCCATTAGTAATATTTTATAGTTTTTTTTGTTAAAGAAAAGCTCTCTAGAAAGCTGATATTTCTTACATAAGCCTGACAAGTTTTGCTCTTTCTTCTTATGGAATAGTGTCTAATAATTTCAGTTGTGACATGAATATAGAGTCTACTACCCATATACTGTTTCGCTGTATTTCAGCTCTGTGTGGCTACATGAGCACCCAGGGATCAGATCAAGAACCATTTAGTAGATAGTCAATAGCTCTAAACACTAGAAGATATAAGCATAATAGTGCCTAGATGTATAGTATTATTGCTTATTTCTGTAAAGATTCCCAAGTTTACTAAAGTAAACAATCCGACTTTAATCATTTTTGAATAAATTGTTCCAAATTTGAATTCTGCCCTTCCGTCAACTTAAAAAAAATACATTAAAAAAAATTACATTCGTTTCAAATATTTGAATAATATTTATTAGACAATTATTTAACCGAAAGAAAACAGACTATGAATTGTTTAAAAAAGAATTGCATTGCTACAATGTTAAATAAATAAACCCTATACATATTCGTATTATGTATTTAAAGCATATTTAGCTGAATATTTTTAACGGATTAAAAAATACATTTTTTCTTTAATAGAATTGATACTCACAGAGTTTTCTTATTTCAAATTATTTTTAAAGGATTGATGTAAAAAGCAGTTTTATAAATAACACAAATGGTTACTCTCGCGATTCACATTGCATGGTCGATATACAATAGAGTAACTAATAAATATGTATGTGTTGTAAATTTCAAAACGTTTGATGGTTATATTCAAGATCATACACGAATTTTAAAAAGACGTTTCGTTTTCATAGAATTAAATCATTAATAAAGTTTAATTCGGATAAACGATGAAAGCGTTGACACACGAATAAATGTACACAATGTACTGCTAGCAAAGAGATGAAAGAGAGTATTGAAGAGCGCATAAAGATAAATGAATATTATAATGAAAGGAAACTATTGTGACACATTAACGGTTGTTGCCCGTGTAATTTAAGAGCGCAGAAAATACCCCTTAAACCAATTAAATTATTTTACGCTATGTATTAACTACCTACCTGTATTTATTATAGTGCTCTTTAATTATATTAATTCATGAATAAAAAAATAAACATTTTAACGTTCTAATAATTTCATAACAAATAAAGCGCATCGTGGAAGCAACGTATTTTCGTAGAGGCAGGAACATTCTGTGTCTTTTGAATTGTTTTTTTTTGGGGGGAAAATAGTTAATAACTGTGTTTATAAAAAAACAGAAAAGCTACTATTTTTTAGGATAAACGTATATGTTATTAGGTTTTTGTAAGTTATTGACGGTCAACGTTTTGTTAGAAGCGTAAGCGAATATTTCGTGCAAAAACAGTTTATAAATTTTAATAATAATGATATAAATATAAGTTGATTAGAATAAACATTAAACAATGAGACCTGTATGTGACTTGCAGTACTTTATTTTGCGATGTGACGGCTACCCTACGTTTCTACGGCAACTAACTGGTAATAACTGTGTTCTTCTTGCTAGCTTGAAGCTGCTAAGTTACACCACACTGCCATTTTATTCTCAGAAATCACACCAAAAATCGAAACACTCATGATTATCAATTAATATTTAATATGTTATGAAGATCGACGGTAATACTCAACCTTCTAAAGGACGCGTTGATATATTTATTCTAAGAATGTAATGGAGAAGAAGAATCGGTATGTTTGTGTATTATCAATTATCTGGAATGTAATTTTAGAAATACTTTACTGGTAGACGAGTTATTGTCGATAGGCGTAGTAATTTATACGAACTGAGCTGACAGAGGTGTAATACTAAAAAGTGACACGAACAAGATTCATACTATATATACTTTATAGTCTTCGAAGTCGAAGGATGAGGACTTGTTATTGCGCGAGATTAGTCACCCAACTAACACATAAATAATTAATCAAAATGAGACTGCTAAGCAATTTAAACGGATATGAAACAGATTTTATAGACAGTTTTTGTTTACAGAGCTATAGTAGTCAAGTGAATGAGATACATTCTGCTTAGAACTTGAAAATTGATAACATCATAACCGAGTAATTGCTAGCATTTAAAAACAGTATAGATAGACAGGCAGTACGGTTGGCGTTTTTTACAACTGGGTCCGACAGATAATAGTTCATGGTATTACAGTCAGGCGAGTTGTTGGTCAGATGTTGCAAGTGGTAAAGTCGTCGAAGTACACAGACAGTCACTTCCGAGTTTTCACGAAGGTAACACTTCTGTCAGACGTACTTGAATTGAGGTTGAGTCACTTTTTTAAGATGTAGGAGACATGATATGACCTTAGTAAAACAAAACATCCGAATACCATCATAGTCTGATAGAGTTCACTCTTCATGAAGCATTTGTAATCTTACAAACTGTAGGCTAGCCCCCTGTCGCTGTGCGTGTTGTACAATCTGTTCTAAGAAGAACCAGACACCAATGGTTTGACTGGTTATTTCACATTGATTAGAAGGGTATTGACTTTCCTGAGGCGGTTACTCTTTGCCTTGATAGTAAGTAGTTGACCCTTGCAACTCTGGTAAGAGGAGTAATGAAGATGCCCGATCAGTATTTTTCATCAGACTCGCTGCTCCGATACTCATCTCTCTCGGTAAGGTCAGCATTTCCTTGTCCAGATCTTGCTGCACTTCTCAACAACTCCCCGACAAATTTCGTTAAACACCCTCTTATAATGTTTCCCGTTATTCGACATCTCCGTCGCAATTCTTGCACTTCGTGGCCTTCAAATATTGGAGGAGAACAAAGCTGCAGTAAAGATTACCAAATGTGTTCAATCAGGATGATTCAGATCAATCTTCCCCAACATTCCGCTACTTTCAAGTCGTCCATATTTTCCAGCCCTCAGGCCTACCACTGAAGGAGTTATAAGTTACATTTGCCCGCTATTAGATACTTAAAATGGTTCTGAAACAAAATATGACTCTAACATCCTGTATATTTATGTAAACATATAGTAAATGGTAAAACGGTTGCCATATAGTCTAGCACGTAGCTTTTATGAAAATCATTGAACACTCTGAGCAGTTTATGATGTAAAACATACGTTTGATGAACAATTTTCTCACATCGTTGTTTGTAAAAAGCCCGTCCATTGACTAATCAGCCAGGTTTAAAATATAATCGTAACTCTACGTTGAAGACCCGCTTTACGCTGTAAACGCTCGTTGTGGATGAATACATATACATATTTTCACACATACTCACAAACACATGTGGCATATATATATATATATATATATATATATATATATATATATATATATATATATATATATATATATATTGATATATATATATAAAATGCATGGAGTTATTTTTGCCGGGTGTTTTTATATACACGGATAGATAGAGAGAACAAAAAAGAATCTGATTGGTAAACTAGCTAGCCGTGTATATACAAAAACACCCGGCAAAAATAATTCATGCATTTAAGCCTAGAGATTCCCCCAGAGATGAAACGTGGGAGCCTCTGTGTAGCTTAATTGTCATAAATATATTTTCATAGGTTACTATATATATATATATTGATATATATATATATATATATATATATATATATATATATATATATATTGATATATGTATAATTCACATGCTAAGGGTTTAATTAGTGGCATGTAGACTAATTTTTCATAGTCTTTTGATTTTTGATCGTTTCTAGATTATATTAAAATCTATTATCCTTCACTATATAATACGATGCTCTAGGCGAATTTTTTCAACAACTGTACTGCAATGCCTAACCGCCTATTATTAACACATTTTAGTCTATATTTGCTTTAAGTATGATTTAAAATTGTATTGTATTTTTTTAATTAAAACTGACCAGGAATTAGCATATTGTTGTTTTTATTTTACTTTTGAGAGTAAGAGTTAATTCTTTGACAACCCATGGATTAGAGGACATTCTAATATTGTATGTTATTCTCTGTGTAAACACATAATGATGATAATAAACTTGTAACGAAAACCTTACAAAAACGCTTATGTTCTATTAATGCAGGAAATCAACAGTAAGTCATTTCTGTGTAGCTTACTTGGCATGTCTATATATATCTTTATATATATATATATATATATATATATATATATATATATAGAGAGAGAGAGAGAGAGAGAGAGAGAACTCATTGGAAAAACTAATTCGAGCTCCTGCCACATAACAATGTTTACATCGAGATATCACATTCAGTCAGGGTCGTATGATAGCGTAGAGGAAGAGGCACCGGCAGTCAGCTCGACGGTTTACTTTCAATCCCGGCTTGAAGAACTAGCTGGTCTAGCAACACTGAAGAGATGTGATAAAGCGACACAGTCTGTATGTCAGTGATTATATATATATATATATATATATATATATATATATATATATATATATATATATATATATATATATATATATATACGTATCTCTTTTTGTATACACTAAGTGGGTGGTGTCACTCGTCTTCAATCATTTCTTATTCTTTATGTTCCTTCCCTAAAAAAAGTTGATCATGTGCTGAGAGAGTGTGCACATGTGCATAAGAAAGATATATGGCGCAGAAGAGTTGCACTTTACCCTGTGCACCTTTTTGGTCAGAGAGTAATACATCAGGTGGAAAAAACAATGTTCAGATGTCTTGTCATTGACATTTCTTAGGATTTTCGTTTGGAGTCTCCTATGAAGAACGAGAAGTGCATCACACCACTGCTGGACACTAAAGCACGGATTCACACGCATTTGCGCACTTTCTCTTATTTGATATTTCTCTATTTCACTCTGTCTACCTTTTAGCACACACAGACACACATACACACACACACACACCCACACACACACACATATATATATATATATATATATATATATATATATATTGTTCGCTTAGTCCTACTAGATATAATTAAATATAAAGTTATATAACAAACATAATACTTTTTGCAAAAAATACACCTCAATGTTAAAAAAATAAATTTTAACAAAATATAAACCAAAGCAAATAAGACTTGCAACTTTTGTAACAAGTCAGCACTCGAATATATATATGTATATATATATATATACATATATATATATATATATATATATATATATATATATATATATATATAAATATATATACATATATATAGATATATATAAATATCTTAAAGATGTTCAATGTTCGTCATAGGATATTACCTTCCACGTACCTTTATTAGAGATGGGAACAGTCAGTCGCCAAATATGTAATTTAAAAAAAAGTAACTTAATTTTGTTATGTGATTTCACTGTTTTATCGGATGTCAAATTCAAACAAAAATAAACATTCTTTACAAATTAAATCAAATCAGCATCTGCACCAGGGTTCGGCAGCTTCTTGGCTGCATCTGTAGAAAATCTATGACAAACAAGAGTATTTCTCTTTTCCAACCATGGTATATACATATGGACTTGATGGGCGAAGTTTTAGTCCACTCTTGTTTCTCCAAATTATGAATCGACTGAAATCTATAAATATGACATCATCTTAGAAACATCAAACTGTTGGTGAGTTTTTGTTTACAGGCACAAAGTGTTTACACTTAAATCATGGAACTGCATTAGATGGAGGTGTGTTGTAAATTCAGGACACTGCTAAGATTAAATTGTAATTACTGTTTTGCCCAACGCAGTACAATACGTTGGTGTCGGACGTCAAGAGAATAGAAAAATGCCATAAAATACTACAAGAGTTTTGGAGATAGAAGTGTATTATAGGATATATTCTGAAACTAATTTAACCAGAGTACTTAGATAAGTAAAGTTTAGTTTGAACAAACTTTAGTTTTGGCGCCGGAAGTCCATGACGTACACAGTGGCAATATACAACATATGGATAATATAACTGCTGGAGGTTCACGGATCCTGGTATTAATAAATTAATCACTGAAAACATTACAAAAGAAGACAGCTATGCCAATAGTTGATATGAGGATAAAATACACAATCTATCATAAAATGAAATGCATTTTAGACATGATGTATTAAAAAGACAAAAATGAAAACCATTAAACGAATTAAGAATTAATCAAACGACAAATTTACCAGTTTCAATCGGATCAATGAATGTCTTTAGAGAATGTCTATCCGAACGAAACCAGAAGATCTCTCGTTTGATGAACTCTACCTGTGTTGCATTTGTTTTTGTGTTTGTCTTTTTTAGACTACATTAGATATCTAAAGATTAAAATTGAATATGAGAAACAAGATACGAAAAACAATAAAAATTGTTTATAATCAAAGTAAATAAGACATTTCTAAATTCTTTCACCGAATTTTTTTTTAAAGTAGCCCCGACAAAGAATATTTAATTTTTAAAAAATGAAACTTAGTTATAGTTATTTGGAAAATTAAGAAATCACTAGAAGAACATAGTGGGAATTTTACGGGAAATATTTGCCATCTTCCTTCTCTTCTTATCTTATAAATACTTTGACAGCTAAGTATATTTTAAAGAACAATAAACGTTGTCAGCTTTTACTTTGTCCATATATTGTAACAATTTTAATCATTTCAAACAAATAATCTATGTCTTGCGTTAAAACTAATTACTACCTATTAATAAATGAAACGACTTTCATTTTTATGAATTGGCTTGCCTGAAATACTAATAATTACATGCATTAGAATAACAGAAATGGTAAGATTATGTTGTAAAACTGTTAAGTGCAAGAGACTATTGCATCTATAATGTTATTTCTGAAATAGATGTGATATAGCTATTTTTTATTCTAGCATAATTAATGATTAAATACATGAAAACATTTTTAAACATCGACATTACTCTATTTTTTATCATTTTCTAATTACTATTTACCAATCGAACGATCTAAAATACGTTTTGGCGTATTCGTATACAGATAATACGGTCCCAGTAATAAACTATCAAATAATAGTGGTATAAGTTAAAAAAATATTAAAATTAGAAGAAAAAACGACAAATTAAAGGATTGCAGTAAAATAAAAATTACACATTAAAATTAGAGTCATACATTTAATAATAATAATAACAATGATAATAGTAATAATAATAATAATAATAATAATAATAATAATAATAATAATAATGATAAAATACTATAAACAAAATAAATAGTAATGATTCTGATAGAAGTATTACTAACTAAGATGGAAAAAGAAAAGTAAAATTTAGGAAAGATGTAACAATAAAATAAAAGTGGATAATCCCACACAAAATAATTGCTCAGTAACAATGAAAAATAAACAATATATCCTATTTAAACACCCAAATGAACAAAAATCAAAAAGGTTTGCAAACTCTATTATAATCAATAAAGTACATTTTATATGAAAAAAATAATATTATGTCACTCTGAAACCATCTTTGGAAATAAATGATAGCAGATTATATAAAATACTTGAATGGGAAACTTTAAGATTAGTAAGAATATCTATATTTTCAAACAATTCGTTTAGATTATAGATTACTGAATACTGTAGATATAGGATACACTTTATTTTAAGATAGAAATTACATTTGGTGCAAAGTTAAACCTAATATGAGCAGCGGGGACTGTTGTCACACTATAATTTATCTATTCTTTAATTCTAAGGGAAGAATGTGAGACGAAGTTAGGCAAAGTCTAGTTAAAATACATGATTTATGGAAACGATGAAAAAATAACATTTGTGTGTAATTGGACGGACCGGATGGAGAGGGTTTTGAATATGTTATACGTACATTTTATCCTATATATATATATATATATATATATATATATATATATATATATATATATATATATATATATATATATATATATTAAAGAAAGAAAGATGAAGATTAAAAATTGTACAAAATTACCTAAAGTTACATAAATTAATACAATTGTTATTACATCGAATGTTCAGATGCAAGGAGTTACATTAATCCTTATATATATATATATATATATATATATATATATATATATATATATATATATATATATATATATATATATATATATTAACATGGTTTACCCCAAACAAGGCAGGCCGCCACTGTAGACGTAAGGGGCTACTGAGAAAAAAGAAAAGGGGAGAATGTTGTTGGGGGTCAGCCTAAATCATGATCCGCGCAGCGAGATGTCTGTTTACATTGGTTTTACATTTCTGCATGTCAGTACTGTCGGGGAAACAGGGGGAAGGGAGAGAGTCCCAGAGGCCAGCAGCACGAGGAAATAAGCTATTTGAGTTGAAGGCTCTCCGGCATCTGGGGATCTCCACAGTGAATGAATGAGATTTAGTTGATTGTCGAGTTATTCTAGTGAATTTACGTCGAGGAGGCACCAGAGTACCCAATTCATCAGAGCATAATCCATTGAAGTACTAGTAAAACAAATCTAACGATGCTACATTGCGGCGATGGGACAGGGGCTGGAGCTTGGTTGACAGTGAGCGACCTATTAGGTTGGCGACTCTTTTTTTGACCTTGTCAAGGGGGGAGAGACTAGTAGATGATGCACCAGCCCAGATGTGGCAACAATACTCCATGCATGGGCGGATGGTGACTTTGTATAGATACAGGATAATGTCAGGTGTGAGGAGCTTACTAGTACGGTAGAGGGAGCCAACATTTTGCGGCAGCCTTGGCAATGTCTTCAATGTATTTGTTCCAATTCATGTTACCTGTGAAGGTTAGGCCAAGGAGTTTGAATGATGAACTCTCAGGTAGGGTGTTATTTGCCATGGCAATCGGTGGTTGGAGAGGCTTCTTGTAGTTGTTGAAGGTAAGTAGCTTTGTCTTTGTGGCATTAAAAGTTACCACCCATTTATGACCCCAATCCACTACAGCCTGGAGGTCATTTTCTAAAGATTCAGCCATTGCCTCGGATATGATCGCGTCTGTTTTACCAACATCGCGAGAGTAAAGCGTGGTGTCGTCAGCAAATAAACCAATCTCCGACTCTATATCATCAGGGAGATCGTTTATATAGATCAGGAACAATAAAGGTCCAAGGATAGATCCCTGGGATACACCTGCAGTTATTTCATGTTGCTTAGATGAACGGCCATCGAGGACAACCTGGATTTTTCGTTTGTTTAGGAAGGATCTAATTATATTAAATAGTTGCCCAGTACTACCCTATGAGCGTATTTTCAGGAGAAGCCCTTTATGCGGAATCTTTTCAAAGGCCTTGGATATATCAGGCGCTACTGCCCTAGCTTCACCTGCCTTGTCGAGTGTATGATACATACGTTCAGAGATGACCGTTAGGATGTCTGCAGTAGATCGTGCTTGTCTAAAGCCATACTGGCGGTCAGATAGAAGTTTAGCATCAATTAAGTGCCGTACTAACGCTAGATTGATTAAGGATTCAAAAGTGTTGGCAAATATCGGCAGTAGACTGATTGGGAGGTAGTTCTGAGAGTCGGTTCTATTCCCAGAACTCTTGTAGACAGGTACCACAGAGGCAATTTTCCAGCAATCGGAGAAGCAAGATTCAGCTAGGCATTTATTGATGAGTTTGGAGAGGACAGGGGCCAGTTCAGCAGAACATTTCTTTATTACTATTTCAGGTATAAGATCAGGCCCACATGCTTTAGAGGTGTCAAGGTTTTTATGATATCTCTGACCTGGGATGGGGTGATAACCAGGTTATCAAGTGTGACTTCGGTCTGCAAAGGGAATTCGGGGAGGGGGTTGCTATCTGAGTCTAAAGTAGAGTTAGAAGCGAAACGCTGTGCAAGTAGTTCAGCCTTATCAGTGGCCGTGCAGACGACATCATTGTGGTTTGATAGTGGGGGAATCGTTGATTGACCATTATTCACTACACTATTGTAGATTTTCCAGAAATCGCGAGTATCTAGTTTCTGAGACTGGATGCGTCTTTTTGTTAACTCATTATACCTTCTCTTTGCTTCGCCTATCACGGCCTTGCAATTATTTCTTGACTCTATAAGTTTATGTCTATTAGTAGCTGACTTATTGCGGCCGAATTTACGGAATGCTTATTGCCTCTAAGAAATGGAAGCTGCACATTCTGAAGTGAACCATTGAGGAGAGTGGGGCTGGCTAAAGAATTTTCGCATGGGGACATAGGCTTCAATGCCTGCTTTGACCCTTTCAGTTAATTCCTTTGCACACTGGTTTGCAAGTAGTGAGAAGGTTTCCATCCATCGGGCATCACTGATGTGATCTCTAATTGACTCGAAATCAGCCTGCTCATAGTATCTTGTAGTTTTGAGCAACGGTTCATCAGCTTTTGGACGACTTTTTAGGGTGATATGTATAATTAGCACAATGTGATCAGCATTCCCGAGTGGGCTATAAACTTTCGTCACACAAGCCTATATATATATATATATATATATATATATATATATATATATATATATATATATATATATATATATATATATATGTGTGTGTGTGTGTATATATGCAACCGCCCCTCATGCACTGATGAGGTAAAAAGACCCCTCAACGACGTTGTGGGTAAGTGAAAAAACACTTTAATATAATATATATATATATATATATATATATAAATATATATGTATTCAAATTGATATCCGTCAATAGCAATATATATGTAAGCATATGTGCATATATAGAAGTATATGTGAGCGAAGTATATAGACATGTTTTATCTATAGATAATATCATAAAAATAAAATACTTCAAATAAAATAGCCGGATTAATTTAGCAAATCCTTTGATAGAGGGGGGTATTCAAATGTATAATGACATTCAGCATTTAAAGAATGCACTTCTGAAAATTAGATATTCGATGTAAGTGAAATAAAATTTGATAAAATATGAATATATATATAACAGTAAATAGTATAGATGTATATGTGTATATACATGTGTATAGTCATATATATATATATATATATATATATATATATATATATGTGTGTGTGTGTGTGTGTACAATAAAACGTACAATGACTTATATAGATATAATTAAATATATATGTACACACTTAAAAATGTACATGCAAGATATATATATATATATATATATATATATATACATATACATATATATATATATATATATATATATATATATATATATATATAAATCAGGTTTATATTATATTCCAATAACCATGTTTTTACTTTAAAAAAAAAATTTTTTCACATTCTCAAAAAACAACATTTCTCTGAGATATATATTTTTACGGTCCGTTTCATTTGTCTTGTGTCAAACAACATTTTTGTATATCAAAAGTCTCTCTCTCTCTCTCTCTCTCTCTCTCTCTATATATATATATATATATATATATATATATATATATAGATATATATAAGGTAATACATTTTTTGAAATTCACGTTATTCGACACTAATTTGCAGTGGAGGGAATGTTTCGGTACGTTAGCATGTCTCTTGCGTAAGGCATTGAGACATCAATCTTTCTCTTTGCGGCGTCTTTTCGCACGTTAATTTTTAAAGGTTGGTATTTATTCATCTCTTCATCACACGCTTATATCAGTATTTTTATTTGTCTATTTTTTCTGATTTACGTAATTATTGGGCATATTCCGTTTTCATGAATATGTATGTAAACAAGTCATCCGAACTCTAGAAATATTTTGTAAAGTTTCATTTTTAATATTCAGTTGAAAATGATCCGACATAATTAACAGGAATCTAATATAAAAAATAACTGTTTTTTTGTGGAACTGTTAACTTTACGTTTGTTTAACGCAATTATTTGTAAAAGCTCAACATGAAATTATGCATGGAAGACGGGTGATCTGATGTACGCCGGCTCGACTTGCCCTCAATTGTTACATTGAGGCGCTCCTGAAGCAGCATTATTCTTTCTAAAGAACAGATATGATTCTTTTAAAGTTTGTCATATTCATCTCCTAATCACACGCTTATATCAATATTTTTATTTGTCTATATTACTCCGCTGGCTATTGCATTATTTCTTGGAAAGGGAGTATTGCACCTTCCCCAGGCAACATACTGGATAATTCTGATGGGTAGTTTAGCTATATTCGTACCTTTGCAGAATGCCATCTCGGGGGAGTTAAATTTTTCTACAACTTTAAAGTGACTTCATGCCAACACTTGCTGCAGTGGTGAGCTGAAATATATGATACATTACGGTAATACTTGTTGTTTTATACATACATACGTACATACATACATCCATACAGACAGGTTACGTTTATATAATAGATTACGGTAATACTTGTTGTTCTATACATACATACATACATACATACATCCATACAGACAGGTGACGTTTATGTAATAGATTACGGTAATACTTGTTGTTCTATACATACATACATACATACATACATCCATACAGACAGGTGATGTTTATGTAATAGATTACGGTAATACTTGTTGTTCTATACATACATACATACATACATACATACATACATCCATACAGACAGGTGATGTTTATGTAATAGATTACGGTAATACTTGTTGTTCTATACATACATACATACATACATACATCCATACAGACAGGTGACGTTTATGTAATAGATTACGGTAATACTTGTTGTTCTATACATACATACATACATACATACATCCATACAGACAGGTGATGTTTATGTAATAGATTACGGTAATACTTGTTGTTCTATACATACATACATACATACATACATCCATACAGACAGGTGATGTTTATGTAATAGATTACGGTAATACTTGTTGTTCTATACATACATACATACATACATACATACATCCATACAGACAGGTGACGTTTATGTAATAGATTACGGTAATACTTGTTGTTCTATACATACATACATACATACATACATACAGACAGGTGACGTTTATATAATAGATTACGGTAATACTTGTTGTTCTATAACAATGCTTTACAAAGGGATAAAACACGGAGAAAATAAAATTTTGTATTTTCATATTTTACTGAATATAAAACGTATAGTTGTTTTAAACTGTATTATACCGAAACGTTATACGTCGAAAGGGTAAGAGATAGACAGAGATAATGAGACTATCCATAACATACCTAGAAATGGCTCAAACATCAGATAGTTAACTGTCTATTATCATTCTATATGTCACTTCGATCATGTAATTCTTTCTTTTTCTGAGTATATAATTATGTGACCATCTCATCCCTTTTACTAATTCTACTGATTTGAAGTGATAATTAATAACACAGAATCAGCAGATGATTGCTTAAATTAAAGAGTTATATCTTTACTTTATCTGATATTATTTGATTTTTCAGAGTACTATTCTATACTTAACATCCGACCTTCTTAAAGTGCTTCTTCTTAAACTCAGGATTCTTCACGTCGAACACGGAAATCTGTACAGAATTTCAATGAGAACTTTGTATTATATTCACGTAGGTAGCTTACTCTCGTCCCTTAAGGCATGATCGGATAGAAGTCTTAGTAATTCGTTATTTTATTATTAGTATAACTTGCACTTCAGATTTAAGCATCAACGTCGAGAAAACTATTATTAAAATTGAGTATTACTTTGCAATTTCATAGGTTGGGTATAGGGTGGCATCCGAAATTCCGTAAATATTCCTACATTCGTCATGAAGAAATCTGAGTTCGACTAGACATACTTTAAAACGGTCAGAAATTGCATCAGCCTAAACATTGTGACAATATAATGTCCACGAAGCGAACAGTAGTCCGAAGAATCCAAATTATAAAAAAAAATTATCAACCGTCGTCTCTGAAATTCCGAAAGCAAACTTCTGTGTTTGAGTGTGCGTTTTATAATGTTCCGGCATGCATAGTAGCACTGACCCAGCTGTCTAGACAAGTGAACATGCCAACGAGCAACAAGCAGCTAACCTTACAGACTTCGCAATGTTCCCAATATACACAATGCTGAGTTCCTTACATTCATAAATCGATACTTTTCATCTGATAAAACACAAACACAGCCAGCAACATAGAAACCAATGCAAATCTCACCCCATAAATCAAGACGTTAGAAACTGCAAAGAAACAATAGATGCTGCGCCAACGTCTTCGCATTCAATATCTCACTTCCAAGGAAAGAAATATTTTGAATGTGGTTAATATTCCGTCTTTGAACTAACTCTCTGAAAACTCTGGTTTTTGTATGTTATTATTTTTTTAGGTCTGAGCTTCAACAGTAAAATAAGCAAGAATGTATATTCATAAGATGCACCGATCAAATACGCGTGTACCGCGATGGAAATGTTTTATACAAATTGAAAGTGACAGATCAACGGACAAGTCGACAGACCGATGGACAGACAGTCTCTCAAAGTAATGCATGAATACATCATCAAATGCTATTCAAAATGTAAGTCTGACAGACCAACGAAATAATATTGTAAAATAAAGGATAATGTGTATATATATGGCCGTGTGGTTAAGGCGTCGGATTTGAGTTGCAAAATACTTGTAATGCGGAGTTTCGACTCGCATGACCGGTAGTGAATAGTCATATCTCTATGCTGATGAGTCCCGATTAAAAAAGGACGAAACGTATACGTACATAGATAATAAACAATAACAAATATTTATCATTATTTGTCGCTCCTCGAAAAAGCATAGCACTGTAATTGTAGTAGTAACACAGCATGACGTCACTAGCTTTAAATGCATCGTTCCTTCCACTAAAGAAGTAGAATGCTCTTGACGTTAAGCCCGCCGATAAAGTGTTACAATTATCACCGTTTATTCGCTATTTAAAATTGGCCGTGTGGTTAAGGCGTCGGATTTGAGTTGAAAAATACTTGTAATCCGGGGTTTCGAATGGCATGACTGGTAGTGAATAGTCATATCTCTATGCTGATGAGTCCCGATTAAAAAAGGACGAAACGTATACGTACATAGATAATAAACAATAACAAATATTAAATATATATATATATATATATATATATATATTTACTTAAGCACACATTGTTAAAGCTCAACACCCTACAATCAATACCATTATATATAACACCATTCACAATATTTTAAAATGCTTAACGTTATACAATTTTATCTTGTGGAGCTAATTCTTGTGTCCTGGAGTTTAAATTGTTTACGACTTTCCTGGAAAAGTGTGAACACGTTTTTAAAGCGTCTAACTGCCTTCTTGTGTCCGTTTAATCGGCTGTCTTTTTAAATTATCTTCTTTTCTCCAGCTTTCTTGTTCATTTGCTTTTTTTCACCTGATAATGACTCAACGTAGAATACAAAACGTCTAGGTTACATATGGAACGTACATTATTTTCATGATTTTAACACTAAATAGAAGATTAGAAAAAGTTTAAAGCACAAAAAGGTATCATTTAATGTTTAGCAATGTTTTCTTAAATGAATAGATGCTGCCTTAATACACACACAAGATAGATATATATATATATATATATATATATAAATGTATATATATATATATATATAAATATATATATATATGCATATATATTTATATATATAGATATATAGATATATGTATATATATATATATGTATATATATATATATATAATATTTCAATATTGAATTAAATTACAGATAATTTTATTATAGTTTAATAATAATTTATCGTGATAATATAAAGCTCAATATATTGTATAAAGCAATCAATTCTAGAGATGAAAGATGAGGATAATTTTTTTTAAGATACAATATTTATTAGGACATCAAAAGTTCACATCACGGAGTTCATATCTTTAATCCATGGATTTTCAAAGATAAACTATTTTCATCAGAGGATCGAGAAAGACAGACAATGTGATTGTAAATATTATCGGCAACATTTAACTTAGAAAATTTTACATGAAATAATATTTGCCGATAATATTTACAATTATATTGTCGGTTTTTCTCTATTCTCTGATGAAAAGAGTTTATCTTTGAAAACACATGGATTCAAGATATGAAGCTCCTTGCTTTGAACGTTTGATGTTCTAATAAATACTGTCTCTTTACAATTTTTTATTCTTATCTTTCATCTCTAGAATATATATATATATATATATATATATATATGTGTGTGTGTGTGTGTGTGTGTGGGTGTGTGTGTGGGTGGGTGTGTCGCCCCCAAATGTAAGACAGGCACTGTAGTTAGTAGTATTAACACAGACGTTATCCTAGCTTAAAATGCACGTTCCTTCAGTAGTTCAACACCCTCTTGACGGCTGCATTTAAAACGTTTAATCTATCGCTGATGTAATGACCGCGAGTGCTAAAGCGTTGAATTTGAGTTATAAACATGACTTGTGTTCCGGGGTTTTAGTCCAGCGACCGGTGACTATTAATTTACGAATTAGTAGGGTTATCCCGTAACTTTATTAAGAAACCTTAAAATAACATAAACATTTTAAAAAATGCTATTTTTAGTGCTTATAATAATTCTACTAGTAAGTTTAGTATAAAATATCCTAATACTACGTTGGTATGTTCAAAACTATTAAAAACAGAATTTTATGCATGTGGTTTGATTGAACAGATAACCAGAATATCCCATTAGAAGTTGTAGACTAAAATTAAAGCTACGTGCCAGGATATGACATCATGATCAGGAAGTCCGAAGTTATACGTAACGTAGAAGAAAGCAACACATTTCTGTTTGGTTGCGAGCTTTTTCGAAGTTATATCTCAATCTTTTGAGGAAAAGGCGATTCAAAAGTTATGTCATATATAATTGTACAGTGCTGTCAAAAAAACACCAAAAAAAGTGACGTTATAGAGCAAGTATTTTATTCTTGATTTTTATTCAATGTTTAACATATTAGAGAATCATCGAAAAAGGGGAGACAAGTAAACCTTCTGTATCTTCACTACGACTACTACGACTACTATTGCTACTTCTTTCTACAGAGATACGCCACTATGAATTGAGCTGATGCCATTTATCTTCCTTACACAAGGGAAAGTGGGATTTGAAAAACCAGCGCTCGAGAATGTGAGCGCTCTGGTCATTTAAAAATTGCCTGAGCAGTCCCGTCGGCATTCCCCGGTAGGGGCGCTTCAGGCGATTAGCAATAAACTAACCCCTTCTCAAAGGGTGAAAAGGCAAAGCCTGAGAGGATGCACCTTTTAGAACTGCACAGGACGGACAACCGATAGACCGGCGTAAATTAAGACCCGAAGGCCCAGACAATACCGGTTTATACGGTGCGTTAACGACGTGTGAATGAGATTATGTTTTTGTTAACAATACATCGCCCACCAGTTTTTTTTATTAGCATGTCGACAGTAACGCTTTAATAGCATATAAATATATATTTAACAACATTATTATAATTTGCCCACTCACATTTTACACGCTAGTCATTACCAGTAATCTGTCACTTAAAACGGCAAGCTGTGCCTGGGAATCTGAGTGAATACAAGATTCTCTATAGATCCAGTATCTTCTGTTTGTTCGAAAACCGTTGAAAACCGTTGAAAATCGCTTTGAATTCATGTAACAAATGTTGTTTTTATGGGTTGCAAAAATACAAGTGAAACTATTACAATCAATGTAAATTCGATTATCTTATCTTCCAGAATGCCCATATATGTATACATTCGCGTTTATTTAGCGCCCTAATCACATCTCCATTAGGCTATTATTCGAGTTTCTCTCTGCTCATCTAAACTGGTGAACACTTTTTTTATTCCGAATGATATTTTAATATTCTGTATGAATATTCGTGTTTCGTCTATTAGTTTATATAGCTAAGTGTTCTCCCTGAAAATTAGTTTAAGATCATTCATACGTATAATATGATTGAATTTTAAACTTGAATCTAGAATTGCACCTGTTTATAAGAGTGTTGAGTGGCATAAAGTTTAGAGTAAGAAATAGTGGCGATATAGTGTCTCCATGGAAAATCGCTCACTGTGTTTTAATCTCTCACATATGTTTTTTTTCTCACGCTCTCAATTCCCGTCGCCATGTTACCGTTGTTTTCTTCATGAAATTTAATTTTGTCAGATATTTTCTTCATTTTTAATGTAATCATTCAATTATCCAAACTTGTGTCGTATGCTTCATCTAGTGTATCAATATAATGTCGATATATTTTTTTCTATGTTTTGCTTCTTTTGTGTTCTTTTGGTCGATGTATAGCGGGGCAGTTATCCCTCGAATCAGCATGTATGCCATTATCTCTGTTGGTTGACAGAAAGTGTATTTAATTGCCTATCCTCCCTGCTGCGGTTGTTATTGTATTCGTATATAATTCAAAACTTTACTAAAGATATACTTGTTTCTCGTTACTCGGTACATTATTATTATTATTATTATTATTATTATTATTATTATTATTATTATTATTATTATTATTATTATTATTATTGTTATTATTATTTACTCACTAGGACTTCTCACACAGGTCATCAGTGATTGCTCACCGACAACCGGTGGTATTCCCTGGAATCTGAGTGACAACAAGTCTCCCCAGATTTCCAGTATTCTCCACCTCTTTTCGATGGCCACCGCTAATAAATTTGCAGTATCACAACAGCCGTTTACCATTGATTTCTCGCCGGCAAGGACCATTGGTGTTTTCTAGGGTTTGGGTGGCAGTAAGCCTCCCCGAGGTCCCAGCAGTTTCTGCACTTCCAGTGGAGGTCTGGTTTCTGCTGTCCCTCCTCGATCTTCTCATCCTCCTTGACCCTATGGAGATATTTTGTGTGCTGTCAGCCTAGACTGGTACCATTTTTTAAATTATATATATATATATATATATATATATATATATATATATATATTTTTTTTTAATTTTATTTTTTAATTTTTAATTTTTTTTATTTTTTATTTTATTTATTTATTTATTTTTATTTTTTAAATATTCTTTATTAATTTTTTTTTGGGGGGGGAACCTGATTATTTTTTATTTATTTATTTTTTGAGGGTAGCTGATTATTTTTTATTTATTTATTTATTTTGTGGGGTGAGGTAGTGAGTTTATGGTATTACTTGCTATTTCTGTTCATTGGTTCATTTTTGTGTTGTGTCAGTTGAGGCCGTAGTAATTTATTGGGGCTTATTAAGTGATGTTTCTTGCGTTTACTGTTTCTTTGTTTGTGGTGTGTTCTTTCATTAGTTTTGTTTTCTTCCTGTGTTAGATTCCGTATGATCCTTCGTAGCTTATGCGGGTTAGTTTCCGCATTCAATATTTTTTCTTAAGATTGTAGCTGTTTTGATCATTGCTATTCTTTGTGCAGTTCCAATAATTCCTTTGATCCCAATTTCTCCCAGTCGTTTTACCAGGTTTTTGAGGATTGTTCCTAGTGCTCCTACGATTATTGGTATTATATTGACTTTCTTCATGCTCGATATTCCTTTCAGTTCTCTGGCTAGTTCTGTGTATTTGGTTCGTTTTTCTGTTTCTTTGCTTTTCACTCTGTGCGCTGCTGGAACGGCGAAGTCTACGATTTTGCCAGATTTTTCCTTCTTGTTGATTATTATAACATCCGGTCTTCTTGCTTGTATGAGTTTGTCTGTTTGTATTTCCATATCCCAGATGAGTTTCTGTTTTTCGTTTTCCAGTGCTGTTTCTGGCTTATGTTTGTACCATTTGTCTGCGTATTCGAAATTCAATTGTTTGCACAGTTCCCGATGTACTGCTTTTCCCACACAGTCATGTCTGTTCTTATACTCGTTCTGGGCTAGTTTGCTACATTCACTTATTATATGGTTTATTGTTTCGTCTCTTTGTCCACAGAGTCTGCATTTACTGTTTTCCTGAGTTTTGTCTATTTTAGCTTTAATGTAGTTTATCCTAATTGCATTGTTCTGTGCAGCCATCAGTAGAGATTCCGTTTCTCTGTTCAAGTGTCCTTTTCTTAGCCATGTCCAGCTGTTTTCGTTGGTTTCTTCTCTTGTCAGTCTTGTTAAGTGTCCATGTAGTATTTTTTCCCCACTTTTCTTTTTTTGCCGTTTTGTTTCTGGTGTCGGTGCTTCCGAGTTGTTCGTTGGATTGGTGTCTCTTGCTGCGGTGATAAGGATTTCCCTGTGTTGAGTTATGTATTTTTCCAGCTATTTTTTTGAGTCTTCCACACAATCTTCTATATTTACCAGTCCTCTTCCCCCTTCGTTTCTTTTCATGTAGGGTCTGTCCTATCGTCTTTTGGATGTAGTGCATTGTGCATGGTCATTAATTTTCTGGTCCTCTGGTCCCGGTGCCTTAGTTCCTCTTTGGTCCAGCCTATGAATGGTCCAGAGTATCTTATTAGTGCTACTGCCCAGGTGTTTATTCCTTTTACTAGATTCCTGCTATATAATTTCGTTTCTAGGAGTTTGCTTGTTCTTCGTAAATATTCTTTTCCAATCTACTCTTTCATTTCCGTAGATTTGATGGCGTCTGCCTCCAGAACTCCAAGATATTTGTAACTATCCTGTTCATCTAGCGCCCTCATTTCCTCTTGGGTGGGGAGTTCTATTTTCTCTGTTGTCTCCAGTTTTCCTTTTTTATTTCTATTATTATTATTATTATTATTATTATTATTATTATTATTATTATTATTATTATTATTATTATTATTATTATTTTCTTAGTAGTAGCATCATTGTTGTTATTATTATAAAACCATGAAAATATATGATGTACTATTGAAAAAAATACCGAAAATTGAAAATATTTAGATACATAATTTCGATTAATATATATATATATATATATATATATATATATATATATATATATATATATATATATATATATATATATCATGGACTCTCCCGTCGACTTCGACGTATGAGGTCTTGACAACCCAAGATTTGTTTAGTCTACGATGGATGTAGCATGCTTACATTTACTCAATCGTAAATGGCATTTGAGTCCTGCGAGAGATTTGCAAACCAGCCCACAATGGATGCAAGAAGGAAGATCTTGAGAAAAATCGGCTGGGATACTTGTAGATGTTTTTGTTATTTCGCGTCTTTCGCGCTGTTGATCAATGGCAGTTACAGAGAACCGCCTGATGCCCCCATGGCAGTCAGATCGCCATTCCTTCCGTCGAGAAGCAAGCTGCTCAAAATCACGATAAGCAATATTGGTATATGTCAAATTCATCTTCAACTTGTCCTTAAAGCGAAGCAGCGGTCGACCCACATTTCGCCTTCCACTGTTGAGCTCGCCGTACATCAGTTGCTTTGGTATTCTATTATCTGCCATACGTAAGACATGTCTTGCCCAACGCAGTTGTGATTGCATCAAAAAGCTTTCAATTCCGCCAATACCGCAGCAGGTAAATAGGTCCGCATCCGATTTCTTAGGGTGACACAACAAATCGTTCTAAGGCAATTTTTGTGAAAGACATCAAGCTTCTGAATGTGGCTGCGATAGACTGTCCATGATTCCGATCCATAAAGCAGTGATGTTAGCACAACTGCTCTATACCCAAGTACTTTTGTTCTCAAACTTATTCCCCTGTCCTTCCATAACCGATGATGCAGTTTTCCAAAGGCAGTGGTTGCTTTCGCAATTCGGTTAAAGATTTCGTCATCAAGGGAGGCACTCCAATTTATCTTACTCCCAAGATAAGTGAAGTTTTTCACATATTTCAGATCTTTACCGTCCACTTGGATTGGAATATCTGGAAAAAAGTGTACTGGTGGTCGTTGCTTTAATGGTGGCCGTTGCTTCACACCCTGAACTTGTTTAGGCATGAGGCGAGGTTGGTGAATCACTTCTGTTTTCTTGATGCTGATTGTCAGACCAAAAGCCTTGCAAGCAGCCGAAAACCTGTTTACAAGCAGTTGCGCTTCCTCCCGAGATGTTGCACAAAGTGCAGCGTGATCTGCAAACAAAAGATCCCTGATGACAGTTTGTCGAAGAAGGGTCTTTGCTTTGAAACGTTGCTGGTTAAAGAGACCACGACTTGTTCTAAATTTTAACTTCACCTCAGTATCTATATCAGCGAAATCATATCTCAGCATAACTGAAAAGAACAAAGCAAATAGTCCAGGTGCCATTACGCAACCCTGTTTGGTACCATTTGTCACATTGAAAGGTTCTGAAGACTCTCCATTTGAAACAACAGATGCCTTCCTTCCATCATGGAAAGAAATAATTACATTCAGCATGTTGTCAGGTATTCCCAGCTTGTCCAACACTTTTCAGAGGGCTTCGTGGTTTACTGTGTCAAAGGCCTTTGTAAGGTCAATGAAAACCATATACAACTCCTCGTTCTTTTCCCGAACTTTCTCGGCAACCTGGCGGAGGGAAAAGATCATATCGACAGCACCCCGACCAGCACGAAAACCGCACTGAGATTCGGGATAGATATCATCAACAAGGTGATTAATTATTCTGTTAAAAATAAACTCTGCCAAGACTTTCCCGGCAATTGACAAAAGTGAGATGCCTCGATAATTGTCACAGATGTTTCTATTGCCTTTATTCTTATGCAAGTGTTGAATTAATGCATCTTTGAAATCCTGAGGGACATTTCCACCTTGCCAGATCTTCACAAAGAGACTGTGCAGCTTCTTCACTAGTGTCTGGCCACCGTACTTTAACACCTCAGGAGGTAAGGTGTTTTTCCCTGACCTTTTGCCTGACGACATTTGCCTAATAGCAACGAAAGCTTCATGTATTGCTGGAAGGAAGGAGAGTTCAGGAATCTCAGGTCGTTCAGTGATAGATGAAAGTATTTCTTCATCAGTTGTGGAAGTATTGTTTAGGACCGCTTCGAAGTGCTTCTTCCAGCGATTCAATATATCCGCTCTATCATTTATCAGTGTGCCATCATTTGCAGATATAGGAGAAACGCCAGATTCGTGCGGTCCAAAAACTTTCTTAATACCTTCATAAAAAACTTTCAAGTTTTTTCTGTCAAATGCTTCTTGCATTAATTTGGCGTGTGAGGACCACCATGCCTCTTTCATCTGCCGTAATGCTTTCTAGACTTTACTTTTGCATTCCTTGTACAATTTCCTCTTTAGTGTTGAGTTCTTATCATCAATCCAGGTTTTATGAGCCTTATGCATTTCATTGATCAACTCCTGGGCCTCAATATTCTGGTCATCGAACCAGTCCTGATGCCTACGGACGGGTAACCCCAAAACTTCTAATGCAGATGTGTGAATTATGTCCCGCAAGGATTTCCAGGAAGATTCAATATCATCGGTTATCTCAACAGAATCCAATGAGCGATCAAGACGAGCCGAAATTGCTGCCCGCTGAACGGTATTCTTTAATGGAAGAATGTTTATCTGTTTAGGGACAGAGGAGCGTTTCACTCGTATGTGCTGTAAACGAAAAGACGTTTTACTTCGAAGCAAGGCATGATCTGAAAGATAGCAACTTGTATGGAACGAACGAGGTATACGAAAGTCCCCAATGTCACGTCTCTTGGTGATGATGTAGTCAATCAAATGCCAATCCCTAGAACGAGGGTGCATCCATGTAGTCTTGTGGAGTTTTCTGCTGGAATACAATGTTAGTAATGCACAGATTAAGCTCTCCACAAAGAAACAACAAACGAAGACCATTCCCATTAATACGACCAACGCCATGATGACCCAGAACACCACGCCATGATGTACTATCCACACCCACACGTGCATTAAAATCACCCAAAAGAATAAGTTTGTCCTTGTGTCGAACATTAGTGATAATATCTCTTAGTTGCTGGTAAAAATCATTTTTCTCCTGCTCTGGTCTGTTCAACGTGGAAGCATAACAACTAATTAAAATAGCACGGGTATCACAACTATATATATATATATATATATATATATATATATATATATATATATAAGGAATTTACCTTTGCAAATGCACAGACGGCGGGTATTTACAACGAGCAGCGGAGAGTATTCAACGATTACAAATCGTGTAGGATCTCGCAATTATATATATATATATATATATATATATATATATATATATATATATATAGTCTAAAGAAGCTTTGAGTTATTTTAAACAAAAAGACAAAAAAAAAGGGAAAATGCAGTTTAAATTCCCAGAGAAACTAACTAAATCCAAAATAGTGTAGACTTAACATTTGTTGGAAAATTCATAAATAAATAATATATAATAGTAAGTAAATAAAATAAAAAGGGCGATTTAGTATCTAACAGTGAAACAAAAGCAGGAGACCTTAACGTAAGCATCTAATATTAACACGGGGATCTTCAGCTGTTTACCATGAAACTGTTTCGGAGATTTAAAAACAGGACAGTTATATGCATGGCTCTCCAATGGTACAGATAAAACATATATATATATATATATGATTCCGAGATCCAACACGATATGTTATCGTTCGATACTCTCCGCTGCTCGTTGTAAATACCCGCCGACTGTGCATTTACAAAAGTAAATTCCTCCGAACGTCCAAACTAATTTGCGGTTGCTAACGGGTAAGACTGTTGACTGCGAATCGTCGGAAATTAACTTCCTGCACTGAAGATTGCGTAAGCATGAAACATCGATGTCTGTAGGTAATAAAATAATTAATATTTATTCATAAATATTATTAAAATACCCCTTTACTCTGAGAGAGTTTAATAACAAGCAGTACTACTAGCTGTATTGCGAGATCCGACACGGCTTGTTGTTGTTGATCAGTCTTCGCTGCTCGTTGTAAATACCCGCAAAGTTAAATTCCTCCTAACTTCCAAGCTAATTTGCGGTGCCCAACGGGTAAGACTCTTGACTGCGAATCAGTGCCGATTTGTGATCAGAACAGTCCGGACCTTTTTTTTTACATAACAGTGTGTTTTTGGCTGATATATTTAATGTTTTGTATATTTTTAACGCTGAATTTCTTTATTCCTCGCAGTAATGTTATTGCGGTAATGGTCCTCTGAGGGGAATATTTGCTTTTGAAAATCAATGGTTAAAGGACTCAATATTATTCCTTGCACCTGAACTTTGATATGTAATTGTTATGGTGACTTACCTATGTACAACATGGATTCTTCCTCTTAGCTCAATAAATGCCAACGGCAATTAACTCTCGCCGGAATCCAGTAAGATAGTCGAATTCTACTGACCAGGCGCATATTTCTTCCCTCTGTACTCTATTTTCTTAATACATTTGTTTCTACGTATACCGTGTTTGTGTCTTCATTTCGGTCCTTTTAACAGGGCCACAGCAGTAATAAAGTCTGATGCATTGCTTATATTATTCTGTCATTCAATCTATAATTATGAATGCTCTATCCAATTTATTAGACTTTGTTTTGATCCTTATATTTTACTAGTTAAAAAAATTATTTATATCTTTGAAGTGTTATCTTAATCTCTCTCTTAGTCTCTCTCTCTATTTCTCTCTTTATATCTATCTCTTTATATATATATATATATATATATATATATATATATATATATATGCATATATATATATATATATATATATATATATATATAGATATATATTCATCAAAGAGTGACTTATTCGCAGTATCGCAGCTCTTCAATGCAGTTAGACAGGTACCCGTCTCCTGCCAACCATCTTATTGACATGATCACGTTATGAGCACCGTTGGTAAATGATATTCCAAAAACATAGAATGACACTAGACAGTGCTCTATATATTTTTACAAATACCTTTGCATGATATAATAAACGACAGTGATATATAGCCATAGATAGACTGATTGCTTCGCTTCATAACATCATTTTAGTGTACACAACCTTCTTTAAACTGAGAAATACAACTGTTTCAATGTTAAAACTATACACTGGCATGCAACGAAACTATACTCTTATGAAACTAAACCATAATGTGATACAACAAAGCGATGATGACATACAACGAAAACATTATGGCATACAACAAGACCATGATGTTATACAATACAATAAACTGATACAAGAAACACATTATTTCCTACAGGAAAACTATGATGTCATGAACTAAACATGCTGTCATACTACGAAACCATAATGTCTTACTACAACAACAATGTTATTCAACAAAACCATAATGTCATACTACAACAACAATGTCATACAACAAAAACATGATGGCATGCAACAGAAACATGATGTTATAAAACAAAACAATATCGAAGCGGTATACTTGCACGCCTTGTTGGTCCCTTTTTCGAATTTCTACACTCCTAGTCTGCTTAGTCTATAGCACGGTTGATTATCACCTTACTTTTTATATTATTAATAATCCATCACCTCAGACTGAAAATTAATTTTTTAATTATTCTGATTAATAAAGTATCATGATAAATACTGTTGTAGGAATATATTTCCAAAACCCTACAAGTCTGTGACATATTTTCATTATATAGACTCCGTCATGAATGCAAACCTTACAATATTATTGTGCCATATTTTTCAAACAAAGATACTACTACACTTTGATCCAAGTCTGAAAGTCAAAGAAGGGTATTTTGATTCGAGTTTTACGTTAAACGACCCCATCTTTAAAAATGAAGTGGTCGGTGATAACGTACGTACTAACATGAAATGTCTTAAGCATTATTATAATAGATGAGTATATATCTAATTAATTACGTTTAGATGTATTCGTCATAGATTTAGTTTAATAAAATCAAACATAAGTTGTATCTTAGTACATTCTTTCTCTTGTAGTACATGGTTAGATCAGTACACAGTTTCAACTTCTGCTACAACCATAATTCGCACATTTTTCTGCTTTTGCCCTCAGCAAAATCATTTAATAAAAATAATATTATAATTTGCATTATTTTACTTGTTTATTTCTTCCATTGTCGTTATTTACATACGCATTTCTTTTGCGAAATGTGCATGGAAAGACGCATTCTGGTATATTTATATGTGATAATCCAATGTAATACATAATATGTTTTGTGCATAATGTGCGAATAGTGAATGTACAGGCGAGATAAAATTATATTCCAAATATAGATTTAACAACCACAAACTAGTCATTAGATAAAACGCATTGAACTTTAAAATAGCCGAACAATTAAACCAAACAGATCATATACTCCAAAGCATCACATGTATTTTAATAGACACTAATGTCACATCCACATTAGCACGCAAACAAAAAAGAACAAAATAGATTATAAAACTGAATACACACAAAAAATGGCTGAACTCCAACGTGGGTGTTTTGAATATGTATCAATATTTTACAGACCGAACAGTATTTTAGTTTTGAAATTAAACTATGTAAACTGAACTAATTAAGTTGTTGTTATTTCAATTCACGATAAGATGAGCGTGTGCACGTGCATTTTTAAAAAGACAACGGTTTCATTTGCCAATCAGTAGAGAGAGTCTGCGTGAACTTCAGTTTATCTCGACGGTTTCATTTTCATTCATTTTAACATGTTTTTACAAACAGAAGAGAACCGATGGAGAAAAATTATGATTACACCAATTATTTTACAAGCTTTTACGTTTTTCATGTAATTATTTTTCATTTGTAAAATGTGAAAAAGTAATTACCTTAGCCAGAAAACGTATTATATATATATATATATATATATATATATATATATATATATATATATATATATATATATATATATTTATATATAACTTCTTTCTAATATAATAGGAAAAATCCCAGCAGAGGGCTCAATTTATTGAGAATTAAAGTAAAAAATACAAAATTTAGAGCGTAATATTTATTTAATTTCGTACAGAAAATTGAGTACAACATTCGTACCGTCGGTTTCAAGCACACAATAACTTAGCAGTCCGGCTCTCTTAAGCTTCTGTTGTCATTTGTTTCCGAAACAGATGACAACAGCAGATGAAGAGAGCCGGATGGCTAAGTACTTCTGTACTTGAAACCGACGGTACGAATGCTGTACACATTTTTCTGTACCAAAATAAATAAATATATATATATACATATATATATATATATATGTGTGTGTAGAGAGAGAGAGAGAGAGATAGCGAGAGAGATAGACATATATATATATATATATATAAAGAGAGAGACATATAGAGACAGAGAGATAGAGAGAGTGAAAGAGATAGATATATAGAGAGAGAGAAAGACAGAGAAAACGACACAGACAGAGAAATAGATACATACATACATACACACATACATAAATAAGTCGATAGTTAGATAGATAGATAAACACAACAACACTTCGAAAAATGATTGGGTAAACCAGGTAAATGAACGGAAGTAATATTAAAGTAAATACATGCAAAACATGTAATAAAAATAAAGTATAATCGAAAGTTAGGCGTTAAATTTTAAATACGGAAAAGCGAAATCAGATTGAGAGAGAAATAAAAGAAATGAACATTGTGGGAGAGATAATAGATAGGTAAAATGAATAAGAGAGAGAGGGGCGAGAGCAAGAGGAGCGAGGGAATTAGTGAGATGATCAATATTTAAAGGATGGTGTATGGAGGTCAGTTTGATGCTTGAAGCCGAAATTAGCCATATTGATCACATCTGGCGTCATGGCGAGTTTCACACGACCCATCCTCCTACAACCCAACGGAGTCCTTCTTTTACCGCCACGTTTCCTTGCCTAATGTCATCATTTCCGCCGCAACCTTATCAGGCCATTTCTTCAAGCCGCCATTTTACATTTCAAGCCGTCCATTTATTACTTCCGGCCCGTTTCGCAGACATGCTTCCGTCGCCGGAAAATGTCGAGAGGCTAAGAAAGAGGTAATCATGGCCATTTTATAGGCGTCACTTCTTTTATTTCGTTGTTGTTCCTTTTTTGTAGGTTTTCATTCAACATCGAAATCTGACACAGGCAGATTAAAACAGCGAATGTTACAACTCTATAAAACAGCAATAACTGTGCGCAAAGAAGCGACTAGAATGAAGCACTCAATATAAAAGAAATGAAAAGAACAGGAAAATTAAAGAACAAATCATGAAGACAGAAGCGATTTAAAACGATAAATGATGAAGCAATAATATTTTTTACTCTCGAATATTTGTTGTAAGATGATTGCATACATGTTATTTAAAAATGCTGTAATATAAAATGATTTGTTCGCTTTCTTTGTTATACCTTTTTGCTTAAGGTATTTAACTTTTATTTCTGTACTTCGTGGAACATTATAACGAAACCAATAATTTAATGATCGCCCCTTCACTGCTTGTTAGAGTAACAATAATGTGCCGTGCACTCCTAAACACTCTGTTAATTCAACGTATGTTAAGAGTTAATACTTCTTTGTGGTAGTTGATATGGCGTCGCCGATACTAGCTGTGGTCATGGGACGACATAATTGACGAAATGTTTTCGTTTCTCTTTAGTCGTCACGGTCTTTTAATAGATTCTCACGGACATATAAGTCTTCTTTTCGATATTAGGTAAAAGAGAGAATGGTCATACGGTTACAGATATAAGAGAGATACGCATTAACAGAGTCCAAAGTGTTATATATATATTTACATATATACATATATATATATATATATATATATATATATATATACATATATATATATATATATATATATATATATATATATATATATATATATATATATATATAGTACATGTATTGTATTAGTTTCTGTAAATGTAAATCCGTAGAAACTCAAGTGTTTATAAAAAGTGCTCAATACCAAGTAGAGCTGTTTATAAGTATACATTTTTATTTATACAAACATTATTGGTTACATATGTGCATACATGTTTCGGTTGCACTTTTCCAAGAAAGTCAACCTCATCAGACCAAGAATTCTTCAGGAATGGATGGATTTGAAGAATTTTCTATCCTAAATAACTCTTTTTGGGATCTAGCATTTTCTATTTCTTATGAAATAGGTAATCCGATACTAATTCATAAGAAATAGAAAATGCTAGATCCCAAAAAGAGTTATTTAGGATAGAAAATTCTTCAAATCCATCCATTCCTGAAAAATTCTTGGTTTGATGAGGTTGACTTTCTTGGAAAAGTGAAACCGAAACATGTATGCACATATGTAACCAATAATGTTTGTATAAATAAAAATGTATACTTATATATATATATATATATATATATATATATATATATATATATATATATAGAGAGAGAGAGAGAGAGAGAGAGAGAGAGAGAGAGAGACAGAGACAGAGAGAGAGAGACAGAGAGAGAGAGAGAGATGGCTTGGACCGCTAGTTTTCTAAGCTCACATAGTTCGCCTTATCTACCACCATTGACGCTTAGGGGATTGGCGGTGTTTTTCTAGGTCGATTCACTTATTGACCTAGCAGGAAAAAGGAGAGAAAACCACTCTCTTGCATATGATATAATTTAAACTTCCGTTTACCCCTTAGGGTAATCCTTATGACCACTGATCCGTTGATAATTCTTACCAATTGCATACTTTAAATATGTCGAACAATTTACACATGTATTGCTATACAAAACGTAAACACAATATTTAATATTACATTGGCAGCTCGTTACCTTTGTAAGGAAGGAGACCAAAGAAAGAGCGTCTTTAAAAGTGGTGGGTGCAGCAGGGAAAAAGGAAGTGACGACACTTTCGCTCGAGGTTGTTTCTGCCTTTTTACTGTTACTGACGACCATAGAAGAAGCACGCGCGAAGCGGTGCTTCAGTGCTGGCCAGCGCACAGTGGCGCATACGGCCTGGAAAGCATCCCAGTAGTTAAGTATTTCTGTCTTCTCTATTTCCAGTGCAAGAAAACCATTCAATATCTGTCTATGTGATTGTTAAATAAGTGTTCCTAACTAAAACCTTAACGATCATGTAATTAATTACGAACAAAATACAAGATATACTAATCGTCAGAGATGCAGAATGGGTACACGCCTGAGAACGTAAGCAGTAAATTCTAACATCTCCGATATAGAGAATACAACACCTTCAGGTATTTTTTTAAAAAATATTACTGATATTTTCCCATATAACCGGTAGCTAAGCAATACGCGCCTGTACATATTTACATTGAAAGTATATCTGATATTTTAGGAGAAAGCTAAGAATAATAACTTGCCCGTTTTACGAAGGAAGACAATCGGAGATTCATTGGACCATAAAACTTTATATAAACTATGTTAATATTTCAGAAATGCACATAGTTAATGATAAATTGAGTCACATTAATGGGAAACGTGTACTTTTGTTCACCGTATCTAAGGGAGATTCAATAAATGCAATATAAGGCGTTGTGTAAAGCACTACAGCGTGTGTTTTTTTAAAACTAATATCATAAAATCTCTCCTTGCTGACTTAGGGGTCGCTTGTAAATACAGTTTTCCATATACACTCCCTCTATGAAAGATGGAACTGGGTCTCCCAACCCCTGGATGAACGTCGCTTCCAAACGATGGAGTGAAAACTTTCTTTTTTAATATAACGAGTAGAGAGGTGTGCCATAGCCTTATTCGATCTTTAAATTTACTGTCAAAAAATTTTAAGAAGCAAAACATATCAACCATGTCTTGCTTATAAAGCAATACATTAATGGAACAAAATTATCAAATTAGTTACATAACTCTGATAACGTAAAGTATGTAAGAATTAAATTGCATGTTCATCAATGCAATGTTGAGTTAATTCTAATAATTTATTAATGAGCTTTTTTTATAATAGTGTTTGGACTGATTTCAGAATACATAGTTTACTTGCCCAATTTTTATATGTGTATATATATATATATATATATATATATATATATATATATACAGGGTGGGCCAAAATAAGGGTCCTATTTTTAAATTTGAATAACTTGAATTTGAATAACTTCCACAAAATAAAAGTTAAACTCACCAAACTTTATGTGTGTGTAGACTGACCCTTCCGAGATTTTTATAAATAAACAAAACACATTTTAGCCGAAAAACACTTCTTAAAACTTACAAAAACTGAAGTATTGTTTTTTACACTGTTTTGAGTTTTTTAAGAAAAAATAATGTTTTCGAAATGAGGGTACGTGCCTTAGGGCTAATACGGCTCATGCTTGCTTCGGAAGGGGTCCTTTACTTATTCTAAAAAAAAAAAAATCAATAAATAAAAAAGTTATGAATTTTTAAAATAGGACCCTTATTTTTGCCCACCCTGTATATATATATATATATATATATATATATATATATATATATATATATATATATATATATATATATATATATGCAAGGGTCATTAAAGACCACGGGGTTATTCCTTTTTCACGATCTTTCTTGTCAATTTCTCGACAAATACGGCTCTCAGTAACAATAAGACACAACTTCCTGAAGACGTTCGAGAGACCGAAAGCGCAAGATGTATGGCCTACGATACAACGCTAGGGACCATAGTCCACCGTCTAACACCCGAAAACCGAAGAATCGCTCGCCGCGTCGAGAAATTTACAAGAAAGATCGTGAAGAGAGAGAACTCCGTAGTCTTTAATAACGCTTACATAAAAAAGACTTGCTGCCGAACTATATATATATATATATATATATATATATATATATATATATATATATATATATATATATATATATATATATATATATAAGTATCAATAAAAGAATCGACCGTGCAACTTACAATTTCGTATCAAGTTTGTTAGACAATTTTAGAAGAAAAGTAAATCGCATTTTTAGTTTTTTTTTCGTATGTGTCGGGATAGTCCGTATGAAATTATCGAGGTCCATTCCCTTCTTTAAGCCTTGCATGAAATAAATATTAATATTTACCAAACCGACTACTAGGGGTAACCTGCCAATGTCATACGTCGGAGTGTGTGTTGTCTGTTTTATTACCGGTACACATGCCCCAGAAAAGGAAAAAAAAGATTGAAAAACTAAAAGTAACGGAGTTCTTTAGTTATATTTGTCTGTTCGCTATGAATGTGGGTTGTGTTGTTTTCTTTGAACATTGGCTTTATTTTCTGTATAGGGTGCTGTCTGATACACATCCGGTAGGTATAAGAAAAGGATAAACGGGAAAAAGAGAATACTACATGTATATATATATATATATATATATATATATATATATATATATATATATATATATATGTGTGTATATTTATATATTTATATATTTATATATATATATATACATATATATATAAATATATATATATAAATATATTTATATGCATATATAATGATAGATGAGGCAAAGAGAAAAACATGTATGAATGACAAATTTATTTCAACTTCGATTGTTCAATGCAAGGTGTACTCGGTAAAAACATGTTTATTATTCTTTCCTTCTATCTATCTATGTAATTCCTCTGATGATAAGATTTTAATCTTTGAAAAGCCTTGGCTTAAGGAAAGAATAATAAAAAAGTTTTTTACTGACTACACCTTGCATTTAACAATCGAAGTTGAAATAAATTTCTCATTCGTACATGTTTATCCCTCTTCTTTCATCTATCTTTATAATTACTCTATCTCGTATATTGAGTTTAAACCATTCTACTATAGATTCTATCTACTGAAATATACTTTTAGTTTCATATTTTATTCATATATATATATATATATATATATAAACATTTTTTTAGAAAAACCATAACAATGTAATTTGTTGAAATAAATAAATAACATTTATTTATTTTAAACTGAGCTTTCGAATATAAAATATTCCTCGTCAGAGAATTTAAAAAAAATTTTTTTTTTCATCGTCTGGTGGTATTGACTGGTGAGACAGAATGTCCGTGTCTTAAGGGCGCGGTTCAGCCATTTTGAATAGAAAGGAGATGACACATTATTATAAACCATTGTTTCGTAAAGGTATAAACATTTTTTGAAAAACCATAACAATGTAATTTGTTGAAATAAATAAATAACATTTATTTATTTTAAACTGAGCTTTCGAATATAAAATATTCTTCGTCAGAGAGTTTATATATATATATATATATATATATATATATATATATATCACACCTGTGTAATCACTCTAGATAGATATGATACAGTACACCACTCTATATGTGGATAACTATGAAAGCGTTTAGATGTCAAAGACATTTATTTTACTATATAGAATAACTGACTTTTGCTGAGCTTGAAATCTACGAGCTTATTAACTCATGCTGTGTTCGAATTGTTTTCAAAGGACGATTTGACTATTTTTCAGCTAAAATATCAACAGTGCTCATGGAGATAATAGTCGAGGATATCGACTTCTTACCTGCTGTTTTGTATTGAAAAACACCATGAATTTACTAATAACGTTTGGACCAAGTTACTATAGTGGCAAACTAAGATATTCAATCCTTATTAGAATGTTTATAGTGGGATTAAGTTATACGTTGAAAACTGTTTATTCGTGCACTCTCATCTTAAAAAATAGCGTTTACCTACATTCATTTACTATTTATTCTGTCACGAGGAAAAATCATTCGGTCGCTGGATTTGTAAGATATAGGGTTAAAGCATCACCGTATGAACGCAGAAACTGAATGTGTCTTCAAACTTTCCCAATACTTCTTTATACTTCTTAATTCTAAGGATTAATTCTGTAGGAGTTCTGTCTTTGCTCTAAACACTTTGCAACCTTGTTTTAGAAAATATCGTCTTTTCCCATCTCCTAGTTAACATTTTACCCACTTTCACAAAAGCTGAAATCAATTTCGAAGCAGTACACAAAAAGATTCTGTTATTTTTGTTACCGTAAGAACAGCAACACATTAATATATATTGAAATTCTATGAGTCTACGTGTTTGATATCATATAGATATGTCTGTTTAATTGAACTGTTATTACCCTTTTTATGATATCTGCCAAAATCAGCAATGTCTAAAACTCTCATTTTAATTAAAAACGATAATAAACAAGCTTAAACGGTTTCTATAAATAATTAAACTTATGAGGCTATGATGCTACGTGTTTCCGTTATTTTAGCAAACCTCTATCTACTGGACACTAATCTATGTTAAAGATTCGACATATTGTTTAGATCAGTCTTTCTCGTCAGTCATTAATATGATAATGATAATGTCAAATATGTTACACAATAACGAAGTGACATATAATTTAGCAATAACTTCCCCATGAAGTACTTGAAACTAGAAAAAAAATGCCATTTAAAATATATAAAAGTAATTGATTTCAGACTTTAAAAAGGCAGTTTGCGGTTAGAATTTTTATAATCACGTTAGTCAATATGCAATAGCAAATAAGTTATTAGAATTTGAAAAACCAATAGAACCAATAAAATCACAAAGTAGATGCAATAGTTTATGTGAATTCTTTGTAAAATTAACTGGGTGACTGAGATGCCTCTCTTTCTTTGTGTTTTATTTGGTCGCCGATTTAGTTGTGTTCTCTGATTTACAGCATACACTCAGACAAGACGGCACCAGAGTATTTCGTTACAGACTAATATCTATTCAATTTAGTGACAATTAACTATAGACTTTTACGAACGTAAATTGGCACAGTCATTCACATAGGTCGTTCACATCTCTATAGTACAACTGAGACAATTTGTATATTTTAAATTACAAAATATAGCTTCCAGTAGTATGCAAAACAGTAAACCTGATGTTCGCAGAAGTTAGAAAAGGAAGTTTCGAAACTAAACGTTCGTAAAACAATCGTTCAGTTGATTGTTCCATTTGCCATGGCGTTTTGAAAGGAAAAATAACAAATACCGTTCGTATATGTTTAAAGATAAACAGCCTTTTCAACGATGTAGATGTGTATAGGACAGTTTCCAGTTCACAAAAGAGATATACATTTCTTTACAACGATTTAACAGCTGCCTTATGTCACAAAACATTCCATAAATAAAACTGTCGTGGAGAAATCTTTTGGCCAAGATCAAAGTGTAGTATCTGTTCCGATGGATACTGCACCCCATAGACTGGTATTGTATTGGCCTTCGGGGCTTGATTTACGCCGATCTATGGGTTTGTCCTCTGCAGTTCTAGAGGGTCCACCCTCACAGGCTTTGTCCCCCCCCTTTTAGGGAGGAGTAAGTGTATTGCTTACTGCCCGAGGCGCCCCTACTGGGTATTGCCGACGGGGCTGTCCAGGCATTTTTTGTAGGCCAGAGGGCCTAGCTTCTTGGGCGCTGGCTTTTCAAATCCCACTTTCCCGACCTTGTGTCACATCTGACCTTGTGGGAGGAAGATAATAAAATAAACATTTCTTATAAAGAAAGACCTATCAAAATACTAGGAATAGAGTTTATATATTTGTTCAGAAATAACACATATTCCTGTCATATATCTTCTCCTAAACAATCAAACGTAGTTTATTCCATTAATCATCCTCCATCCTTTCAGCAAGTAATCATTCTCGTTAACGTTCATTCCCGAGTGGCATTAAGCCTTGATTAATGATAAGTTATCAGTAAAATAAATGTAGTTTATTTCAACGTAGAATTATCGGGGCATTTATTACTAAATATCGAACTACCATTCAACAAACCTATTGGGAAAGACGAATAGTAAGTCAATAATACAACAACAAAAATAATAATAATAATAAAAATAATGTAAACTATTAAAAATAATATTTATAACAACAACATTTACAATAATACAAACAACAACAATAATAACAATATTAATAACAATAATTACAACATGAGAATTACAAAAATAATAACAATAACAACAATAATAAAACAAAAATAATAGCAATGTTAATAATAATGCTAATAATAATGCTAATAATTATAATAATAATAATAATAATAATAATAATAATAATAATAATAATAATAACTAGCGAGACCCGTGTAAATTACACGAAATGATGTTTGTAAAACTAATTATCTTGTTCCTAACCTATACATGTTTGAATAAAATATGATAAGATTTGGACTTGTATATTTATTTAAACAAAATGAACAATACATGAAACAATTTACAAAACTTCTTTATATACAATATTTCTAGTGAAGGTAATATTTCGACGACTAAATCTTACTTTGTAAATGTTGTCGATTAAATAAAATTTCGCTCCAATTAATGAATATTTATTTACTCTTCTCCAGGAGTTAGGCACAAGGCCAGTTTTATGTTACTCCCACAAGTAAGATGTGACCCAAGGTCGGGTCGAAGAAGTGGGGTTTGAAAAGCCAGCGCTCGAGAAGGTGAGCACTCTGGCCATTAAAAATTGCCTGGGCAGCCTCGTCGGTATTCCCCGTTAGGTGCGCCCCAGGCAGTAAGCAATAAACTTACTCCTCCCCAAAGACGGGAGGCGAAGCCTGGGAGGGTGGACCTCCTAGAACTGCACAGGACAGACCCATAGACCGGCGTAAATCAAGCCTCGAAATCCAAGACAATACCAGTCTATGGAGTTCACTATCCATCGGAACAGATACTACAATTTGATCTTAGCAAAAAGGCCAAGCCAAGCCAATTCATGAGTATTTATTTACCTCCTCTCCAGGAGGTTAGGAACAAGGCCAGTTTTATCTTACTCCCACAAGGTAAGATGTGACCCAAGATCGGGTCGTGAAAGTGGGGCTTGAAAAGCCAGCTCCCGAGAAGTGATCACTCTGGCCATTAAAAATTGACTGGGCAGCCCCATCGGAATTCCCCGATATGGGGCGCCTCAGGCAGTAAGCTATAAACTTACTGCTCCCAAAAGAGGGGAGGCAAAACCTGGGAGGGTGGACCTCCTAGAACTGCACAGGACCGACCCATAGACAGGCGTAAATTAAGCCCCGAAGGCCAAGTCAATACCAGTTTATCGGGTGTAGTATCCATCAGAACAGATACTACACTTTGATCTTAGCCAAACGGCCAAGCCAATTCATATTATTTACTCCGCTACAGGAGTTAGGCACAAGGCCAGTTTTATCTTACTCCCACAAGTAAGATGTGACCCAAGCTCGGGTCGGAAAAGTGGGGTATGAAAAGCCAGCGCCGAGAAGGTGAGCACTCTGGCCATTAAAAATTGCCTGAACAGCCCCGTCGGCATTTCTCCGGTATGGGGCGCCTCAGGTAGTAAGTAATAAACTTACTCCTCCCAAAAAGAGGGGAGACGAAGCCTGGGAGGGTGGGCCTCCTAGAACTGCACAGGACAGACCCATAGACCGGCGGAATCAAGCCCCGAAGGCCAAGACATTACCGGTCTATAGGGTGCAGTATTCATCGTAACAGATACTACACTTTAGTCTTAGCCAAAAGGCCAAGCCAAATCATGAGTAGCATACAAGGATTCGGAGGGTCGTTTCTTTTGATGTAAGCATGACACACAAATTCAACCTCGCTATTGTATTAATCTGTGTCTTTTCAGTAGTCCCCTCCCTACCTATTTTCCCCTTCCCCTCGAAATGTAGAAAAAAAAGCTTAGAAATTGGTATGGATCCAACTATAAACCAGTCGGACCGAAGTCAAAAATACTAAGTCGCAAACCGTTGCGCCAAAGTGAAATTAGTGAAAATGTTCTGAAAATATGGCTGGTTGAATGTTTTTCAAAATCACGGTGCGGCACGCATACGCAGAGTTTTTGCCAGAAGCGTGACACACGAACACACACGCTATCGTATTAATATAATGAAGATTACTTTACTTATTGAGACGTTATTTTACATGTTTACAAATATTAGTTAAAACAATGGCAGAGCATAATTATTTATCTTCTTACTTTACTTATTGACACGTTATTAAACATGTGTACAAATATTAGTGAAAACATTGGTGGGCCATAATCATTTCTCTTCTAACTTTACTTATTTTGACGTTATTTAACATGTATACAAATATTTGTGAAAACAATGGCGAAGCATAATTATTTCTCTTCTTACTTTACTCATTAAGACGTTATTTAACATATATGCAAATATTAGTGAAAACAATGACGGAGCATAATTATTTATTCCTTTAATATTACTGAATGAGACGTTATTTAATATGTATACAAATATTAGTGCAACAATGGCAGAGCATAGTTACTTATTCCTTAAATTTTACTAGTGGAATTATTTAATATGTATACAAATATTAGTGAAAACAGTAGTGGAGCATAATTATTTCTTTTCTTACTTTACTTATTCAGACGTCATTTAACATGTATACAAATATTAGTGAAAACAGTGGTGGATCATAATTATTTCTCTTCTTACTTTACTGATTGAGAAGTTATTTCATATGTATACAAATATTTGTGAAAACAATGGCGGAGCATAATTATATCTCTTCTTAATAATCTTTATTGAGTCGTTATTTAATATGTATACAAATATTAGTGAAACAATGGCGGAGCATAGTTATTTATTCCTTTAATTTTACTGATTGAGAAGTTATTTAACATGTATACATATTTACGTGAACACAATGGTGGAGCATAATTATTTCTCTTCTTACTTTACTTATTGAGACGTTATTTTATATGTATACAAATATTAATTAAAACAGTGGTGAGCATAATTATTTCTCTTCTTACTTTACTGATTGAGAAGTTATTTCATATGTATACAAATATTTGTGAAAACAATGGCGGAGCATAATAATTTCTCTTCTTATATTACTTATCGAGACGTTATTTAATATGTATACAAATATCAGTGAAGCAATGACGGAGCATACTTATTTATTCCTTTAATTTTACTGATTGAGACGTTATTTAACATGTATACAAATATTAGTGAAAACAATGACGGACCATAATTATTTCTCTTCTTACTTTACTTATTGAGACGTTATTTAACAGGTATACACATATTAGTGAAAAAATGGCGGAGCATACTTATGTATCTTCTTTTTTTACTTATTGAGACGTTATTTAACATGTATACAAATATTAGTTAAAACAGTGGCGGTGCATTAGTATTTCTCTACTAAATTTACTTATTGAGACGTTATTTAACATGTATTCAAATATTAGTAAAAACAGTGGTGGAGCATAAATATTTCTCTTCGTACTTTTGTTGTTGAGACGTTATTTAATATTTATACAAATATTAGTGAAAACAGTGGTTGAGCATAATTATTTCTCTTCTTACTTTACATTTTGAGACGTTATTTAACATGTATACACATATAAATTAAAACAATGGCGGAGCATAATTATTTCTTTTCGTACTGTACTTATTGAGACGTTATTTTACATGTATACACATATTAGTGAAAACAATGGCGGAGCATAATTATTTCTCTTTTACTTTAATTATTGATATGTTATTAAACATGTATACAAATATTAGTGGAACAATGGCGGAGCATAGTTATTTCTTCCTTTAGTTTTACTGATTGAGACGTTATGTTATATGTATACAAATATTAGTGAATACAGTGGTGGAGCATAATTGTTTCTCTCTTCCCCTTTCCCTCGAAATGTATAACAAAAATCTGAGAGGTTGGTAGGGATCGAACTATAAGTCAGTCGGGCTAGAGCTAAAAATACTACCTTGCTAACCGTTGCACCAAAGGGAAATACTTGAAAATATTTCGAAAATTAGGCGAGTTGAATGTTTTTCAACATCTAGGTGCGGCACGCATGCGCAGAGCATTTGCCGGAAGCGTGACACACGAACACACCCGCTATCGTATTAATATAATAATAATAATAATAATAATAATAATAATAATAATAATAATAATAATAATAATAGAAAAGTTGGAAGAAAAACACCTCCATGGGCGTTTCAGAAAACTAACAAGAGAAAAACTAACGAAAATTAAGGTGCATGGCTAATAAAAGGACACTTGAACAGAGAAACGAACTCTTTACTGATGGCTTCACAGAACAATGCAATTAGGACAAATTACATTAAGGCTAAAATATATAAAATCCAGGAAAAGAGTAAATGCAGACTGTGTAGACAAAGAGACGAAACAGTAAATCTTATAAGTGAAAGTAGCAAACTAGCCCAAAAAGGATACATTAACAGATATGACTGTATGAGTGGAAAGCAGTACACCGCGACCTGTGCAAACAATTTGATTTCAAATACGCAGACAAGTGGTACAAACATAACTCAGAAACAGCACTGAAAAAAACACAGAATCATCTGGGATATGGATATACAAACAGACAAACTCATACAAGCAAGGCGACTGGATGTTATAATAATCAACAAAAAGGAAAACTCTTGCAAAATCGTAAACTTCCCCGTTCCAGCAGCCCACAGATTGAAAATAAAAGAAACGGAAAAACGAAGCAAATACACGGAACTAGCCAGAGAACTGAACGGAATATGGAGCATGTAGAAAATCAGTATAATATCAATAATCGTAGGAGCACTAGGAACAATCCACAAAAACCTGAAAAAAAGACTGGTAGAAATTGGAATCAAAGGGATAATTGAAATTATACAAAGGACGGCAATAATCAAAACAGCTGCAATATTAGGAAAACTCTTCGAATGCGGAAACCAACCCGCATAAGCTACGAAGGGTTAAATGGAATCTACAACAGGAAGAAAACAAAACCACATAAAGAAAACCACATCACAAAGGAACAGAAACATCACTTTATAAGCCCCCACCCCGAATAAATTACATTGGCCTCAGCTGACACGACACAAAAATGAACCAATGAACAGAAATAGCTAAAAACACTATAAGCTCTCCTGATTTCCCCTAAAAGAAATGGTACCAGCCTAGACTTACAGCACACAACATGTTTGCATAGGGTCAAGGAGGATGAGACGACCGAGGAGAGGCAGCTATAACCAGACCTCCACTGGAAAGTGCAGAGAGTGCTGGAACCTTGGGGAGGCTTATTGCCACCCAAATCGCAGAGAAGACCAATGGTCCTTACCAGCGAGAAATAAATGGTAAACGGATGTTGCGATACTGCAACATTATTTGCGGTGGCTATCGAAAAGAGGTGGGGAATACTGGAAATCTGGGGAGACTTGTTGTCACTCAGACTCCAAGGAATACAACCGATTATTGGTGAGCAATTACTGATCACCTGTATGAGAAATTTTAGTGAGTACAAATAATAATAATAATAATAATAATAATAATAATAATAATAATAATAATAATAATAATAATAATAATAATAATATAGCATGTGGACAAAGAGACGAAACAGTAAATCACATAATAAGTGAATACAGCAAACTAGCCCCAAAAGAAAAGAAGAGACACGACTGCGCGGGCAAAATAGTCCAGTAGGAACTCTGCAAACGACCGCATTTCGAAGACGCAAACAAATGGTACACACATAAACCAGAGACACTACTGGAAAACAAAATACACAAAATTATCTGGGTCATAGAATTGCGAACAAAAAAAAACGCATGCAAGCTGGAAAGGCAGAAGTTATAATAGTCAGCAAGAATGAAACATCCTGACAAGTTGTGGATTTTGCTGTACCAGCAGACAACAGAGTGAAGATTATGGAAACGGAAAAATGAATATATACACGGAACTTGCCAGAGAATTGAAAGGGATACAGAGAATGATGAAATGTAATATAATACAAATAATCGTAGGTGCACTAGAAACAGTCCGAATATCCTGGGAAAAAAACTGGGAGAAATTGGAATCAAATGAATCACTGAGACCATCTAAATTGCAGCAATGATTACACCAGCTGCGGACTTAAGGAAACTCCTCGAATGAATAATCCATGCCGCATATGGATTTTACAACAGAAAGAAAAGTACACTACAGAAAGAACACCACCACATGAAACTAAGGAACAGAAACTACAAGAAACTTCATGAACTCCCCCCTCCCAATGAATATAAGGTATGGCACCAGTCTCGGCTAATACCTAAAAAAATTGTCGCAAAGGGTCAAGGAGGATGGAAAGACCGAGAAGGAAGAGCACAAACCAAACCTCAACTGGAAGATTGCTGAGACCTTGGGGAGGCTTATTGACACCCACATCCAAGAGAAGACAAATGGTCTTTACCAGCGATACATTAATTGTAAGCGGCTGTTGCGATACCGAAAGGTTATTTACGGTGGTTATCGAAAAGTGATAAAGAATACTGAAAATCTGGGGAGGCTGTATTTTCAAGTAAACATATCTTGGCTATAAACAAAGAAAATCAATGTCTAACCACCGAAGAAATATGACTGGGGCTCCATCGGTTTACGGGTAAGCGTTCATTTCTGACGCGGCAGCGTAGCAAAAATATGCGACCAAAGGGAGAATATATTTATAAGTAATTATAATATTAATTGTTATTATTATAATAATAATTACAATACTAATAAAAAATAATAATAGATTAGTACACGGAAACGCTAATAACCGCAGCAAGTGGAACCGTTCCAACGAACAACTCGAGAAGCACTGAATCCGGAAACAAAACGACAAGGAAATGAAAAGTGGGAAAGCAAACAATTACAACGACGATTCAGAAGACTAACAAAAGAAGAAACAAACGAAAATAGATGTGCATGGCTAAGAAAATAACACTTTACAGAGAAAGGGAATCTTTACTGATGGTTGCACAGGACAATGCGATATGGACAAACTACGTTAAAGATAAAATAGATAAAACACAGGTAAACAGTAAATGCAGACGGTGTGGGCAAAGAGACGAAACAGTAAATTATATAATAAACGAGTGCAGAAAACTAACCCAAAAAGAATACAAGAAAATACGTAACTGCGTCGGTAAAGCAGTACACTTGAACACTGTGCAAACGAGTGAATTTAGAATACGCAGACAAATGGTACAAACTTAAACCGGAAACAGTACTGCGAAACGAAAAACGCCAAAGCATGCAGGATATTGATCTACAAACAAGCAAACTCATACAAATCGACAAAAAAGAACTCGTAGACTTCGCCTCTCCAGCAGACCACAGATTGAAGATCAAAAAGACGGAAACCCGAAGAAAATACACGTAACTAGCAAGAGAAATGAAAGAACAATGAAGCATGAAGAAAGTCAGTAGTATACCAATAATCGTAGGATCACAAGTAACAGTCTAACAATCATGGAAGAAAAGACTGGAATAAATTGGAATCAAAGTGATCATTGAGACAATACAAAATAAGGCAATGATCAAAACAGCTATAATCTCAAGCAAAATTCTCGAATGCGGAAAACCCCCTCATAAGCTACGAAGGGTAACCAGTCACATGGACATTAAAACAAGAAGAAAACAAAACCACTTCAAGAACAGCACACTACGAACTAAGGCACATAAACTGAAAAAAAAATCATATCATAAGCTGCCTGCAATAAATTACACCGGCCTCAGCTGACACCACACAAAAATTAAGCAATGAACAGAAATTGCAAGAAACACAATAAGACCCCAATACCTAGAAACACTGGTGCTGACCTAGGCTGACACTACACAAAATATTTGCTGAGAGTCAAGCAGGATAAAAAGACCAAGGAGGACCCGCACAAACCAAACCTCCACTGGAAGAGTGTGGAGAGTGCTGGGACCTTGACGTGGCTTGTTGACACCCACATCCCAGAGATGTGTGACCAGCGATACATTAATTGTAAGCGGCTGTTGCGATACTGCAAAGTTATTTGGGTGGTTATCGAAAAGTGATAGAGTATACTGAAAACATGGGGAGGCTTGTCGTTAATAAGTTCCCAGGGAACACAACCGGTTGTTGTCAGTGAGCAATCGCGGAGGATGATCTCCATGATGAAACCCAGTGATTAAAAATAAAAATAATAATGAAAGGTATGACACCAGATTCGGCTGATTGAATACCACTAAGCCTACGACAGAATCCCTCAAGCATGGATAATTGAATGCTTAAAAATGTACAAGATACCCGACAGGATTATAAATCTCATCATGAAAACAATGGGAACATGGAGATTAGAACAGGGAGCACTCTATCACCACTACTGTTTATCATAGCCATGATTTAACGCAACTACATAATCAGGAAATGTTATGCCGGATACAAGTTCACAGTACCAAAACAAAGAACAAACCACTTCATGTGCATGGGCGACATGAAGCTATTTGCAAAAGCTAAAAGGAATTAGAAAAGGTGATGAATACAAGAATCGTCTGACAGGACATTGGAATGGAAAAGTGTGCACTCCTAGAGATGAAAAAGGGAAAGCTGGAGACGACTAGTTGCATAAAACTACCCAACCAATGGGAGATGAAGGCGCTAGGCGAACAAGACAGCTATAAATGTGTGAGAGTTCTGGAATCAGACCATTGAATCAACAGAAATTAAAGAGAAGATTGGAAATAAATATCTGAGATAAACAAGAAAGTTCTTAAAAACAAAATTATATAGGAGTAACCTTATGAAATTGATAAATGCTTGAGCAGTATCACTAATAAGATACTCTGGACCATTCACCACAACACAGCCACCTTGACCAGAGGGCTAGAAAATGAATGATAATCACAACGCACCACACCCAAAAGACGACGCAGACAGACTTTGTGTGAAGAGAAACGAAGTGGGAAGAGGACTGCTAAGTATAGAAAACTGTGGTGATGACACTTACAAAGAGCTAGAGTAATACATAAACCAAGATTAGATAAAGGCTGATCACCGCAGCAAGGGACACTGTCGCTACAAACAACTTAGGAAGCACCGAAACCAGAAACAAACATACAAGAAAAGAAATGCTGGAAGAAAACCAACTACATAAGAATAACAAGAGAATAAACTCACAAAAATAGTTATGCATGGCTGCGAAAAGGACTCCTGAACAGATAAACAGACTCCCTACTGACGGCTGCACAAAACAATGTTATTAAGATCAACTAAATTAAAGTAAAAACAGATAACCCCCAGGTGAACAGTGCGGACAAAGAGACGAAACAGTAAATCACATAAATAGTGAATGCCAAAAACTTGTCCCCAAAATGTACAAAATAGATATGACTGTGTGAGGAAAGAAGTACACTGCAAGCTATGCAAACAAATACAGTTAAGACACAAGGATATATGGTGCAAACATAAATCAGAGACAGTACTCGAAAACGAAAAACAGAAAATCATCTCGAATATGAAGGTACAAACATATAAACTCATACAAGCAAATACATCAGATGTCATAATAGTAAACAAGAAAGAAAAAGTCATCCAAATCGTAGATTTTGCCGTCCGAGCCGACAACAGGTTGAAGACCAAGGGGGCAGAACTGCGAGCAAATAGAGGGACCTTGCCAAATAATTTAAAAGGGATGATGATGATGATGATGATGATGATGATGATGATGATGATGATGATGATACCGATGACGATGACGATGATGATGACGATGACGATGACGATGATGATGATAGATACAGCTGTAACAGACATAAACCGGAGACACTATTCGAAAATGTAAGGTACAAAGAGACAATGCATCCAAGCAAAGAGATCGAATGTGATAATAGTAAACAAGTAGCATTAATTAAGGGTACTGAAATACTTGCACGGCTTCTTTTGACTCATATTTTACAAAAGCCTATTGGCCTGTATAAGCGTGAACTCAATCGGAAACAGATGGCACGAGAACGCAAAGTCTCAATAACGATTGAAAGAAAACAAACTCGACATCTCAGTGAACTTGTTGTCACTCCGATTTTAGGAAAAGCTATTAGTTTTTATCGGTGATCGAGCACTTATGAATTACTCATATCACAAGTATTATTAAAAAAAACCCACAATAATAACAACAACAACAATAATAATAATAATAATAATAATAATAATAATAATAATAATAATAATAATAATAATAATAATAATAATAATAATAACCAAACGACCAACCGAAAAGATCACCCCAAATCCGATGGAGAGATAAGCACCTTCTTTTCCTATTTTTATTGTTTATTTTCTATTTTATTTTCTCTCCATTACTCATCTTTATTTCAATGTGTCTTATATGAATGTACTAAATTCTGCTTGACTTAAATGTGTTAAATTATCGATATATACTGCCTTATGTATTGTCTATAGATTTTCCCACTGTAGAAATCCTTGAAATCCCATGCTGGCTTACTAATTATAAAATTAATCTTGTTCTTTCTATTGTATCAATATTATTTGACGAGGCAGCGAGTCTTAATGATTTCTTTCACTATCCTTAAACATATACCCAGTCAATGATAAGTGAACAATAAATTAAAAAAATAGAAAAATGACATTCTGACTCGGATAGTGAAAAAAAAAAAGAAAAAGTAAAATGTCTTCCCAACTGCCTTAAAAAGAAGATACTTCCCCTCTCCCCCCTGACACCAAATTCTTCCCACTTAAAGGACTCTCGTGTTTTTGGTAGTCATTCGAGACAAAAGACCAACCGAAAAGATCACCCCAAATCCGATGGAGAGATAAACATCTTTTCCTATTTTTATTTTTTATTCTCTATTTTATTTTCTCTCCATTACTCATCTTTATTTCAATGTGTCTTATATGAATGTACTAAATTCTGCTTGACTTAAATGTGTTAAATTATCGATATATATTGCCTTATGTCTTGTCTATTGATTTTCACACTGTAGAAATCCTTGACATCCCAAGCTGACCTATAGTTTTTTTTTAAATTCTCATTTCACATTTATACTTACTTGCGAGAGGGAAACCTATCTTCAACTTTCTATTCCATTTTCGTATACAATGAACTTTACTATGTCCTTATATAATATATATATATATATGAATATATATAACATTTTTTTCTGTGGTAGTGCACAATATCACTCATTAAAATGAATGAGACAATCACTATCACTGTGACAGGACTACAGGTAGAATAAGCCTGGGCCTGGTGTGGCCACACACACCAAAACTATGAATAATGCACAATAATATCAATACAAGCCGTGGGACTCAGGAGAAAGACCTGAGTGTCATGATGGGCAGGTGCTCCCTCGTTAGCCAACATGGGGGACCCGGTCCGCATCCTGCGAATGTTGGCCCTTCTCATTTCAGAAAAAGACAACGGAAAAGAACCAGGTAAGTAACCTCTCTGATTCCAGGTATGACAAGGACATATACCAAAGACAAGAAAACCAGAGCGAAAACAGCAAACTGAAAAGACATAGAAAGAAATGGGCCACGAAAGAGAACAGACTGATGATGGAGTGCTATTATAAAAGCCGCTACCCTACAGAAAGAGGCTACCAACAACGAATGAAACATCTCTGGGACACTGCTAGTGACTACCATACAACTGAACAAAGTATAGCAGATCAAGCAAGACAGATCCACAAGCGAGGATGGTTCTCGGAGATGGAACTGACGGAAATCAGACAGAAGGTTAATGTCGAAACGGAGCAAGATACACCACCGAAGGAGAAACCACAGGAAGAGGACGGGCAAAACATACACACTGAAACTGAAGAGATTGAAGACTACGGAATCACAGAACCAGATGAGAGGGAAGACTGCGGAACCACAGAGCCTGCTGAGATAGAACTCAACGCAAGTGAAGTGGAGAACATTAGACGATACATGATAGAAAACAAAACAAAACTCCCATCTCTCAGGAATGAAGTAGCGAAGAAGTTAAAAGCAGGAACAGAAAGAGTAAACAGACTCCTCACACACATTCCAACAGGAACTATTACAGACCTAAACAATCTGATATATGCAGGGGCAAAATCGGTAAGTATGAAACTAAGAATCGAAGAGAATGGACAAAAGAGAGGACCGACAAAACCTGGATGGGAAATCAGACTGGAAACCCAGATCACCAAACTTCGGAAAGAAGCTAAAACCGTGAACAGAAGAAAGGAGGACATGAAACGATTAAGAAGCAAAAATCAGAAACGCAAGGAAAAACTAAATGAGAAACATGAAGAAATAAAACAAAAGATAGCAGCAATAGAAGGAAGACTGTGACGATACAGGTACAAATCAGAACAGAGAAAACAAAACAGGACTTTTGAAAAAAATGAAAGCCAGTTTTACAAAAACATAAATGGAGAAAAAACAACAACATACCAACCGAGCCCAACAGAAACAAAACAATTCTGGAGCAAGATATGGGAAGTACCAAAAAAGCACAACAAGAATGCCCAATGGTTGAAAAACATGAAAGATGAACTGCAGGAAATCGAACAAGGAACCGAAACAGTAATGAACAAAGAAACGATCAAGAAAATGGCAAACTGGAGAGCGCCAGGCCACGATGGAATACATGTATACTGGTTTAAAAAATTCACGACCCTGCACGAAAGACTAGCGCAGAAACTGAGTGGATGTATCCGCAAAACAGACGTACCAGAATGGATGACGGAAGGAAGAACAACATTAATACAAAAAGACCCCAAAAAGGCAACTACCCCCAGCAACTACAGACCGATAACATGTCAACCAATAATGTGGAAAATTCTCACAGCACAACTGAGAGAAAACATCTACCAATCCCTGGACAAACGTGGACTGCTCCCCGAGGAGCAAAAAGGATGCCGGAAAGGACAAAGAGGGGCACATGATCTACTATACATTGATCAAAAGATCTTGAAGGAGGTGAAGAGCAGACAAAGGAACATAACCATGGCATGGATTGACTACAAGAAAGCCTACGACAGAATCCCCCAAACATGGATAATTGAATGCTTAAAAATATACAAGATACCAGACAGGGTTATTAATCTCATCCAGAAAGCAATGGAAACATGGAGACTAAAACTGACAGCCGGAGGACAACACCTGTCTGAGATAAAAATACAGAGATGCATTTTTCAAGGAGACTCTCTATCACCACTATTGTTTATAATAGCCATGATGCCACTCAACTACATACTCAGAAAGTGTGATGCCGGATACAGGTTTACGGATACAGAACAAAGAATAAACCACCTGATATACATGGATGACCTTAAACTGTTTGCAAAAAAGAACTGGAAGAGCTGATATATACAACCAGGATATTCAGCCAGGATATCCAAATGGAGTATGGAATAGAAAAATGTGCACTGCTAGAGATTAAAAGAGGAAAACTGGAGACGACAGAAGGCATAGAACTTCCCAACCAAGAGGAGATTAGGGCGCTAGGAGAACAAGTTAGTTATAAATACCTGGGAGTTCTAGAAGCAGACACAATCAAATATACAGAAATGAAAGAGAAGATTGGAAAAGAATATATACGAAGAACAAGGAAACTCTTAGAAACTAAACTATATAGCAGAAACCTAGTAAAAGGGATAAACACATGGGCTGTATTACTAATAAGATATTCTGGACCATTCATAGGCTGGACCAAAGAAGTACTCAGGCACCTTATCCAGAGGACTAGAAAACTAATGACCATGCACAATGCATTGCACCCAAAAGACGATACGGACAGACTCTACATGAAAAGAAATGAAGGAGGTAGAGGACTGGTAAGTATAGAAGACTGTCTGAAAGACATTAAAAAAGAGCTGGAGAAATATGTAACCCAGCACACGGAAAGACTGATCACCACACAAGAGACACCAGCCCAACAAACAACTCCGGAAACACTGAACCCAGAAACAAAAAGATTAGAAAGAAAAAGTGGGAAGAAAAACAACTACATGGACGCTTTATAAGACTCACAAGCGATGAAGTCAATGAAAAAGCTGGGCATGGCTAAGAAAAGGACACTTGAACAGAGAAACGGAATCTCTGCTGACGGACGCACAGGACAATGCGATTAGGACAAACTTTATTAAAGCAAAGATAGATAAAACCCAGGAAAACAGCAAATGCTGATTGTGTGGACAAAGAGACGAAACGATAAATCATATAATAAGTGAATGCAGCAAGCTAGCCCAAAAGGAATACAAGAACAGGCATGACAGTACACCGGGAAATGTGCAAACAACTTAATTCTGAATATGCAAAAAAAGGGTACAAACACATACCAGAAACTGTACTAGAAAACGGAAAACACAAAATCATATGTGATATGAATGTACAAACAGACAAACCCATAACAGCAAGAAGACCGGATATGATAATAATCAACAAGAAAGAAAAATCCTGCAAAATCGTAGACTTTGCCGTTCCAGCGGACCACAGAGTGAAGATCAAAGAGACCGAAAAAAGAAGCAAATATACTGAACTTGCCAGAGAACTGAAAAGAATATGGAACATGAAGAAAGTCAGTATAACACCAATAATCGTAGGAGCACTAAGAACAGTCCCCAAAAACATGGAGAAAAGACTAGGAGAAATAGGAATCAAAGGGATAACTGAGACCATACAAAAGAACAGTAATGATCAAAACAACTACAATCCTGAGAAATATCCTCGAATGCGGAAACCAACCCACATAAGCAACGAATGGAGAACAAACACATGGAAGTATAAGACAACAGAACCGGGGAAAATACAACCACACGATAGAGACGCACGCATAGGCTGACACCACGAAAATTATGGACAGAGGGTCAAGGAGGGAAAGCGCAAACCAGACCTCCACTGGAAGAGCGCGGACAGCTCTGGGACCTTGGGGAGGCTTGTTGCCACTCGGGCCCCAGAGGGGACCAATGGCCCTTATCAGCGGGAAATCGCTGGTAGGTGGCTGTTGCGATACCGCAAGGTCATCAGCGATGATGAACGAAAAGAGGTGGAGCATACTGGAAGTCAGAGGAGACTTGTTGTCACTCAGACTCCAGGAAATACCACAGGTTGTTGGCAGTGGGCGATCACTGACGATGACCAGTGTGATAACTCCTAGTGAGTAAATAATAATAATCATGATTTTTGAAAACAAAATAGTTTGGTTTATAATCGGAAATCGGAAATCAACAAGTACACAGTTTTCTAACCAACGTGATGTCATTTGGCCTCAACTGATAAGGATGAACTATTTTAGAAGAGGTTCGCCTTGAACTCCACTTTCGACTCCACTAAACATTCTCCCCCACATTTCGCATTGCGGACTTAAGCTACGCGTGATGATCAAAGCATCATTGCTTTTCAAAGCACGGCATATCATAAAAACACTTGACCCCTGCAAGTCATGTGGACCTTATCTTATCCATCCTATAGTAATAACGAAATCCCTGCTGAACTGCCCTATGCTCTATCATAACTTTAAAACATGCCATGTCAAATATTGCTTCCCTGATAGCTGGAAACTCCATTTTGTGGTAATATGGTTAATAATTCTGGTGAAAGAACTGAACTTCAAAAGTATCGCTCCATGACGAGTCTTCGCTTAAATCTTTGAATCATTAATCAATCTAGCGATATTCCACCAAATCATTAATGCTAAACGTCTTCATGGCGATCAAATGGATTTAGGCAAGCCAGTTCTACTAGGGATACTATGATAAATGAGAGTTACCTGGAAAGTAACAATGTTGGTTCCTGCAGTTTGGTCTGTATCCTCGGATAATGTGGACATTGCAGATGTATGAAGTACAATTGTTGTGAGTATAACGGATCGAACAACGGCGTAGAGTTTACATAAGAAAGTGGTAGGGACTACAAATAATGTTTAACAACTCAGCCATATTTGGTAAAAAGGGAATATAATGTTACCTATTGCATAAACTGTTGATGGGTACAAGTGTCAAAAGTAAAGTCAGTCATGATGCTGCGTTTCTATAACGCCCAACATATTAGAGATGATCCACATAAAGTAAAAACTGAAAAGACGTGGAAGGCAGAAGAACCGACCGAGACAGCTATTAACATCTAAAAGCGCGCAGATATAGGTTATGCTGTACATGATACAAAAGAAAGACTAGATATGTAGATCGTTCTGTATGAATAACCTAACACATAGAAGAGATTATGTAGCAAGTGAGATAAGGAATGAAGAACAGAGAAAAATATATCTACATTCTGTACAGTTGCATCAACAAGGCCAGTGTGTTCGCTAAGGAAAGAGTATGTAAACAAGAAAATCGGATGGAAAGAGATATGTGCTTGAGAGCGAGCAAGAACTTCGTTCCTAATAAAATCGACCTACGATGCAATTCTTTCCACAGTTAATATTATATGATTTAGAGTAGGCAATGATGACAAATTCAGATGTGAAGAAAAGAAGAACTCTGGGACATATTCTGCCCAACTGTAACTTAGCACTAAGTCGGAATACGTGGAGGCATAACCATATCCTGAAAGTAACAGACAAGCTATTACATCAGAAAGTAGAGAGGTGTAATGAAGGATAGCTACAAAAATAGAGAAGATTAATGGGGTGAACTTTCATAGAGCTGGAAAAACAGGCATGGTAAAAAGTCATTTAATGATATAGTTAACCGATGATAGATGTAAAGGAAGATTGAACTTCAGAGTAAACCGCCACAATAATTAAATATTTTCACTAGGGCTTACACAAAATATCCCAGACCTCGTAGTATGGAGTGAAGAAAAAGAATTATGTTGGAGCTTACTGGGAGGATAATTTCAGCAATTTCAGAAGACAGGAAGAATGAGAGATAAAAAGATCTTATACAAGAAAAATGATAGAATGTTTTATACTATTATTAAGCCTGTGTCCCATCGACGCGATATTGCATCTCCGTGCTTGTTTTAAAAGTACTTCAATGGAATGTGCTCCGGCGAACTTGCTACTATGGTGTTCCCTTGACTTAAGTACATCGACTAACCTGATAATCAGTATAATTCCACCCCTTTACTGTAAAGGAACCCAGGTGCTGGAAGGCTTTCTTAGCTTTTTTTGTCGAACTTCTTGCCTTTTGAATTCTGTCCATGCTCTTTGATTCCCTGACTGTACCAATATGCAGCAATATAAATGTAATGCGAACAAACATCTCTCTACATTACACTCAGTTCGTATCCTCCTATTGATATATCTTTTAATTTGCAGTCGCCCTTTACGTCTCAGTGTCAATGTGCTTTGTTTTTAGGTGAATTAAAGTAAAGAAAATGTAATTTTTAATAGTCGACTGAATGAGAGAATCACACGAAAGTGCATTTTAAGGCGACATTTGTATTGCATGACATCCCCACACGTGCATTAGCGCATCTGCGGACAGACAGGACACCAGTGTATCTGTCATGTTATCATTAGACGTGAATTACTTGTAAAAGCAACCATCCAGCGTTGCAGATAAAACGCTTATCAATCTGTTTTCAAAATCCGATTGATTTAATGTCAATGGTCCTACGTCATAGTAGGTTAAACTCTTAAATAGAAACGAATTATTATCCTCTTTTGTACTAAATCCAACGAATACGTACATATTATTATAATGCTAGGAAAAACACACGTGACTTCAAAACTTTCCTTAAAATGTTGGCTCCGAATATGTACATACGCTGATTGCCTATCATGAATTTATTTCGATGACAGAACTGATTGCATTCACATGGGTGGCCACGAATATCTAATGAGCTTTTCAAGTTATAAGGACAATCTGGTTTGCATTTTATGCAAAACAAAAACCTTAATGAGAATAAATGAGCCATGTGACCTCGAAAACGTGCCATCCGCGATGTTAACACTTGGGCCTGGCACGAGACCTGCTATCTATACGGACACATACGCGTGAGAAACGTGCATTATTATAGCCATTTCTTATTAGTCACGTCAACTCACACTTCCAACCGTCTCTTTCTCTCTCAAACTCGATATCTCAATGTATATCTATATTTCTCTCTCGTTTTCTCTCTTTTTTCTGTTCCAGTACAAATGAGTTGCTGATATAAATAAACCTTTCCTGTTTAATTACTTGTTTGTTCACGAAGGGTTTGAAATGAATTCATTAATTGCATTCCGCGGCAGCCGTCAGGTCAGGCAGTGAATTTACTTTAATTAAGAGAACTTGTGCCGAGCGAAGGCGACCAGATGCACATCCAGTGTGGCTGATGCAAAATAAATATTGCACTGTACATGCACACAGAATATATATATATATATATATATATATATATATATATATATATATGAGAAAATATCTTACCAGATCAGCTACTCATTGCGTTAGAGTTAGATTGTTTTAAACACAGAGTCAATATTTAAATTGAGTTACATAGAAAAGAAAATACAAAACTAAGATAGGTCTGTTTGGTTGTGGAAGATAATGTAAATATGATATATTAAAAAACCCACTAAGATTACTTCCTTATAAGCAAAAAGGAAGACCACGACAAGTGCTAATATAATTTAATCAGTGGCTGTAAAGTGAGAGAGAGCAAAATGTAAGTGAGAGTGGAAGATTCACTCTCTTTAAAAAAATACTATATATAAGTACTATATATATATATATACACATATATATATATAGTACTTATATATAGTATTATTTGAAATATCAAGAGGTTGTTATACCTACAGACGATATTGTTTCGGGTGTTTTACTCTCATCAGTATAGGCGCTGCAGTTGCAAGCGGGCGTATGGGATCCAACGCAGTTCGTAGATTCAGACTAGATTTACGAGGCTAATGTCTATGCTCACGCGGCCACGACAAATCGCCACAGCCAGTAATTGAAATTAACGTACACTTACCTGACACGCGGGACAAGCGTGTTGTTGTCGAAACTGTTTGACGCTCGTACGGAACTTTGCATAATCGATGGTGACAGCAATCTCGCAACTCCAAAGTCTGCAATTAAAAAAAAAATAAAACTATATTTACACCTAAAGACGATATTGTTTCGTTTTTCCCCCTCATCATCAGTGTACACGTGGCGGTTGCAAACGGTCGGATGCGATCGAATGTAGTTCGTAGATTCAAACAAGGATCACGAGGCTAACGTCTTTGCTGACGTGTCCACGAGAAATCGCAACACACACACACACACACACACACATATATATATATATATATATATATATATATATATATATATACACATATATATCATTTAACTTAAGGCAACGTTCTCAGAAATCATGGGATTTTTTAGGTCAACACGTGATCTCTATATGAGATATCTAGATATTCGAATATTCTATATATATCTTTTTATACCTCTCAAATATTTAGTTAATAAAAGTGATATGGCAATTGATTTGCCTATCACTAATTAACCAGTAAACTATGTTATAGTGTATCGTCATTGTGGTAGTTAAGCCTTATCGGATTCCAGGACAGACATTCATTTAGTCTGTTGAAGTATCCAGTTTAGTGCTGTTACTAGAGGGAACATCACTTGGAGAAGCTCCACCATTTCTTGTGTAAGCCATTGTTAGTTAGCCATACAAAGGGGATATTATTTGGGCTCCGAATATCATGTTATTTTGAATATTTAGTCAGGGTTTTCTTATGTCAGTTAGTGTGTCTGGTAGATTTAGAGACGTCCGCATCTGTTACCATTTACTTGGCGAAAGGTATGTGTTAGGTACACTATATATGTATGTAAATGTACATACGCCTACTAAAATGTGTACATGTACATGTGTATATCTATATAGAATGTACGTATACACACACACATATATATATATATATATATATATGCATACATATATATACATATATATATATATATGTATATATAATATTATGAAAAATGTGTTTTTAAGTTTGGATCCGTTTTTTACTGCCGCTTTCACGATTCCTATCTTAAAACCAAAGTCAACATAATTATTTTTGTCTAAGCGTCTTGGACCATGCGGCCATCTAAATAACAACATTGAAATCGAAGAGAATATAGGTTTATTCGAAATCTATGCTACATCCCGTTAGGACGGAATTTAGCATTACTCACTAAATTCGACAGCCTACTTATAATTCTCTTAAAGGGCCCGTCTTAGCATTAACAGATTATAAACAATATCATGATAAATATTCTCAGATTCTGATACACATACACATGTGTTTTATACTTTTCTGGGAATAATAAGTGTTGATAATTATTGTCCTGCCAGTCACACGATTAAACACCTCAAACCAAACTCAACACGTCACTTTTGTATGAATGCTTAGGGTCATGCGGGCAACACAACAGCAACGGTGAACAGAAGAGAATATAAAGGTATATTTATGTCAAATCAAGCGAACATAGCAGGAACTTAGTTATAAACAATGTTTAACGACCAATGAGGACATACACTAGCATTATATATATATATATATATATATATATATATATATATATATATATATATATATATGTGTGTGTGTGTATATATAATATATTTAAATACTGTATGTTACATATTTCAGAAATGTACCGCGGTTTCATCCAAAAGATTAGATTTGGATAAAACCGCGGTACATTTCTGAAATATGTAATATAAAGTACTTAAATAAATTATATTAGCTCTCTTATATGATCGAGCACTTAGTTTGATTTATTTTCATATACAACCTGACACACTATATATATATATATATAGAGAGAGAGAGAGACAGAGAGACAGAGAGAGAGAGAGAGATAGATAGATAGATAGATAGATAGATAGATAGATAGATAGATAGATAGATAATTGTGTACATCTCAAAATACAAAAATACTACATTCCAGAACTGATTACTTTTAATTGATGATGCTAAAAACAAGTTATATTAAAATCAAGCAACCGACAATAAATAAGAGACGATATTTTCTGTTGGCTACCCGGGCTATTAATTATAATCTCCTAGCTATACCGACACCGGTTCTTTGTTGCGTTTCAAGATTTACTCATACAGTGTCGCCGTCGCTTTTGTCGATCTTCTCTTTTTCAGCTCTTCATTCACCGTTTGTATTGTCACCTGAAGCTGATTACTTGATAGAATTGAAAGTACTCGTCATATATTTGGATTTTTTTCGAGGCTGAAACAAAAAAAAGATAATCAAACATAGTTTAAAAGATTGAGAATCGTATAACTAAAAAATAACATTCGCTTGTGTGTTACACTATCAGCTAAAATGAATGAATGATTAATAAATACATACACTATATGCATATATATATATATATATATATATATATATATATACATATAACGGCCAAATATACGAAACTCATAATATTGACTCACGGGAATTATATAGAAATACTTTTTTTATTTTTTTATTTTTGCATATTTTTTTATATCTCTTTAAATCTCATCCGGTTTAAATCTCAACTGTTATTTTTCACCCTCCCCCTTTTTTCAAACCTTGTTACACGTTTCTTACACTAAAGTTAAACAAACATACACACCACTCTAAGCAAATGACGCGTCCAAACGAGAGTGACACGTGACTTCACATTTCCGAAACAGAAGACAACAGAGGCTGAAGAAAGCCGGATGGCTAAGTCCTTTCGTGCTTGAAACGGACGGTGCGAATGTTGTACTAATTTTTCTGTACCAAAAAAAAATAAATATTACGCTCTTAATTGTTATATTTTTAACTTTAATTCTTAATTAATCGAACACTCTGCTGGCATTTTTCCTGCTATATTACAAAGAAGTTATATATATATATATATATATATATATATATATATATATATATATATATATATATATATATATATATATATATGGGTTGGTGTGTATGTGTTTGGGTATGTGTGTTAGAGTGTTGAATTGATCCACTGACGTTTCAACGTGCTAAAATATGCTTCCCGGAAGATATTTGGTGCAAAAGGTGCCATTCGTTTCTAGAAACCATCTGGGACTATTTGTAACATTGTCACCGAAGCGTGTGACATTTTACGAACGTAAATAAAAAACAAACAATACTTTGCGCCCCTTCGTGTACTTGCCCAGATGGCACCGGACATCTTATGACACGTTTCGTTCAAACGCATCTCCGTACAGAATCGCTCACGTGTTGTTAACCGGAGTAGATGTTATCATTATTTTGTTCTTCGCAGCAACAGAATGGTTACCTGTACTTTTTGCCAACAGGATTGTCTATTTTTTTACTAACGGGTCACCGCTAGGACAAAGTTGGGCAATGAAAAACACTATAAGCAGATTATGAACGATGGTTGGAATGGGCAGAATTTCAAAATCCAAGTCGACGGCTCAACAAGTATTTGAAAACATTGGACTTGAAAACGGCAAGCTTATAGTCAGTTGTGAATCAGCCCCTAATATTTTGTTCCAGAGACAGAACGTTCTAAAAATAATTTATGTTCATGGAAGTGTCGTTTGATGTTAAGTACCGACAGAGAAAGAAAGAGAGAGAGAGAGAGAGAGGGGGGAAAAGAAAGAGAGAAAGAGAGAGAAAGAGAGAGAGAAAGAGAAGAACAAAAACGAGAAAGAGAGAGAAATGGAAGAGACATATTTTTTTCTGGGGTTGTAGCCAGATGAATTTTGTTGGTGTATGTCTACACGTTGGGGAACCAGAGATTGGAGCTCAGTTGATCACCTACTATTAATATAGCGATAGAGTAGAGGGAGATTAGCAACATATATTCGATATGTTATACACACATGGAGACACTATCTTGCCGTTGGTGTGTGTCCTATGATGCAATTATATATATATATATATATATATATATATATATATATATATATATATATATATATATATATATATATATAAGAAATAATTATAATGTGAATTACATTATTTTGATCAGATGGATACACGAATGGAATCTAATTTAAATTAAAAGCGACAAGCTCGATTATCAGAAATTAGATAGAGTTTATAAATATATTTATTTCGAGATTTATATTGTTACTAGCGGGGCTACCCGGCGTTGCTCGGGGTCATAAAAACATAATTGAAGAAAAATTGCGTATGTAACATCTTTATATTAAAACTTCTATTTCTCTCCTTCTCTCTCTATAGCTGTCTCTTTATCTTTCTACTTTTCTCTACCCTGGTCGCTACTTTTAAATTTTGCCTTTTGCGAAAGCTGTTTCTTCCCCACCATTTCATCCTACGTTTCACAGGGCAATAGTATGACTTATTTCTATAAAAAGTACCACCACTGTCTGCGCCTTCTATATAGGTACTTATAACCGCCCCGGTGTTCATACTATATATTTTGAATCCCCTCATGATATCCTTCATCATTTTAACTCCCCTCGTTATATTCATCATTTTCGATCTCCTCATACTATTAATCATTTTCAATCCCCTCATAATATTCTTCATCATTTTCAATCTCCTCATACTATTAATCATTTTCAATCCCCTCATAATATTCTTGCTCATTTTCAATCCTCTCGTAATATTCCTCATCATTTTCAATCCGCTCATGATATTCTTAATAATTTTCAATACTCTCATGATATTCTTCATTTTTTCAATCCTCTCATGATATTCTTCATTATTTTTAATCCCCTCATGATATTCTTCATCATTTTCAATCCCCTCATGATATTATTCATCATTTTAAATCCCCTCATGGTATTCTTCATCATTTCCAATCCTGTCAGTCTATTCTTCATCATTTTCAATCCTGTCAGACTATTCTTCATCATTTTCAATCCTCTCATGACATTCTTCATCATTTTCAATCCCCTCATGATAGTCTTCATCATTTTCAATCCCCTCATGATAGTCTTCATCATTTTCAAACGTCTCATGATAGTCTTCATCATTTTCAATCCTCTCATGAAAGTCTTCATCCTTTTCAATCCTCTCATGAAAGTCTTCATCCTTTTCAATCCTCTCATGAAAGTCTTCATCCTTTTCAATCCTCTCATGATAGTCTTTATCATAGCTCTATATAGGATATTGAGCACTTTTCTCCCGGACAACGCCGAGTACTTTGAAAATCAAGGAGGCCTCATGAGCACTACTGAAATCACTTACGTATCCTCTCTCCTTCTGATCTGCGAAATAGTCCAAAGGGGAACAAAGATGGCGTTAAAATATTTTCCAAACCTATCACTACAGTAGCTCTATCTAAGACATTGAGCACTTTTCTCCCGGACAACGCTGAGTACTTTAATAATAAAGGAGGCCTCCTGCGGAATACTGATATCACTTAGGTATCCTCTCTCCTTCTGATCTGCGAAATAGTCCAAAGGGGAACGAAGATGGCGTTAAAATATTTTCCAAACCTATCACTACAGTAGCTCTATCTAGGATATTGAGCACTTTTCTCCGAGACAACGCCGAGTACTTTGAAAATCGAGGAGGCTTTATGAGCACTCCTGAAATCCCTAAGGTATCCTCTCTCCTTCTGATCTGCGAAATAGTCCAAAGGGGTACGAAGATGGCGTTAAAATATTTTCCAAACCTATCACTACAGTAGCTCTATCTAGGACATTGAGCACTTTTATCCCGGACAACGCCGAGTACTTTGATAATCAAGGAAGCCTCCTGGGGACTACTGAAATCACTTAGGTATCCTCTCTCCTTCTGATCTGCGAAATAGTCCAAAGGTGAACGAAGATTGCGTTAAAATATTTTCCAAACAAATCACTACAGTAGCTCTATCTAGGATATTGAGCACTTTTCTCCCAGACAATGCCGAGTACTTTGAAAATCGAGAGGGCTTCATGAACACCCATGAAATTCCTCAGGTATCCTCTCTCCTTCTGATCTGCGAAATAGTCCAAAGGGGAACGAAGATGGCGTTAAAATATTTTCCAAAACCTATCACTACAGTAGCTCTATCTAGGACATTGAGCACTTTTCTCCGGGACAACGCCGAGTACTTTGAAAATCGAGGAGGCTTCATGAGCACTCCTTAAATCCCTAAGGTATCCTCTCTCCTTCTGATCTGCGAAATAGTCCAAAGGGGAACGAAGACGGCGTTAAAATATTTTCCAAAACTATCACTACAGTAGCTCTATCTAGGACATTGAGCACTTTTCTCCCGGACAACGCCGAGTACTTTGATAATCAAGGAGGCCTCCTGGGGACCACTGAAATGACTTAGGTATCCTCTCTCCTTCTGATCTGTGAAATAGTCCAAAGGGGAACGAAGACGGCGTTAAAATATTTTCCAAACCTATCACTACAGTAGCTCTATCTAGGATATTGGGCACTTTTCTCCCGTTCAACGCCGAGTATTTCAAAATCAAAGAGGCCTCCTGAGCACTACTGAAATAACTCTTATCGATTACCCCATCCTTTTCGGCGTAGATGCTGTTAAAATATTATCCAAATCTATCACTACAGTAGCTCTATCTAGGACATTGAGCACTTTTTTCCCGGACAACGCCGAGTACTTTGAAAATCAAAGAGGCCTCCTGGGGACTACTGAAATCAGTTAGGTATCCTCCCTCCTTTTCATCTGCAAAATTTTCCAAAGGGAGACGAAGATGGCGTTAAAATATTTTCAAAACCTATCACTACAGTAGCTCTATCTAGGATATTGAGCACTTTTCTCCCGGACAACGCCGAGTACTTTGAAAATCGAGGAGGCTTTATGAGCACTCCTGAAATCCCTTAGGTATCCTCTCTCCTTCTGATCTGCGAAATAGTCCAAAGGGGAACGAAGATGGCGTTAAAATATTTTCCAAACCTATCACTACAGTAGCTCTATCTAGGACATTGAGCACTTTTCTCCTGGACAACGCCGAGTACTTTGAAAATCAAGGAGGCCTCCTGGTGACTACTGATATCACTTAGGTATCCTCTCTCCTTCTGATCTGCGAAATAGTCCAAAGGGGAACGAAGATGGCGTTAAAATATTTTCCAAACCTATCACTACAGTAGCTCTATCTAGGACATTGAGCACTTTTCTCCTGGACAACGCCGAGTACTTTGAAAATCAAGGAGGCCTCCTGGTGACTACTGATATCACTTAGGTATCCTCTCTCCTTCTGATCTGCGAAATAGTCCAAAGGGGAACGAAGATGGCGTTAAAATATTTTCCAAACCTATCACTACAGTAGCTCTATCTAGGATATTGAGCACTTTTCTCCCGGACAACGCCGAGTACTTTGAAAATCGAGAAGGCTTCATGAACACCCATGAAATCCCTTAGGTATCCTCTCTCCTTCTGATCTGCGAAATAGTCCAAAGGGAAACGAAGATGGCGTTAAAATATTTTCCAAACTTATCACTACAGTAGCTCTATCTAACATATTGAGCACTTTTCTCCCGGACAACGCCGAGTATTTCAAAACAAAGAGGCCTCCTGAGCACTACTGAAATAACTCTTATCGATTACCCCATCCTTTTCAGCGTAGATGCTGTTAAAATATTATCCAAACCTATCACTACAGTTGCCCTATCTAGGACATTGAGCAATTTTCTCCCGGACAACGCCGAGTACTTTGATAATCAAGGAGGCTTCCTGGGGACTACTGAAATCACTTAGGTATCCTCTCTCCTCCTGATCTGCGAAATAGTCTAAAGGGTAACAGAGACGGCGTTAAAATATTTTCCAAACCTATCACTACAGTAGCTCTATCTAGGATATTGAGCACTTTTCTCCCGGACAACGCCGAGTATTTCAAAATCAAAGAGGCCTCCTGAGAACTACTGAAATAACTCTTATCGATTACCCCATCCTTTTCAGCGTAGATGCTGTTAAAATATTATCCAAACCTATCACTACAGTAGCTCTATCTAGGACATTGAGCACTTTTTTCCCGGACAACGCCGAGTACTTTGAAAATCAAAGAGGCCTCCTGGGGACTACTGAAATCAGTTAGGTATCCTCCCTCCTTTTCATCTGCAAAATTGTCCAAAGGAAGACGAAGATGGCGTTAAAATATTTTCTAAACCTATCACTACAGTAGCTCTATCTAGGATATTGAGCACTTTTCTCCTGGACAACGCCGAGTACTTTGACAATCGAGGAGGCTTTATGAGCACTCCTGAAATCCCTTAGGTATCCTCTCTCCTTCTGATCTGCGAAATAGTCCAAAGGGGAACAGAAACGGGCGTTAAAATATTTTCCAAACCTATCACTACAGTAGCTCTATCTAGGACATTGAGCACTTTTCTCCCGGACAACGCCGAGTACTTTGATAATCAAGGAGGCCTCCTGGGGACTACTGATATCACTTAGGTATCCTCTCTCCTTCTGATCTGCGAAATAGTCCAAAGGGGAACGAAGATGGCGTTAAAATATTTTCCAAACCTATCACTACAGTAGCTCTATCTAGGATATTGAGCACTTTTCTCCCGGACAACGCCGAGTACTTTGAAAATCAAGAAGGCTTCATGAACACCCATGAAATCCCTTAGGTATCCTCTCTCCTTCTGATCTGCGAAATAATCCAAAGGAGAACGAAGATGGCGTTAAAATATTTTCCAAAACCTATCACTACAGTAGCTCTATCTAGGACATTGAGCACTTTTCTCCCGGACAACGCCGAGTACTTTGATAATCAAGGAGGCCTCCTGGCTACTACTGAAATCACTTAGGTACCCTCTCCTCTTTCTGATCTGCGAAATAGTCCAAAGGGAAACGAAGGTGGCGTTAAAATATTTTCCAAACCTATCACTACATTAGCTCTATCTAGGATATTGAGCACTTTTTTCCCGGACAACGCCGAGTATTTCAAAATCAAAGAGGCCTCCTGAGCACTACTGAAATAACTCTTATCGATTACCCCATCCTTTTTAGCGTATATGCTGTTAAAATATTATCCAAACCTATCACTACAGTAGCTCTATCTAGGACATTGAGCACTTTTTTCCCGGACAACGCCGAGTACTTTGAAAATCAAAGAGGCCTCCTGGGGACTACTGAAATCAGTTAGGTATCCTCCCTCCTTTTCAGCTGCAAAATTGTCCAAAGGGAAACAGAGATGGCGTTAAAATATATTCTAAACCTATCACTACAGTAGCTCTATCTAGGATATTGAGCACTTTTCTCCGGGACAACGCCGAGTACTTTGAAAATCGAGGAGGCTTCATGAGCACTCCTGAAATCCCTTAGGTATCCTCTCTCCTTCTGATCTTCGAAATAGTCCAAAGGAAAACGAAGATGGCGTTAAAATATTATCCAAACCTATCACTACAGTAGCTCTATCTAGGACATTGAGCACTTTTATCCCGGACAACGCCGAAATCCTTGTATAATCAAGGAAGCCTCCTGGGGACTACTGAAATCACTTAGGTATCCTCTCTCCTTCTGATCTGCGAAATAGTCCAAAGGTGAACGAAGATGGCGTTAAAATATTTTCGAAACAAATCACTACAGTAGCTCTATCTAGGATATTGAGCACTTTTCTCCCGGACAACGCCGAGTACTTTGAAAATCGAGGAGGCTTCATGAACACCCATGAAATCCCTTAGGTATCCTCTCTCCTTCTGATCTGCGAAATAGTCTAAAGGGGAACGAAGATGGCGTTAAAATATTTTCCAAAACCTATCACTACAGTAGCTCTATCTAGGACATTGAGCACTTTTCTCCCGGACAACGCCGAGTACTTTGAAAGTCGAGGAGGCTTCATGAGCACTCCTGAAATCCCTTAGGTATCCTCTCTCCTTCTGATCTGCGAAATAGTCCAAAGAGGAACGAAGATGGCGTTAAAATATTTTCCAAAACTATCACTACAGTAGCTCTATCTAGGACATTGAGCACTTTTCTCCCGGACCACGCCGAGTACTTTGATAATCAAGGAGGCCTCCTGGGGACTACTGAAATCAGTTAGGTATCCTCCCTCCTTTTCATCTGCAAAATTGTCCAAAGGGGAACGAAGATGGCGTTAAAATATTTTCTAAACCTATCACTACAGTAGCTCTATCTAGGATATTGAGCACTTTTTTCCCGGACAACTCCGAGTACTTTGAAAATCAAAGAGCCCTCCTGGGGACTACTGAAATCAGTTAGGTATCCTTACTCCTTTTCATCTGCAAAATTGTCCAAAGGGGAACGAAGATAGCGTTAAAATATTTTCTAAACCTATCACTACAGTAGCTCTATCTAGGATATTGAGCACTTTTCTCCCGGACAACGCCGAGTACTTTGAAAATCGAGGAGGCGACATGAGCACTCCTGAAATCCCTTAGGTATCCTCTCTCATTCTGATCTGCGAAATAGTCCAAAGGGGAACGAAGATGGCGTTAAAATATTTTCCAAACCTATCACTACAGTAGCTCTATCTAGGATATTGAGCACTTTTCTCCCGGACAACGCCGAGTACTTTGAAAATCAAGAAGGCTTCATGAACACCCATGAAATCCCTTAGGTATCCTCTCTCCTTCTGATCTGCGAAATAATCCAAAGGAGAACGAAGATGGCGTTAAAATATTTTCCAAAACCTATCACTACAGTAGCTCTATCTAGGACATTGAGCACTTTTCTCCCGGACAACGCCGAGTACTTTGATAATCAAGGAGGCCTCCTGGCTACTACTGAAATCACTTAGGTACCCTCTCCTCTTTCTGATCTGCGAAATAGTCCAAAGGGAAACGAAGGTGGCGTTAAAATATTTTCCAAACCTATCACTACATTAGCTCTATCTAGGATATTGAGCACTTTTTTCCCGGACAACGCCGAGTATTTCAAAATCAAAGAGGCCTCCTGAGCACTACTGAAATAACTCTTATCGATTACCCCATCCTTTTTAGCGTATATGCTGTTAAAATATTATCCAAACCTATCACTACAGTAGCTCTATCTAGGACATTGAGCACTTTTTTCCCGGACAACGCCGAGTACTTTGAAAATCAAAGAGGCCTCCTGGGGACTACTGAAATCAGTTAGGTATCCTCCCTCCTTTTCAGCTGCAAAATTGTCCAAAGGGAAACAGAGATGGCGTTAAAATATTTTCTAAACCTATCACTACAGTAGCTCTATCTAGGATATTGAGCACTTTTCTCCGGGACAACGCCGAGTACTTTGAAAATCGAGGAGGCTTCATGAGCACTCCTGAAATCCCTTAGGTATCCTCTCTCTTTCTGATCTTCGAAATAGTCCAAAGGAAAACGAAGATGGCGTTAAAATATTATCCAAACCTATCACTACAGTAGCTCTATCTAGGACATTGAGCACTTTTATCCCGGACAACGCCGAAATCCTTGTATAATCAAGGAAGCCTCCTGGGGACTACTGAAATCACTTAGGTATCCTCTCTCCTTCTGATCTGCGAAATAGTCCAAAGGTGAACGAAGATGGCGTTAAAATATTTTCGAAACAAATCACTACAGTAGCTCTATCTAGGATATTGAGCACTTTTCTCCCGGACAACGCCGAGTACTTTGAAAATCGAGGAGGCTTCATGAACACCCATGAAATCCCTTAGGTATCCTCTCTCCTTCTGATCTGCGAAATAGTCTAAAGGGGAACGAAGATGGCGTTAAAATATTTTCCAAAACCTATCACTACAGTAGCTCTATCTAGGACATTGAGCACTTTTCTCCCGGACAACGCCGAGTACTTTGAAAGTCGAGGAGGCTTCATGAGCACTCCTGAAATCCCTTAGGTATCCTCTCTCCTTCTGATCTGCGAAATAGTCCAAAGAGGAACGAAGATGGCGTTAAAATATTTTCCAAAACTATCACTACAGTAGCTCTATCTAGGACATTGAGCACTTTTCTCCCGGACCACGCCGAGTACTTTGATAATCAAGGAGGCCTCCTGGGGACTACTGAAATCAGTTAGGTATCCTCCCTCCTTTTCATCTGCAAAATTGTCCAAAGGGGAACGAAGATGGCGTTAAAATATTTTCTAAACCTATCACTACAGTAGCTCTATCTAGGATATTGAGCACTTTTTTCCCGGACAACTCCGAGTACTTTGAAAATCAAAGAGGCCTCCTGGGGACTACTGAAATCAGTTAGGTATCCTTACTCCTTTTCATCTGCAAAATTGTCCAAAGGGGAACGAAGATAGCGTTAAAATATTTTCTAAACCTATCACTACAGTAGCTCTATCTAGGATATTGAGCACTTTTCTCCCGGACAACGCCGAGTACTTTGAAAATCGAGGAGGCTTCATGAGCACTCCTGAAATCCCTTAGGTATCCTCTCTCATTCTGATCTGCGAAATAGTCCAAAGGGGAACGAAGATGGCGTTAAAATATTTTCCAAACCTATCACTACAGTAGCTCTATCTAGGATATTGAGCACTTTATTCCCGGACAACGCCGAGTATTTCAAAATCAAAGAGGCCTCCTGAGCACTACTGAAATAACTCTTATCGATTACCCCATCCTTTTTAGCGTAGATGCTGTTAAAATATTATCCAAACCTATCACTACAGTAGCTCTATCTAGGATATTGAGCACTTTTCTCCCGGACAACGCCGAGTACTTTGACAATCGAGGAGGCTTTATGAGCACTCCTGAAATCCCTTAGGTATCCTCTCTCCTTCTGATCTTCGAAATAGTCCAAAGGGAAACGAAGATGGCGTTAAAATATTATCCAAACCTATCACTACAGTAGCTCTATCTAGGACATTGAGCACTTTTATCCCGGACAACGCCGAGTACTTTGATAATCAAGGAAGCCTCCTGGGGACTACTGAAATCACTTAGGTATCCTCTCTCCTTCTGATCTGCGAAATAGTCCAAAGGTGAACGAAGATGGCGTTAAAATATTTTCCAAACAAATCACTACAGTAGCTCTATCTAGGATATTGAGCACTTTTCTCCCGGACAACGCCGAGTACTTTGAAAATCGAGGAGGCTTCATGAACACCCATGAAATCCCTAAGGTATCCTCTCTCCTTCTGATCTGCGAAATAGTCCAAAGGGGAACGAAGATGGCGTTAAAATATTTTCCAAAACCTATCACTACAGTAGCTCTATCTAGGACATTGAGCACTTTTCTCCCGGACAACGCCGAGTACTTTGAAAATCGAGGAGGCTTCATGAGCACTCCTTAAATCCCTTAGGTATCCTCTCTCCTTCTGATCTGCGCAATAGTCCAAAGAGGAACGAAGACGGCGTTAAAATATTTTCCAAAACTATCACTACAGTAGCTCTATCTAGGACATTGAGCACTTTTCTCCCGGACCACGCCGAGTACTTTGATAATCAAGGAGGCCTCCTGGGGACTACTGAAATCAGTTAGGTATCCTCCCTCCTTTTCATCTGCAAAATTGTCCAAAGGGGAACAGAGATGGCGTTAAAATATTTTCTAAACCTATCACTACAGTAGCTCTATCTAGGATATTGAGCACTTTTTTCCCGGACAACGCCGAGTACTTTGAAAATCAAAGAGGCCTCCTGGGGACTACTGAAATCAGTTAGGTATCCTTCCTGCTTTTCATCTGCAAAATTGTCTAAAGGGGAACGAAGATGGCGTTAAAATATTTTCTAAACCTATCACTACAGTAGCTCTATCTAGGATATTGAGCACTTTTCTCCCGGACAACGCCGAGTACTTTGAAAATCGAGGAGGCTTCATGAGCACTCCTGAAATCCCTTAGGTATCCTCTCTCTTTCTGATCTGCGAAATAGTCCAAAGGGGAACGAAGATTGCGTTAAAATATTTTCCAAACCTATCACTACAGTAGCTCTATCTAGGATATTGAGCACTTTTTTCCCGGACAACGCCGAGTATTTCAAAATCAAAGAGGCCTCCTGAGCACTACTGAAATAACTCTTATCGATTACCCCATCCTTTTTAGCGTAGATGCTGTTAAAATATTATCCAAACCTATTACTAGAGTAGCTCTATCTCGGACATTGAGCACTTTCTCCCGGACAACGCCGAGTACTTTGAAAATCAAAGAGGCCTCCTGGGGATTACTTAAATCAGTTAGGTATCCTCCCTCCTTTTCAGCTGCAAAATTGTCCAAAGGGAAACAGAGATGGCGTTAAAATATTTTCTAAACCTATCACTACAGTAGCTCTATCTAGGATATTGAGCACTTTTCTCCGGGACAACGCCGAGTACTTTGAAAATCAAGGAGGCTTTATGAGCACTCCTGAAATCCCTTAGGTATCCTCTCTCCTTCTGATCTTTGAAATAGTCTAAAGGGTAACGAAGATGGCGTTAAAATATTATCCAAACCTATCACTACAGTAGCTCTATCTAGGACATTGAGCACTTTTCTCCCGGACAACGCCGAGTACTTTGAAAATCGAGGAGGCTTCATGAGCACTCCTGAAATCCCTTAGGTATCCTGTCTCCTTCTGATCTGCGAAATAGTCCAAAGGGGAACGAAGATGGCGTTAAAATATTTTCCAAACCTATCACTACAGTAGCTCTATCTAGGATATTGAGCACTTTTTCCCGGACAACGCCGAGTATTTCAAAATCAAAGAGGCCTCCCGAGCACTACTGAAATAACTCTTATCGATTACCCCATCCTTTTTAGCGTAGATGCTGTTAAAATATTATCCAAACCTATCACTACAGTAGCTCTATCTAGGAAATTGAGCACTTTTTTCCCGGACAACGCCGAGTACTTTGAAAATCAAAGAGGCCTCCTGGGGACTACTGAAATCAGTTAGGTATCCTCCCTCCTTTTCAGCTGCAAAATTGTCCAAAGGGAAACAGAGATGGCGTTAAAATATTTTCTAAACCTATCACTACAGTAGCTCTATCTAGGATATTGAGCACTTTTCTCCGGGACAACGCCGAGTACTTTGAAAATCGAGGAGGCTTTATGAGCACTCTTGAAATCCCTTAAGTATCCTCTCTCTTTCTGATCTTCGAAATAGTCCAAAGGGAAACGAAGATGGCGTTAAAATATTATCCAAACCTATCACTACAGTAGCTCTATCTAGGACATTGAGCACTTTTATCCCGGACAACGCCGAGTACTTTGATAATCAAGGAAGCCTCCTGGGGACTACTGAAATCACTTAGGTATCCTCTCTCCTTCTGATCTGCGAAATAGTCCAAAGGTGAACGAAAATGGCGTTAAAATATTTTCCAAACAAATGACTACAGTAGCTCTATCTAGGATATTGAGCACTTTTCTCCCGGACAACGCCGAGTACTTTGAAAATCGAGGAGGCTTCATGAACACCCATGAAATCCCTTAGGTATCCTCTCTCCTTCTGATCTGCGAAATAGTCCAAAGGGGAACGAAGATGGCGTTAAAATATTTTCCAAAACCTATCACTACAGTAGCTCTATCTAGGACATTGAGCACTTTTCTCCCGGACAACGCCGAGTACTTTGAAAATCGAGGAGGCTTCATGAGCACTCCTGAAATCCCTTAGGTATCTTCTCTCCTTCTGATCTGCGAAATAGTCCAAAGAGGAACGAAGACGGCGTTAAAATATTTTCCAAAACTATCACTACAGTAGCTCTATCTAGGACATTGAGCACTTTTCTCCCGGACCACGCCGAGTACTTTGATAATCAAGGAGGCCTCCTGGGGACTACTGAAATCAGTTAGGTATCCTCCCTCCTTTTCATCTGCAAAATTGTCCAAAGGGGAACGAAGATGGCGTTAAAATATATTCTAAACCTATCACTACAGTAGCTCTATCTAGGATATTGAGCACTTTTTTCCCGGACAACGCCGAGTACTTTGAAAATCGAGGAGGCTTTATGAGCACTCCTGAAATCCCTTAGGTATCCTCTCTCCTTCTGATCTTCGAAATAGTCCAAAGGGTAACAAAGATGGCGTTAAAATATTATCCAAACCTATCACTACAGTAGCTCTATCTAGGACATTGAGCACTTTTCTACCGGACAACGCCGATTACTTTGAAAATCGAGGAGGCTTTATGAGCACTACTGAAATCCCTTAGGTATCCTCTCTCCTTCTGATCTGCGAAATCGTCCAAAGGGGAACGAAGATGGTGTTAAAATATTTTCCAAACCTATCACTACAGTAGCTCTATCTAGGATATTGAGCACTTTTCTCCCGGACAACGCCGAGTATTTCAAAATCAAAGAGGCCTCCTGGGGACTAATGAAATAACTCTTATCCATTCCCCCATCCTTTTCAGCGTAGATTCTGTTAAAATATTATCCGAACCTATCACTACAGTAGCTCTATCTAGGACATTGAGCACTTTTTTCCCGGACAACGCCGAGTACTTTGAAAATCAAAGAGGCCTCCTGGGGACTACTGAAATCAGTTAGGTATCCTCCCTCGTTTTCATTTGCAAAATTGTCCAAAGGGGAACGAAGATGGCGTTAAAATATTTTCTAAACCTATCACTACAGTAGCTCTATCTAGGATATTGAGCACTTTTCTCCCGGACAACGCCGAGTACTTTGAAAATCGAGGAGGCTTCATGAGCACTACTGAAATCCCTTAGGTATCCTCTCTCCTTCTGATCTGCCAAATAGTCCTGAGGCGCTGATACCGGCGAATGCCGACATTCCCCCTCCCCAGATTTCGCCTGAGGCGCTTATACCGACGAATGCCGACATTCCCCCTCCCCGGATTTCGCCTGAGTCGCTCACACTTCAACACTGCTCAAAAAAGGAGTAGATAATGGATGGGATGAGGGCATCATGACAACGGAACCGATACGACCCTACCTCAACACTTCTCAAAAAAGGAGGAGATAATGCATGGGATGAGGGCATCATGACAACGGAACCGATACGACCCTACCTCAACACTTCTCAAAAAAGGAGGAGATAATGCATGGGAATAGGTCATCATGACAACGGAACCGATACGACCCTACCTCAACACTTCTCAAAAAAGGAGGAGATAATGCATGGGATGAGGGCATCATGACAACGGAACCGATACGACCCTACCTCAACACTTCTCAAAAAAGGAGGAGGTAATTCATGGGATGAGCACATCCTGACAACGGAACCGATACTATTCTACATCTACACTTCTCAAAAAAGGAAGAGGTAATGCATGGGATCAGTGCATCATGACAACGGAACCGATACTACCCTACCTCTACACTTCTCAAAAAAGGAGGAGGTAATGCTCACACCGGCGAATACCGTAACCCCCCCCCCCCCAATTTGGCCTGAAAGGAGGAGGTAATTCCTATCATGATAACAGAACGGCCACAGGGAGGGAGGGGGGAGGAATATTAGCGTCTATTAATAATTAAGAAAGAAAGTGTGAGAGGGAAAAATGACAGAAAGGAAAACTGCCACTCTCTGACGTCATGATGACCTGATATAACCGGACACAATTTAGAGCAAGACCGGGTACATCCGGCAAGGGATTATGGGACAGGTTAGGATGTTATTGAGCAACCCTTGTTTTACTACACACTCTTAACGTAGGATTCCTATGTTGTTATTGATGCAACCGGACAGAAGTTATTGGATGATCTGATACAACCGGACACAATTTAGGGCAAGACCGGGTACATCCGGCAAGGGATTATGGGATGTTTACAGTGACTTGGCATTTTTATCGGATTAGTACATAAATACGTTAGATTATTTCGAATTTACTACATAATAACGTTGAAATTTCGTGTAAAATACGAAAAAACTGCTACCTTTTGTCGGAAAGTGGTCCGGTTGACTGTCAGCGAGTGAATCGATTTTCGCGATTTTTAGATATTTTACATCCGGGATTTGTGCGGTCCTGTAGATGTCAACTTTTTGACATGTCGTCGGGTAGTTTTTGAGGAGATACTGGACATACAAACAAACAAACAAACATACAAACAGACAACTGCCCTTTATATAAGAGATATCATATAATAATAACCCACACCATATATATATATATATATATATATATATATATATATATATATATATATATATATATATATATATATATATTCTTTTCTATTAATGTGTGTGTCTGTTAAATTAACTTTCTCTGTGCAGTCCCACTATGTCACGCCCCAAGCGACGAATTATTTAATCATTCTACCCGGTCAGATTTGACGCAACGAAATGTACAATTCTGTTCAGATTCTCGAGTTCGACATTAAGCTTGACCTGTAGATATTTGGAGTTTACATCGGCCGAATCGTTGTCAAAATAGCATCCAAAATGAGAACAGTAGTTAAAATAATCCAAATAATACAAATGATCAATCTTCATCTTAAAAAAAAATACATCTGATGACTTTTCGTGAATTCCCATATTTAAGGCTAGGAATTCTTCATAAGCGTTTCATGTATTCAATTATTATTCAAATATCTATGAAAAAACTACTTGTTTTTATTTTCTAAGTATTAAGTTTGACTACATTTACGCAAATTCTTTCGAATCGGCACGTTGTCCTACTAAGGTGTATTAAACATATAAAAGGGCTTCGTTTAGAGCAATCTGGTTTCAGTCAACTAGAAAGAATTTTGTCAAACTTTAATTAAATTTTAGTCCAGCGAAGTATTTTGATTAATGATATCGGACGAAGTAGTTACAAACAAAGATGATGAAGAATTGCATAAATTTAAGGACAGTAGGAAGACGTTTAAAGAAAATGTCTAAGATTGGCACTTGGAAAGGCAACTGACAAAAATAACTAATTTCCCACGGGGCAGATTGTTAGGAATGACCCAGTTCGCTGCCCCTTGTAAAAAAAGGAGTCATGAATTCTAGATGTTGCAGTAGAAAATCTGCACATTCGCCTCGGTGTATATATATATATATATATATATATATATATATATATATATATATATATATATATATATATATATATATATATATATATTCGAGCTGATAACAATGAACAAATACACAAACTTCAAGACCTTTTCCAAAAAAACTCTGTTCTTAAGTTCAACATAGAACTGAACGTAAATAATTAAATCCTATACCTAGATGTGTTTATTTACGCCTCTAATAAATCGTTTAACACGTCCACTTATAAAGAAACATCCAGATTAAATGTTAGTCTTTTAAATTTCAAGAGTGAGTGTCCCTATCACTACAAAATAGTTATTTTTTTGAAATCTATAAAACCGTGCTAAATTAACTTCCTCCTCAAGAAAAATACTATTCATTGAAGGAAAAAATATGAAACAACTACTTATTTACAACGAAGTCCCTAATTATATCGTTGATGAATAAAAAAAAATTAAAAATTTGAAACTTAAACAACACCAGTACAAATAATAATAATATTCAACTACACAATTCAAACAATATTAACATATACTATTGTAATCAAATGCAACCAAACTTCAGATTAGAAGCAAAAGCAATGCACACTATTATACACAGATACAAATCCCTAATCGACAATAAGAATAAAATTAAACACATTATTTACTATAAGAAATTTGAAAGCCAAAATCGTGTAGTAAAAACTAACTCAAAAACATCTAGAAAGAACTAATGTTATTTATAAGTTTAAATTTCCTTTGGGAAAATGTAACTCCCATAATAATAATAAAGCTAATAGCTACATTGGTATTACAAGCACTACCCTATCCACCGCCTCACCATACATCTTGTAAACTCTAGCTCAATTTACCAACATCTACAAATACATAATTGTCCTCCCTCTGATTTAAGACAAATTCTAGTAAATAACACTTAAATTATACATTCCGAAACCAATTAAAATACTTAAAAATACTGGAAGTTATCTACATAACAACACAACAACCTAAAATTAACAACATCACATAGGAAACCAGTGGAAACATTATAAAATTATTTACGTAATGCGATTTTGTCATGTGATTCTATCCAGCGTTGCTGCATTTAAACAGTCAACGACTTTCTGGAACAATGCGAAACACGTTATATGCGCGTTCCTTCGCGGTCTTTTAAACAATTATCTCATTTCTCGAACTTTTTTGGTCATTTGCTTTTCACACCTGAGGATGATTCGACGAAGAATCGAAACGCTCATGAAACCTGGGAAACCTATAGAATATTGATTTTTTTAAATTTTTATACAAGAAAAGTATCAGAAAAAAAATAAAAAGGTATAATAAAACAGACGAATTCTGTTAATTTTGACAATGTTTAATAAATTAGGAAATATTGTCGAAATACACAATATATATATATATATGCATATATATATATATATATATATATGTCTAGTTGGCACTGAAGAGCGGTGATACAGCGAAACAGTTTATATGTGAATGACTATACAAAACTCGTTTTCTTGGGTAGAGCTTATTTGTAAGGATATCACACACTGCCAGTGACTTTAAGGCATAGCTCATTGGGTAAAACTAATTCGATTTCTCGGTACTTGACAATGTTTTCTTTGAGATATCACTTACATTCGGTCAGTGTCGGACAATTGCGCAGGGTTAGAGACGCCGACTATCAGTTCGACTGTTGAGTTTCAATCTCGGCTTGTGGCACTAACTGGTGTAGCCGCACTGAAAAGCTGTGATACAGCCAAACAGTATGTGTGTTGATGAATATATATATATATATATATATATATATATATATATATATATATATATATATATATATATATATATACAAGGCAGCTTTAACATTTATTTATAGTCATCTACTAGCGTTATTTATAAGCCAATAGACTAATATTTCCGGTAGAGGTTAAACTGATTCTTTTGTTGTACATAATTGTTTCAGATAAAATAACGGAGATGATTATCATCAAAATCTTATCAATTTTCCGTAAGATTAAATTCTGTACTATCCATCTATGAATCGGCATTAAATCTTAGGATTCAAGCTTGGAGGAACAGGCGAACAATTCTAGATTTCGTTTTTTTGATCTGGTTGCTTGCTTCTAAAAGAGGTCGGTGGATTTCTGAGAAACATTAGCTGTTTAAAAAGGAAAGTTCTTAATTTTCTTTTTTGATAAATAATTGGCGGCTGTTCTGCAGAAAAGTTTTTTTTTTAATTCTGGAAAATATACTTTAGAAAATTAAGTGTCTCTTTCTGGATCAAATTAGAAGAGGCTGGCAATTACATTCTGGAAGAGTGTTCCTTTCTTTGAGAATATTTTGATTTGTTATATTTTTATTATTAATTTATTTTTTGCATTATTACAAGTTAATACTTGGTGTGAGGTATACCTAGATGTTGTTTTACAGAAAACGGAATATATAATTGGTTGAGCGTGCCTTTGATTTTAAGATATTTTGACTTTTATTAGTTGTACAGTATAATAATATATTATGACACACATTTCCTATTCTTATCCCTATTAAATTATATATTCTTATGTTTTACTTATCTGATAAAGATAATTAAAAACAAATTGGGGCGATATAAATAAGCTAATAGGTTACATATCACTGTAAGTTGTATTAATAGAATATCCACCTTTGGCAATAGTGTTAATATATTATCGTCCGCTTATTCAAAAATATAATTAGGAAAGAACATTTCCTTGGTCTTTATATCAGCGAGATAAAAACAAGACACGCTCCCATTTATTAACAAATAATGTACCATACTCAATTTACTGTGTCGTCATCTTCGGATTTCAAAGGAATCATGTTTCATAGTATAAGAAAGATGTGTCGTCCTGTCTACTTTAACGCTAAAAAAGGAAATATAAGGGAAAACAGATCGAGAAAACGCGCGAACAATGAGAAAGATTAAAAATATACTGTGGTAATGATCACGCAGAATGAATTCATGATCATCCATACTAAATCCAGAGAAAGGTACATCAAAATTATAACAGGAAATAATTAAGGAAAATAATTTTCATTAATGAATGAATAACGTTATGACTCACGAGTTTTTTTGTAAACAAGGATCAGAATTTCGTAAACACACAAGGCAAGAGAGTGAAAAACATCATAGGTGCACTACCTCCCCTTGTGTTTGTGTCATGTTATCATTAGGTATATTTAAATTGATATTTTTGAAGATTCGTTTTAAATTCTAAAATTAAGACGCTGACGGCTTATATTGTCTTTCAAGATGAATCGGCGTAACATTTAATACACACTTACTTGAAACTGTTTGCAGTTGTGCGAATCTCAAAAGAAATTCCTTAGCTAAGCCATATTGTTGAATGAAAATGCTTATCTAGTATTTTTGGAACAAAAACTTGAAAAATCTATTGAGCTGATCAACAAACAATATATATATATATATATATATATATATATTATAATATAAAATGAGATAATAAAATAAGGTGTCAATCAAATTTTATTAGAATTCAAAGTTCAAGCAAAGTATTCTTAAGTCCTTAGTTCATGAGTTTTCAAAGATAATTCTTCTCTTCAGAGGACCATTACCGCAGTTATACTACTACAGGTAATAAAATTACGCTTTGAAAATATATAAAAGTATATACACAAATACACAAAAATACATAACATCAAAACATATCAACCCAAAAACATACTTTTTGTTGAATTCTAATAAAATGTGATTGACACCTTTGACACCTTATTTTTTTACCCTATTTTATATTATAATATTAATGCTCTATCCAGTGTATTGAGCTTCAGTTTTTATCCGGATGTTTCACTAATTATAAAATATTAGTTGACGCTTATATCTTTTGTTGGATTACTTTATATATATATATATATATATATATATATATATATATAATTAACTTGTTACAAATATCCAGGGGGTACGAATCCGAAGGAAGTTGAAACCGGGTTTATGAGAGTGCATATATATATATATATATATATATATATATATATATATATATATATATATATATATATATATATATATACGGGCTATGCCCCGGCGTTTCACGGGAAAGAAGATTAACTAAAGAAATTCCATTTATTTGGTACATTTTATTGTCCAACGAGAATACAGGCTCCACATTGTTGATTGTCGCCGAAGTGTTTTCAATATGTCATGGCACGGGTATTATTATTAAAATCCATATTAAATGAAGTATTCTAGAATACGCCGTAAGTTAAAAACAATCTTACAACAACATGGTATGTTAAAATTATATGCGGAGATAATACCCTGCTGTAAATTCTAAAGTAATTAAGTGTTTTTATTTTCGGCCTGGTTAGACTGAAAATCAAAAATACGTGTGTTCTTTTTTCCGCCTGGGAAAAATCTCTATTTTTAGTATGATGATTTAAAATAGATGTCCAACCTTTCGAGAGTTAGTCTGATTAAGACATATGACAACATTGTTATTTTTTTCCTTATTTATCTGAATTATAAAGAGTAAAATAACCCTTTATGGTTAGGATCATTACAATAGACGTTATTTTTTTAACGTCAATAATTACTTACGCGAGAGCGAAACATAAAGTAAATTAGGCGTCAGGCAAAAGTCGAAATTTTTAATAGCTCGATGTAATGTTCAGTTGATTCGTATATAGCTATATTCTGCTAATGCGGAATATGTTAAAGAAGTAAATAGAATATATAGACGGAACGACCGAAATAATTTAAGTTTATTTCTAGGGAGCGTTCGTAATTTCGATTGTAAATGTATAGTGAAACATAATAGCGTATAAAATAAAACACAGATGATGTTTACGCATGTACACAACCTCTTTCCGGAGTTTGTTCGAGTAGAGTCAAAATTCCTGCGACCTCCTCTGTAAATGTCTGCGTTAAGAGAAGCAGCTTCCTGTGAAAAATGTAAGAAGTTTTGAAAGGGAACAAAACGAATGCATATTTTCTTGAAACACGTCTTAGCAACTGGTATTGTGGTTGGTGAGAATAGATTAGTATATGATGTTGTTGGTTGTAAAACAATAATATCTAATGAAATAGGGGTAAATCGACTGTACTTTATTATATATATGCTCACACAACAAAAACACCAAACCCCTCACAAACACATTCATTAAAAGTAAACAAAATGTAATACATGAACACACACATACGCACACACATGAAATAGAAGTAAATATGTCTCCAAAAGTATAACTGGCAAATCGAAATATCACTGTACTGTAACATGTGTCATATACAGTATCTACAATAAGTGAGTGCACACAACGATTTTTTAAAACTTTTTACTTCATAGAACTTTATTTAGATTTTTCGTAGGATTTAAATGAACATAGCCATATATTCAAATTTAAATATGCCTAAGTGTTAAGGTTCGAATTTGTTGTTTGTTACAAATAATAGGAGAAAAATCCATGAAATCACAGTAAAATAAATAAGTACACAGTTATGAAAGTCACTTATCATGAATAAATATGTACTCAATTAGCTATAAATAGCAGAGCTTTCTGTTGACACCTTTTTATTGTACCCAAATAGATAACCTAAGGCATTTTACCGGCTGTTTGCTTACATTCCACTGCTAGTGCTGGGATCTATTGCTACCAAAGTTTTTTTCATATTATTCTTGGAAATGGCTCCTCATGGCAATTAATTAGATGAAAAAAGTCGTGAAACTATAGTTAATTTATATAAGGAAATTAGTGACAATGTAAATATCAGCCAAAATACGGTAGCAAAAGTTGTTCAACGTTACGAAAAAGCTGGAACCGTCAAAATGGCCGCCGTCCCGGTCGACCAAATAAGTTTTCTGATCGCACTAAAAGGCACATCAAACAACTAATAGAGGGAAACGGACGTCGAAGTGTTGCTAGCATCGCAGAAGAAATTTCGCGCAGTTTAAACGTAAATGTGAGTGCCTAGACAGTGCGCAACATTCTCCATGAAGACGGGTTTAAAGGATGCATGCCCCGGTGGAAGCCTCTGCTCAAAACTTCTCACAAAAAGAAGCGCTATGAATTTGCTAATGAACATAAAGACAAAGACATGCAGTTTTTGGACAAAATACTTTGGTCTGATGACCCAAAAATAAATCTATTCGGATCAAATGGCGTTAAGCGTGTGTGGCGACGAAAAGGGGAAGCTTACAAGGATAAGTGTGTCGTGCCAACTGTGAAGCATGGAGGTGGGAGCTTAATGAGTTGGGGGTGTATGAGTGCCAAAGGAGTTGGACGACTTGTTTTCATCGAAGGAAAAATGTATTCCAAACTCTATTGCCAGATATTTGAGGAAAAAATGTTACCAAGTCTAACAAGTGTCGTAGGGGTGGAGTTTTCCTGCAAGATAACGAACCTAAGCACACGTCTCGAGCTACGAAGGCGTTCTTAGACAGTAAACGGGTGAATACCTTACCATGGCCGAGTATGTAATCTGATTTGAACCCAATAGAGCATTTGTGCGAGCATCTTATGCGGAAAATTGAAGGGAAAAATCCGAGAAATAATAACGAACTGCAGGAGGTCATCAAGTGTGAATGGTACGCAATTCCGGCGGACACATGTTATAAACTAGTCGAATCAATGCCTAGGAGGTTGTCTGCTGTTATTGATAACAATGGAGGCCATACAAAGTGTTAAAAATAAGATCATTTGTTTAAAATTCTCATGTGTACTCATTTTTTGTTACTTGTTCCAAATGTGTTTGTTCAATTGTTTTTGCATTGAAAATATGGTTGTTTCTTCATAGTGTATAAAGCTATTAAACAACTACATGGCTATGTTCACATCGAGTTTCATTTTAATCATACGAAGAATTAAAGGTATTTGAAGTAAAAAGTTTAAAAAAATGTTAAGTGTACTCACTTATTATAGATACTGAATAGTGTGCTCTTACAAAACTAATTAAGGTCCGGTTTGTATTTATTCCAAATGTAGATTTCTTATATATATATATATATATATATATATATATATATATATATATATATATGTATATATATATATATATAAGGGTTTTTAATAAAAAAGAGCCCAAAAATATTTATATATTTATATAAAATGTCGTCTTTATTCAACTAACTGATTTGAAGAATTACATGGAAATGAATAGTTGGTGTGGGAAAAAGGGTTTATTCTTTCTTTTAAACAAATCATAGAGGTGTATGTTCTAAATATTTGGTGCACTTATGCATTGCAATGAATGTTTTAACTTGTTTTTATATCGATGTAATATACAAGGTCTTGTTAAGAATACTGTGTAAAATAGCTAGACTAGATTTAAATTACTGTTGTGTAAAGACTACCGCACTTTACACAAAATGTGTACATAACATCCATATCAATGAATCTCTCTCTCACTCTCTCTTTTTCTCTCTATCTCTCTATCTCTCTCACTCTCTCTCTCTCTCTCACTCTCTTTCTATATATATATATATATATACATATATATACATATATATATATATATACATATATATACATATATATATATATATATATATACTCACAAAGTAACATACAATAAAAAAGTAACAACGGACTCTACGCAGAAAAGCTTATATATATAAATAAACACACACAAAATACACACCCTCGCACACACTTCATAGCAATAAAATTTGTCTCCAAAATAAACGCCATAAGATCTTAGATCTTTTATTCCACACACAGCACGTGTAAAAAGAAGAGTTCGAATGTTTGAATTACGCACTAGGCACCATCAACAAGTGTATTCAATTTTTCTGTTTAAAGGGGGGTGTCAGGAAAACCTGACATCAGCATACGTCACTCTAGAAGTAAACTCTAAATAAATATTTCAAGGAACATAGCATTTGAAGCCCAAGTAAGATATTCTCGATACGGCTATACGCCGCCTCACACGAGGAATGGTGGACCTTATCCAAATAATGTCACCTCAAGTAACTGCACTTAGTTGGATACTCTAATAGACTAGATGAATTCTTCTCCTAGAATCAGGTAAGACTAAGATACCACAAGACAGATATACTATAACATAGTAAACTGGTTCATTGGGGAGAGGATAATTTATGTTCTTCACTTCATCACAAACTCAACGTTTGACAGGTAAAGGCGAACTTTAATTGAATATTGTAACATCTATGTATCTCATATGTAGATACAGGTGTAAGCCCCAGGCAGGGGTCCTTTGATTCTTGAGAACTCCATTCAAGTAAAATGAAACAAAAAAACTATAGTACACAAATACGCTTATACAGGGAAGTGGTACTAAACACACTGAGACACAGAATAAACAAAAGCGCACACAATCACACATAATAACCAATATATATTTTCAACACATAGTTCTACAAACTTATTTCTCTAGAATGTATACATGCAAATAGCATAGAGACCACACACAGACTAGGCAATATTTACTAAACTGCCAATAATAATCATAAAATTAATAAACACACAGTCTGTCTTTATTAATAGAAAAATAGGGCTTGAAGAATAATGTGTTAAAAGTCCCGGAAAGACATGTCGCATTTAAAACTTTCAAGCATCAAATATGAAAGATTTGAATACAAAAAGTAAATACAAGTACTCAGACTTTTCAGGTGTTAATCGAGCCGCAAGAATGTGTTATGGAACATCGATACAGCATGTCTGTAGATTATTATATAACCCCCCTTTCTCGGCGTATGCAATGTTGTATGTGATATAACAAACTACTATTACCGACTATGCAAAATGAACAGAGCACTCTCAAGAAATTTTATATAATGTTTATATAAAAGCGTTAAGATGTATGGTGCCAACAGCGTCCGCACCGTAACGAAGTCGCTAAGGCATCCGACTATCAAGTAGATAGTCGTATGTTTTACCACACAGCTTGTGATGGTTTATAGTCTGTCCACACTTAAGAGCTCTGATCTAGCGAAAACGTCTGTCTGCGGATGATTATATAAAAAATCTGACGTCATTAAGCTATGGAAGCAAAGCTTACACGCCTGCGTGTTAAATCACTCTCTGATTTAAGAACGTTTAAACCCTGCCGCTGGTTTGAAATGCATATTAATTTCAGTAATGTATGTGGCGATTTTCGTGTGGCTTATAGATTAGGGCGTAGGATAGTGATACTCTTCTGAATCTACGAACTCCGTTCGCACCCGTCTGACCGCCTCAAACCGCCACTTCCTGCACTGATGAGGTGGTAGGTCTTACACAACTTTGTCTGTCGGTAAATACACTTCAATATTTAAAAAAAAATGTTCATATTATATGCATATATATATATATATATATATATATATATATATCAGATGATGAGATTCGTAAGCTCGAAACGACGTTGTACAGAAGTAAAATTTAAAAGAATATAATTTAAAAATATAAGATACCCTTCTAAGTAACATGGTATGTAGAGCATTATCGGATAAATTTAAAACTAGAAATTAATCTGAGGCCCCAGTGCAATACTCGGAATCTGTCGTGGAATTCTATCGTATGTCTAGATTTTATACTAGCCGCTTCTACTGTAAATATCAGTTAATTTATCCGTAATAACATGACAATCTATCGTGGTGCCAAAAACTTAGTAAACACTTACAGATATAAAGTTTCTCAGTGAACCAGGTTCGCGCCCTGTGACCGTCTGAGATGTTATATCCCTGCGCTGACGAGAGCCGTAAGCTCGAAACGACGTAGCACGTAAGTAACACAATATGATTAAATATTATATATATATATATATATATATTTATATATATATATATATATATGTCTATGTCTATATATATATATGATAAAAATGCGATGTTCCAACCACTTTTGTTGTTGTTAGGTACTATTCGACTGTTTACTCTGTGCGCTCGTCTTATGGGCGTATGGTTAGGGTTTAATTTCTCTTAATTTCCGTGCTAATTGTCTGTGGCGGAAGTCAAGAATATCGGAATACGAGTCAGTGATGACTTAGAAACCGGGTTCGTTTCCTCTAACCGGCAAGAATAAACATCTCCTACACTGAAGATTGCACAGGCATGGAAGTCCGTATTGTATAATAATAAATATTTATATAAAATAGTAATATATATATATATATATATATATTTATATATATATATATATATATATATATATATATATATAAATGTATGTGTGTGTGTGGGGGGGTAAGATTAAGTATATCGAGATATATACTTTGAGTTTTATCCTTTGATTTCTTTTGTCTAGTTGTTGCCATTATTGTAATTTATTTTTACACTTAGACCGGTTTCTTCGTGGTTTATCATGGGACCGATAATCCCCGACGCGTAAATATTCATATATATATATATATATATATATATATATATATATATATATATATATATATATATAATTTGTTTTGTTTTCAGAAATATCAAAACTAAATTGTAGAATTAAATATACTTTAAATGTGTGGCATAATTTCCGATATCTTGTATCATCTCCACGCCTTGATCTCCCGACACATTCGAGCCGAACGCCTCCCTCACCGCCAAGATTACCGCTAATGTTTTAGGAAAACGTTTTTGCTTTAAGAACCTCCAATCCCTAGTGGCTTTACAAAGTTGAAGATAAAACACAGCGAAGATGTAAAGCTTTCTTACGACTTAGTGTTTCTCCATTTTTCTTTCTTTGTTTTCTCAAGACAAAAATGCTAAATTAGACATGACAGTTTGAAAGGGGAATATGACATTTCTACTTACATTAAAATTGTCTCTTTTTTTTTTATAACAAAAACCTACTGTATCTTTCGGAAGTCACGCTTTTCTTTTGTTTTATTATAGCACTTTTAAAAAAAAACTAATTTTTAATGTTATTATTTACTTTCAGCGTGACGAAGTTCAAATATTCATTGGACTTTTATAATTTTATCTTCGTTTTTGTTGATACACAATGAACGATGCGATGAATGTACGAAAGATAGTTCAATTTTTTAAATCTTGTTAAAATAAAGTGCAAATCTTCTGTTTCATGTATAGACATTTTCGGAAAAATATTAACGACTTCTAGAAATTATACGGTATTTTCTACATCAATCTCTTTAATTTACTTTTAGTAATAATACTTTTCTGAAATAATAAATCTCTGTCAGTGCTTATATTATTATAAAAAAATAGCAATAATTGTTATTGCAAACGAAATATTATTTAATGAATAAAATGAATGCGTAACTTCTCTTATTATTATTATTTTTTTTTAACTTTCACCATTAAATTATTTCTAAAACGATACATAGTCATTGTTTTCATATTGTAAAATTAATTATGAGCTAAATATCTTAAAAGACAGAATATAACTTTTGGAAAAGAATTCTATTCTAACTAAAAATCATGATTTTATCTATAGGACGACATACTTTTTTAATAATTAATTTATATATGAGAAAAGTCAGAATTGTGTATCGTAGTTACATCAGATCAAACATCAACAACCAACATTTCTGAATGAACGACGTTATTTTTTATTAAGGCGAAATGTGATAACATACGTACTATGATAGCATGTCTTAGCGTATTATTAAGAAGATTGATATAGTATTTTACTTTGCTGAATTGATCCGACATTGATTTTAGCGTCAATCTTTTTTATAACTTCACATTGGTTTCTTTAAAAAATGTAAATAAATCAAGATCCTAAGAATATGTTCTTTATAAATATATTGACAGAATGGTACCGAAACAAACTGCCACACGCCTATTGTATTGCTAATAAAATTAACAATCCTCTAACCATAATTCGTACAAATGAACGTCAGTCTGTACTTGGCTTGTTTATGAAGTGTTCGTTATGAATGTATTGCTTTTATCGACGTTATTACTTCATAAGTTCGTTATTTGAAACACGCAAATGTATGAAATTCCAAGAAACTTGATGCGTCGTGACCCTTATAAAATACCACCAACATATCGGGTCATAAGCACAATTAACAAGGTAAACGTTATTTGCATCTTTCTTTGCCTTTTGGCTAAGATCAAAGTGTACTATCTGTTCCGATGGATACTGAACCCCATAGACTGGTATTGTCTTAGCCTGCGGGGCTTGATTTACGCCTGTCTACGGGACTGTCCTGTGCAGTTCTAAGAGGTCCACCCTCCAAGGTTTTGCCTCCGCTCTTTGAGGAAAAGTAAGTGTATTGCTTACTGCCTGAGGCGCCCCTACCGGGGAATGCCGACGGGGCTGCCCAGGCAATTTTTAAACCCCACTTTCCCGACCCGACCTTTGGTCACATCTTACTTGTGGGAGTAAGATAAAAACTGGCCTTGTGCCTAATTCCTGGAGAGGAGTAAATCAATATTTGCATCTTTTTTGGCCTTTTGGCTAAGATCAAAGTGTGATACTGCACCCCATACTGGTATTGTCTTGGCCTTCGGGGCTTGACTTACGCCGGTCAATGGGTCTGTCCTGTGCAGTTCTAGGAGGTCCACCCTCCCAGGCTTTGCCTTCCCTCTTTGGGGGGGAGTAAGTGTATTGCTTACTGTCTGATGCGCCCCTACCGGGGAATGCCGACGGGGCTACCCAGGCAATTTTTAAATGGCCAGAGGGTGCTCACCTCTCGAGCGCTGCCTTATCTAATCCCACTTTCTCGGCCTTGTGTCACATCTTACCTTGTGGGAGGTAGATAAATAAAAAAAAAAAAATAAGAACAATTAACAATCCTTTGTGTCCAAATATAGTACACATAAACTATGTGTATGGCTCGTCTCCTAAGTTTTAGTCATAAATGTCGAAAGTCTTTCTTTACCCCCCCCCCTTCAATTTTAGGTTGAAATCGGCCTTGGATAGGTCTATGATGGCAATCTTGATTTTAATATAGTCTGGTAATTGTTTTGATGGATATTAAATTTGATATAGTCCGAATGATATAATATGGAGGGAGGTCAGTCAGTTCTTTTTTGTGAGGCTAATTAAATATCAGGCATCCTTCTGGTGAGATTATCATCAAAGTGTACCCTACATCATCAGAAAGTTAAACAAAAACTGTTGGATATTTAAACTGAAACTAGTTCGACAACTCAGCCATAGACTGAAGTTCATTTGTAAAAACAAATATTATATTACGGAAATGAGTGTAAACTTTTGCGTAGGAGGAACCTTATGCGAAATATAGTAATATTGTACGATCTAGTTTAAAGAAAGTGCACTTTGCCCGTTTCATATGAAAACATTTCCAGTGTATTTGTACCTATTATTAAAACATCATTTTATCTCAGCTGAAAAATTTCGACTTCTCTCACAGCATCAAATTATAACTTCGCAAGTTTTTTTTGTTGAAACACTCAAATTTACTAAGATCCTAAGAATATATTTATTATATCTATCTTGATATGTTAGTTTAATATATAGAATTTGAATAACTACTTAACCGTACAAATAGACCCAACAACATATTCAAAATAACAAGATCTCCTCGACACGGCTATACACTGGCTCGTTCGGGAAATGATTTTCTTTCTCTTATTGATGTTACAATTCAGTTAAAGCAACTAGGTTTGATACTCCACCAAACCAGCTGTATTATTGTTCTCGAAGAAGACAAGATAAATGAACGACACCAATAAAAGTTCAACCATAACATAGTTAAGTGGTCACACGGAGAGAGGAAAGGAAGGAACCTCCACTCCTATACTGACACAACGTTTGAAAATTAGATGAACACATTTGCTAGAACACTCAGATATCTATGTAGCTTATAGAAAAATAAAGTAATAGCCACAGAAAGTGGCGTGTTGATTTTTGAGAACTTACTGTATTTTGTAAAATATCCAATGTATGCTATTGAAATCCATTATTAATTCACAATATTCTTTTCCCTTTTCCTTTTTTGACAGTGGCTTAAAAAAATATTTTAATAGAGATGAAAAGAAGGCGATCAGAAGTCATCATGACATCAACTCAAATTCACAGAGCAAGGAATAAACACTCTTTTAATTTTCACACGACACAAATTAGGGCAGAATTTTCAGGAAGAAATGCCGAATTAGTAAAAATGATGAACATTTAAATAAAGATCGAAATATCGTCAAAAAGTCACACAATTATTCGGGGAGACAGATACAAACAGATGCTAAAAAGAGTCCGGCGACAGAGACCAATTATAAGTACCTTTGTTTATATATATATACACTTGATTACTTTTGTTGTCTCCAGTAGATTATCTGTACGACCGTTCGTTGCATATACAATGGACGTCGTGTTGATATGTCGTAGATTATCAGCTCAATCAGTTGCCACGTATCTCTATTAGTCTATTTACTATTTATTTATTGTTAACCGGTGTCGGCTTTGTTTGCACTGTACCCTAATAATCGAAGAACTTATAAAAAGAACAACAACGTCATCATTTGCCCTGGGATAAACACTATTCTTTTACTAACTAATTGACTGTTTTAGAGCAAGTATTACTAAGTAACGCTTAGGTTCGCTTGTATTCGCCCAATTATTTGGGATCGCAGAAACCGAGGTCATAAGATTAACGATTATGCACTCAAATGTTACCTCAACATACTGTAACCAATAGTGTACGTTACGTCACATGGCTCAAAGAGAGTGTGAGGTATAGACAGTTCGTTGGGAAGCTTTAGAGCGAACAGCAGGTATAAAGAATGATCTAATATCGATTGTAAACTTAAGAGTCAATAGCCCCGGATGTCCGTTACCTGAACCGTCCTCCGCTCTAAGCACACAAAAGACGACATCAACGGTTCTCCAAAATTAAGAATATTCTCTTTTCGTTGGTTGTTGTTAGACTAATATTCCATGCGATAATTAACCCTCATGGTTTCGTATCCGAGAGTGTATATTTCCATTTCCAAGGGTTTTGGTGGTAAATCCATTTTAAACAGGTGCTTTGCCCCGAGGTATTTGTATCTTTCCCGATAGTGCTCGACTACAAAGCTAACAGGGTTTAACTGTAATTCCAGGTAAGGGCTGTGTAACTTCTTTGTAATATAGCAGGAAAAATCCCAGCAGACTGTTCGATTATTTGAGAATTAAAGTTAAAAATGAAAAATTAAGAGCGTAATATTTATCTATCTTAGTACAGAAAAATTCGTAAAACATTGGTACCGTTGGTTTCAAGCAAAGAAGGACTTAGCTATCCGGCTCTCTTCAGCTTCTGTTTTCATCTGTTTCGGAAATGTGAAGTCACTCTCGTTTTGACGCGTTATTAATTCTGAGTAGTAATTACCTGTCTCTTAGCGTTTAGTAATGTTGTTAAGAAAAAAGATTATAATTCGATGCAATATCTTTGCTAATACAATTTATCTTCTTCAGAATATTTTTTCGCATATACATTAAGTACATTTTCAGCAACAAAGGTAACTTACAAATTGAAACAATTTTGTTTCGTATATTCTTAGATGAGCATTGATAATTTGTATTATTTGGATTTTTCGGACTACTATTCACACATTGTGTGTTATCTCTTCAACTTTCTACCTGTTGTAATCTCCGACTTTTTTAGGTTCGTCATGTCGAACTTGAGAACATTCATATCGAACATAGTATTCTATGTAAAATTTCGAACAAAATCCTTTATTTATAAAACGGGTGTAGCTTTTTCTCGTACTACTGGCAGTATATTTCTAAAATTAATATATATAGTATTACCAATAAACCCTTGTACTATTAAATAACTGTTAAAAATATTGTTTTCCTCCGCAAGAATCTGACGTGATAACAATTCTTAATCTTGATATTGATTGACGTCACGTTACATGTCCATCATAAAGATTGTATACATTAAACCCACTAATATTTAGCTATTTCATTTGGTTCATTTTCTCGATATATAATACCCATCAACAAATTTCGTGTACAATATTTCATCCGACATTGCGTGTGATTCATTTAGATTATCCTGTCCATTTCATTCTTAATACGCTCCTTTAAATGCCGTTCATTCAAGAGTATAGTCGGCCATGCTTCGGTATCGTAAATGCAGACGAATGAGAAGTATGTCATGCTTCAAATAACAAAAGAAAAAAACATGTCTTTTATCTTTTTACTTTCAGAATTATAATTAATATCTAAACAGTACTTACTTTCATCAGCTTATTTGGCATGAGGATTATAGTTCTTTCACATAGGCTTAGTAAACAGAGTTCAATCCCCGACCAAGTCATATGAAAAATGGTACTTCATACCCTCCCCTCTTGCTGAAAAGTTACATGAATTTAAACAAAAATCATACAAAATAAATAATACATGTAAAAAGATAAAAATAAAAGTGAATAAACACGTAAACATGAGAACAAACATATGAAGAAAACCGATAAACGAAAATAATAATAATAAAGAAGTAAACGATTCCATCACTTTCGCTGCTATTCATAAGGTTATAAATTCATCACTGCACCCACATTAACCTTAGTTCTGGCAAAGATAAAACACACACGATTATCTTATATGAACTCTATTTGAAAAGGAGATGAAGACCCTCGAAATAGCAGCAAAGTTTGACAAAGTATAACACAAACGATGATTAATAAAGCAGTAAGTACAAATTAAAATATTACTACCTTACATTACATGGTGTCTGTTTATCTTTGTTATAATGTCGTTTACCATTTACCCAGTACTCATGAGTATATATTGCATTGACAGAGCCTTGTTAAACTTAAACTTATATATCTAAAAAAAATGAAAGAATCCAATATGGTTTTTACATGGGTTATTTAACGTCTATCCCCTTTTATATGTGCAAGGAATTCTAGGCAGAGACACGTTATTCTAGCACATCATTTATTCTCGTTCTATGTTTCACGGCAGTAATGCCTGATTGAGTAGCCTTGTAATAACGAAGTTAAGCTGATTAAATATTCCTTGTTGCCGGTGTGGTTTGACACTAAGCAAATTATCTAGCTACGCGATGTGCTCACATATTAAAATCCATCATATGATGTACTACAATGATGCTTGATCAAACAAATAACGCCGAGCCTATCATATTTGATGCATTAGCTTTTCTAACCTCTAAATAGTCAGCGTTGTATTTATTTTCTTATAGACATCATTGATACAATCATATACAAAGAGTGGATCAATGTTTTACAAAAGATACTGTTTCTATGGGAAATGATATGCATTAAACCACGGGTAATATATACATTGATACAGTATCTCATGATCGATCACTACGAATATAAAAGCTAGTTTCATTATAAAAGAAAACTATAACATTTGACTGGCGAAATCAACAAAGGCATGAAATAAGTAAATATACAAATAACTACCATTAATATCGAAGACTGTCGCCAGCAGGTGCTGATCGATCTGTCTACTAACCCCTTGTCCAATCGCTGCAATCTCCCATCCCTGTGCTTGTGTTTAACGGGATTTGGTTTGGTAAACTAACTGAACTTTAATACGCAAATCTAAATGATCTAAAACACTCACCTAGCAGCAACATTCCACCCCTTCACTGTACAATCCCAAAATGCTGATAGACTTTTAACTCTTATACCTTCTTATACCACCCATCTTTCTACTGGAATTCTATCTCTATTATTATATATTCAGACATTTAATAGTAAACAAAAATCTTACTGCACAACTCCAGCTTAAAATGCCCCTCTAAATTCGGGACCCGAATCACAATAAACCCTTATGTTTCAGTCGAAATATAGCTTTTGTGAGCATATATATATATATATATATATATATATATATATATATATGACAAAGTATCTGGGCCCCATTGGGATCGGGTACTCTGGTGATGAGCTAGTATGCATCTCGGTGGTGATTCAATGCCGACTGTAGGCCCTGCGTCGAGATGAAGTGGAGATATAAAACTAGTATATATTTGACGTAGAAACGAACTTATTCAGGAGACGGAACGAGGCGCTAGTTTGTCTCACAGGATCGTGTTTGATAGTAAGAATCCATTGCCTCCGAAAGCAAGGAGACAGTAGCCAGATTTGAGCTTGTCATCGTTAATAACGAGCCCGGTCACAGATCGCACCGCCTGGGTGACAGAATGAGAAAGCGTTTGTTTTGGCGATAACGCGAAGCTAAGAAGAATATCCCATTTATATTAGGGAGGGGGAGTGAGGCGCCCGTCTCCACCCACTTTGAGAGAGGAAGAGCCGCAGGGAGTAAGATTGCGGAGAAAGGGGTGTATGACGATATACATCTTCAATAAAATAATGTGCGTTTTTCACGCACGACCACGAGAGAGCCAGTCAGAGTTGAATTGTCGGGAGACAGAGTTGGACGTTCGCCTGGCGCGCGCCATAATGGCGTGCGTCTAACAAAAGAAAACCGCACAAAATCCCAGCCATCGCCTTCGCCTGTCGATTTGTGACTAAACAATTACTTGTGTAAAGAATTCGCGTACACAGAGAACTAACGGAATAACTTAGAGAAAACACAAACTTTTGCTTAGGACATTTACGAGTACGGTAGACATTAATCCAATGTAAAATCAATTCTTTTATTTTATTAATAATTACTCTTCTAAACAAAAAACACCGGACCGAGTTGTTGAACCTTGTTATTTTCTTTTTGTTCTGCTTTCAATGATCTTTCCCCGCACAGAACCAATCGGTTGTTGTTCGCCCAGTGATCGCTCGCTGATATAAACAGTTTCAACGTTAGAGTGTATTTGTAGCTGGACGAGACGACAAAATCGGCGACGTCATCATCATCATCGTCGACCTAGAGGAATTTCGATCTATATTTTGTTATTGGCACTACGACGATCGCCACGTGTGGGGTTTACAGTCTGGCACCGCGATCAGGATGTTACACATGTACGGTTGACGACCACCACCGTGTGCAACTTGTGGGGGTTCACATATATACATATAGTGCATGCATTATATTTGTTTCTTGATATGTTAATACAATGTTTATAAAAAGTTCCCAATAACAAGTAGTGTATTATTAGTATACTTTTTTTATAAATAAAAACATATGTTGTTACATATGTGCGTATATGTTTCAGTTGTACGTTCTTTAAAGACCCAACTTACTCAGGCCTTTAGAAAAAAACTTGTTTAAGGGTCTAGAGAAGTTTGCCATCGAAAAATGTTTGTATAATTAAAAATGTTTACTATGCATATATATATATATATATATATATATATATATATATATATAGTACATGTATTGTATTAGTTTCTGTAAATGTAAATCCGTAGAAACTCAAATGTTTATAAAAAGTGCTCAATAACAAGTAGAGCTGTTTATAAGTATAATTTTTTTATTTATACAAACATTATTGGTTACATATGTGCATACATGTTTCGGTTGCACTTTTCCCAGAAAGTCAACCTCATCAGACCAAGAATTTTTCAAGAAAAAAAAATTCTTGGTCTGATGAGGTTGACTTTCTGGGAAAAGTGCAACCGAAACATGTATACACATATGTAACCAATAATGTTTGTATGAATAAAAATTTATACTTATATATATATATATATATATATATATATATATATATATATATCGGCTCCGACAGAAACCCAAACGTGATTCCGAAAGTGTCAGCTGCCCTTTTTCAAAGCTACTTGCTACGCATATCTACATTGCAACAAATTCGAAATGAAGCGACAATATCCGACCGTTCTTATTGAAACATATCCGTCAGTTTCAGACAATGATAAATTCCTACCCACACACTCCTATTCATTGATTTCCCTTACTTTCTCCTGTTTTGGCTAGGTTGTCTGCCCCTAGACTCGCATTACGATATCTTGTCTCTTCTATAGAGCTACCAATGAACTAACTGTTGCCTTCGGTTTAACGTACTAATTAAGAGGCGCTACTAACTAATCTCCGCAGTTCCCCAAGTTAACTCTAACGTATTTATGCAGCAGTTATTCTTCGTTAGATAATATGATTACTTAACCATTCAGATTTGAGTAAATAAACAGCCTTTAGCCATACACATTCGATCTGTAATATTTATCTCAACCATTCCTGAACTTTACCGAGCGAGCGAGAAAACCCTCGTAAATAATTCAAAAATCGTTAGGTCGAATCCATTATTATTCATATTTGTTGGATACGGCTCAATTTTGGAAAAGTGTGAAACAGACGTTTTTTTTAGAAATGATATTTGCTTTTGTGCCAAATTATATAATATATATGCCGACAAAAAATCGCTAATGTCTGGGTTAGTGGCGTCGGACTAAGAGTAGGGGTGGTTACTTTGTCCCATGTGTATTAGCGACTCATGATTGAACATTTGTGCTGTGGGTCGTCTATGTGTTCTGAAATATACATTTTCATCTATTATAGTGCGTACGTCATCTCTTTCATAATTCTATCTTTCTGTTGCAAATGTACACAGATATATATCTCTCCCCCTCTCTCTCTCTCTCTCTCTCTATATATATATATATATATATATATATATATATATATATCTCTGTATATATACATATGCGCGTATATTTCTATGTGATTGTGATTCAGAAAACGTGCCAAATTGTGCAGACACTCAATATGTTAATTATGCATTCATGAAAAGAACCGAAGACTGTGAAAGATAAAATGAATAAACTTATTACGAGTCGGTTTTTCCAGACAAAACTAAATATTAATAACTGTATTGAGCGTGTACTTCATTTCAAAAGTTGTAACGTTACATAGGCAGACATGTATTCTATTAGGAGGAGACTATTCGCCGTGTAAAAACAATAAAACATGATGAAAACCTCATAAAGAATGAAATACGATTTTTAAAAATTACTGTGTATCGTTCAATATAAAGTTAGACATGTCTATATGTTTATATACTTGTTGCAGAGGGTTCACTCCTAAACAGATTAACCGATCATTATGAATTTTTTAACAGAGCTGGTAGGCGTAAATGTGTTAGATATTGGGGAAGTGTATCCACAATATATAAATATATTTGTTAAGAATAACAGGAAATAAAAGGTGTGCGGGGTCAAATCGATAGACACAACGTGATAATTGCTACACTGTGCGAATTAATAGATATGAATCTGACGTTATATGACTTAAAGCCAGAGTCGGTTAAAAAAGAATTAGTTCGTTTGGTAGACGTTTGAAATTATATAGGCTTATAAAATATAATTAATTAGTTATTTCTGCCTCCTTGCACTGGTAAGTTATTAAGAACAAAGATCAATTTGAATTAATGTCTGCTTTCTATAGTATGCCCTATTTAAGGTATGAAAAGCCTCATTTGTAGCGGCGTTCCATTAGTCAGTTAGGATCACATAGAAACATGTACAAGGAAAATATACAGAAACCAAGTTGGTATATAATTTGTTTTCTTTGATTTTTAATGATTATCACGACAACATGTGGCAGATTGTATGAGACAAGAGTGAATTAAAGCAAATGGCCGCAATGTGGAATATATTTAGTTTAATTTAGTTTTCTGCAAATGGTGTAAAAATAGGTGGAAGTCCTTCGTGAAAATTTAGATACCTGAGGTTTTTGCTATTTGTTTTACTAGAGCTATTAGATATCAATTAATAAATGTTACCCAAACTTCAGTTCCATTGAAATATTGTAAATGGTTATCGGGCACAGTATGAGCAGAACGTTTCATTTTAACATTCAAATATTTTTGATTTACATTAAAATAACTGTGCATTACATGGAACAACGCTACTGTATCAAGAGTCAATATATACGAAGATCGCTGAAAACATTATAAGCCTAATCTAGATAGAGGCAGAGAAAGCAAGTATTTGTAGCTGCAACCTTTCTAAATATTTTTCTTTCCAGCTTTGTGTACCTAGAACTAAACGAAACCACACACACATATATATATATATATATATATATATATATATACAATATTTTGTTTCTTATTTTACTTCAGTCGATGTTCTCAGAAATCAAGGGGCCCCTATATGAGGCTAATTTTTTATCGCTATATGAGATTAAAAGACATTCGAATATTCCATTAAAGTTATTTTCCTGTCAAACTAAACGTTTAGTAAAGAACGAGTTTTCTATGTCATAGTATATCTTTATATATGGCTTTTGGTCTTACTGGATTCCGTGACAAGAATCCATCTAGTCTGCTTGAGTAACCAGCTAAGTCATGTTTCCTGATGTAAGATAACTAGGAGAAAGGGCACTATTCCTCGTATGAGCCAGTGTATAGCTGTGTGGAGGGGATCGTATTTTGGCTTCGAATCCTATGCCATTTTGAATATTTTGTCAGGGTTTACTTAGAGGGTGAAGTAACCTCATGTCAGCTTGTTTTAACACTCTTGTACAGAGAGACGAGGACACTCGAGGATGGTGTCTAGAAGGAAATTCAAACGCCATTAAAGCCAATAATATGTGTGTGCGTCTGTGTTTCAATTTAGATGTTATCGAAGATATTTTCCTCTATAGATTTATTTCTCATAACTGAATGTTTCTTCTTTTTCGACTTTTCTCGCATCGCTCAGTCTCTTTTTACTCGTTTACTTCATTAAAAAAGAACATTGCATTTATTCTCTTTTCCCCTCCTTTTTTATAGGTTTAAACTTTGTATAATTTTACGTAAAACTAAAAATAATCATATCTCCCAACCTATTGACAGCGCTGACGTGCCCATCTGGTCAAAATATAGACAACTGACCGGAAATATATACCGAACATACACATTATTGTATTATAGCTAAAAGATGAGATCAATAAAACATATATAATGCTTATTGGCTTCGGAGTCACGTACATACATTTTCACGATGTGGAAAGGCTACGATGGTTGCAAATAAAAGTTGACTTTGTAGAGTTATGTCTTCGAAACGTATTCGATAAAACTAAGATACAAAATATTTCTTCGTGTTAAGTTTATCTTTGTTTTTTCTTCTTCTTCGTCTTCGTCTTCTTCTTCTTCTTCTTCTTCTTCTACTACTTCTTCTCCGTCTTCTTTCGTTTCCTGTCTCTGCTAACAGTCGGTCCTCATATAGCGATGCATTAGAATTTAATAGAGGGTGGAAAATGGGTGGAAATTCTTAAGTGATTTCAACTGGGTCAATCCCATGTGGGGTATTGTCAGTTGTTGAGGTCAATATCTTAGATTGGTCCCCCCAGATGAAGTGTCTAGCAAGGTGATTGTAAGGTAGCGAAACACGTGTTGGGAACTATAGCTTTAGCAAATAAATAAATTATAATTTTCTTTTTCGTTGTGACAAATACTCTCTAGAAGAAATATAAAAATAAATTATAAACTCTCCAAATATACGTATACATCTTCTATATCCTATAATTGTGGCTCATCGAGCTTGTTTTGGTCTTTTTCCGGACTTTACTGAATATTCTCAGTGACACATCAACATCTATATATATATATATATATATATATATATATATATATATATATATATATATATATATATATATATTAATATATGTTATAATATTAGTATATATATATATATATATATATGTCTAAACTGCAAGAATTATATATGTATAAATATATATGTGTATTTAGGCAGCATATTTACACAAAGACGACCGTTATTGAATAACACGGAATGCTTCAACTTAATAAGTAATATTTCATGTTTTCAATTTTTCGAATAATCGGTCGAGTGTTTTTGTCAAATTGTTGTATGTAGGATCCGTAGGGTTTATGTTACATTGTTCGCGAATACTTGCGATTGATTTATTCACTCATCTTCAGGTGAGCTATTAGTATTGTGTATTAACAGGTGTCGAGTTTGTCGAACTGTACAGTCATATATGGCTTTTTAAATGAACGTATTGGTTATGAGATGCCGTATGCCGGACGTAATCACGTACGAAGCGTGTAAAAAATTAAGTAAACAACATTAGAAATGTAAAATAATTTGTTGAAGTCAATTACAAAGCACTTTAAAATATATTGGCTAGTCTCGTAATCAACATTGTTGATTGAATGATGTCTAGTTTTAGTATTTAGTGCTCCAAGAATGTATAGTTCTTTTTTTTTACATTGGGGTCGTGATCTATAATAGTTGTGTTGAAAACTGAGAAGTAGATACATTGTTAATGATGGCAGTTACGTTTTGTCAGCTGTTGGCAGATTTAACTAGAGTGGGAGAAATATAATGTGAGCCTTCGGAATGAGTAGTGGTGGAATAGTCAATGTAACAGTTAGTTTTATTATTGTTGTCGATACATTCTTTGAACTAATATATCACGTAAGTTCGTCCTACTAAGTATTGCGGTTAAAAGTGTTATGTGGTCAGATGTTTTTTTTTTTATATTAGATACTCAATCTTAGTTTATTATTACAATTTATATGTATTACGTTCGGATTTATCTTGTTAAATAAAATTAGTTAATATAGTGGGGATTGCTTAGCTGGTAATTATTAGTATTGTCTCATCATTAATTTAGTTGATTCGCCCACAAGATAATTCGGAAATTATTTGATTATTAGGATTTTTTTAATGTGTTTTGTTCGTTGAAGTATATGTTTTTGTTTAAGAAATACATTTTGCACAGTTTAATAATTTTTTTATCATGGCTATTTTATATTGATGTGGCGCTTTTATTCTGTAATTTAGAATGCAGGAATCAATAGAGGAGTGTTTAGAGAGAGAGAGAGAGAGAGAGAGAGAGAGAGAGAGAGAGTGAGAGAGAGAGAGAGCTTATGTATGCATCGTCTTTTAGAGTCAATGAGTACATCTAAAAACGGAATTTTGTTTTTAACCAAACTACTTGACCGTATGTAGACAAAAACACTCAGACGCTGATGTGTGTCTATAAGAAAGTTTATTAATGTAGATAACTAAGATAATGAGATGAAACTAGCCCGAGAGAGATACAAATACATTAACATGTGAAACGATTGTGCGATTGAAGTAAAAAAAATAACAAAATTGTTATTGATTAATGGTATTGACATCTATTCTTACCTGATCGTTTGGTTATTAAATAGTAATCGATGAAAACTATTAAAGTTATTAAGTTATTAAAGCAATATTGTTTAAATATCTATTAGAATATATATATATATATATATATATATATATATATATATAATATAAATAGCTACAAGTTTCAATTATTTACTTTTTGCAAGAAATAGAAATGTCAACAAGTACTTTTTATGCAATAGTTTAAATCATTTCAACTTCTGTCATATGCCCAAGTGTCAGACAGTTACTTATTTATTTTGCAATTATTTACAAAAATTGCTAACTGCTTATAAAGTTACCGGAATGTATTCTTGTGTTGTTTTTTTATAATTAAATTATCATTTTAGTATCAGTTTAAAATGTTTGTTTGATTATAAGCGACTATTTTCTTTACATCCGTACATATTCGATTACTATTAAATTATTAAAAACATATATATTTTAAAATACAGGGTGGGCCAAAATAAGGGTCCTATCTTTAAATTTGAATAACTTGAATTTGAATAACTTCCACAAAATAAAAGTTAAACTCACCAAACTTTATGTGTGTGTAGACTGACCCTTCCGAGATTTTTTGAAATAAACAAAACAAATTTTAGCCGAAAAACACTTCTTAAAACTTACAAAAACTAAAGTATTGTTTTTTACACTGTTTTGAGTTTTTTAAGCAAAAATAATGTTTTCTAAATGAGGGTACGTTCCTTAGGGCTAATACGGCTCATGCTGGCTTCGGAAGGGGTCCTTTACTTATTCTAAAAAAAAAAAATCAATGAATAAAAAAGTTATGAATTTTTAAAAATAGGACCCTTATTTTTGCCCACCCTGTATAATCATAAACGTAACGTTCGCGCAAGAAATGCATACGCATACGTAAAGTTATTTCATAATTGTATGCATATACATTATTACTCAGTGTTGTTCTAAACAAATGTTAGAGTAAAACACATATTGTGATGTTGGCTTAGTATTATCGATAAAGTCATCTCCCTTGACACATTACTAACTAACAAAGAACGCACTCTACTATTTCCGGACATATACAACTATATCAAATTCCATCTACGTGCAGATTTACAAATCGAATATATGTCTCTTTCTGATTTGTGGGCCCTCAATGCGTCGATGGGTTTATCCTATATTTGTATCGCATTTACAAATCTAAGGCTTTTCCCGACAGATTCCCTTACTTTTCGCAGAAGAAGACTCCCAAGACATCAACCAGAAAATAAGCTATACTTACTTGTGCGTTTTTAATTGCATAATATTCAATCCGTTTTCCTTAGCAGTATGTGTATTTGGATTGTGTTTGGAAAATTAACTAGCTTTTATTAGTAACTATGACTGTACCTTTTAAACAGTTCATATATTCTTTTTGTATATCTTTTTTGCGTATGCCCTTAACACACTAGTAAGGTAAGAATAAATGTATATGTATGTAAATTGAAATGTTTCTTAAATATTACCCTCCGTTTATATTTTTCTGACCACCATGTTTTTTTTCTATTATAAAACAACAAATTAAATCGCGGCCGTTTGTTAGAAAATAAAGCTAAACACGTATGCACTTACTAGGCTATTAAATAGAATAGTACATACCCTAAATTTGAAGAGGAAAAGAGGGGAAATAGTTCCTATATTATTATTATTATTATTATTTCATGTACCCACATAAAATGCTATAAAGAGATACAATCTGTTATGTATTAATTTTCAGTATTTACTTAAACAGTGCTCAATATGTGAGTAAAGCTAGGTAGTTATTTATGAAAGTATATTCATGGCAATTAAACTAAATTTGCATCCCTGTCTGGAATCGTCAGTCTAAAATGCCTTTTAGCCTGACGATTTCCTACGGTGCTGAAACGCTGAAATCTCTCTGCTCCTTAATTTCCATGAATATATTTTAATAACTTACTATATATATATATATACATATATATATATATATATATATATATATATGTATATATATATATATATATATATATATATATATATATATACATATATATATATATATACATATATATATATATATATATATATATATATATATATATATATATATATATATATATATATATGAGAAAGGAAGGATGAGAGTAATCCGACGTAATGGGAAATGAAAAAGGAAAAAACAAAATATGTTTTTTGGTTTTTATTTTTTTTTACTTCCTCAGGATGATAATTTTAAGAAAAATGTCATGCAAGTATATAGAAATATTGGATTGCCATGATGGGTTGATGAGATAAAGTAGTAGCCACTACTGGGAGCGCAGGACCATGGTCCTGACGAAGTCTTACAAATAAAGACAAAACATTGATGAATACATAAAAAAACAACATATTTTGGTGCTTCCTTTTTCATTTCCCATATACACACAAATATATATATATATATATATATATATATATATATAGTTATTCGATGTTTCCATGCGGTGATAATAAAATCATATAGTATATCCATATATTTTATGTCATGTACTATAGAAACAAAACCAAGTGCTTAATCTCCCCTCGACAGGCATACATATATTATTAATGAAATGTAATAGAGAGACAAACGTTGCAGTTGGCTTCAGCTCGTGTACAAATAAAGGCTGGCTGAGTTTATAATGTAAACAATATAAATACTTCTGTCTGGTAGAAAAGGGACGGGGAAATTGAAAGGCCGGCAGCTTTTCATTATGGGATTGCCGGTTAGCCAAGTGCAGATAACTCTGCAGTCGGACGCAGATAAATAATTACTATTCAACAATTAACGGCATTTGTTGAAAGGCTTTTCCATAGCACAAGGATTGATCGTCCAAATGAATACACGGAAGAAAAAGATTACTAAATACAAAAAAAAGAAAGAAAAAGTAAACAACACCAAAAAAACAGGGAAAACACTTTACCAACACCAAACAGTTGAGATCAATAAATTAGGCTATCAGTTAAATTGATTTTGGTCGGAAAGATCAAAGCAGGAAAACACAGAAAAGATCGTTAATTGATCTGTTTCATAAGCGCATTCAAATGGTGATAATATATCGATTCCTCGCGGACGAATCCAAAGAATAAACAAGCCTGCATTTCGGTGATCAAAAATATGAATAATTACACTTTTATATGATTTTTTGATGAAGGATTCGTTCTGTAGTCACACTCTGGTTATTTAGGCCGGGGGTGGATATATATCGATCGGCCGAATGTAACTGAATTGTCTAAAAGAATCAAACAACTGACAAAAAATGGATTACACCTGGACGTTGAGCTAAACAATTATAGATACAGTCAAACGCCCAACTAAGCTAAACATATAAAATCTTACTAAATTTAGAGACTACAGATCACGGTTCACATTTATGGAGATAGAAAATATTCACATGTCCATAAATCATGGAAATTACAACCAACACTTAATTAAAAAATGGTGTAACTTTAATCAATTGTCCGCTAGTCCGTCACGAAATAATGTTCTTTGAGATAATCGGTCTTATTGTAATTATTAAAACATATAACCCCAACACACAAATATATATATACATATATGTGCATCAAGGCAGCATTTTTTATTTAAGGTACGTATTATTATGATGAAACTGCCGTAATTTACATTTTGGTCCGGAGTACTTTCTGACCCATCTGGGTCCATCTTCAGTGGAATAATGTCAATCAGGTAAAGACCTGGTGTGAGATTTATAATTAATTATGGCGGGAAAATTTAAATATGAAACTATATTTATTAGGTATTATAAGCATTTAAGTATATTAGTACTAGTGTTAAAATTAATCTTGTTAATAGCCATTTTTTTTGTTTTAATGTATAAAGCTTCTAGTATGTGGAGTTTTTGTGTATTCGTATTGTGTTCTATAATTTTAGTATTGTCTACGAGAAGTTTTCGGATTTGCAGTTTCATCAG
>OY744517.1:22137375-22152375 GCA_963556195.1 Sepiola atlantica | reverse complement strand
ATTGACAATAACAATAACATTAGACTAATTATTTACTATAAGAAATTGAAACCCCAAAATTGTTGTAGTAAACCACTTATCCCCAATCCCACAACCACTAGATATAATCAATGTTACTTATGAGTGTAAATGTCTTCTGAGAGAATATAACTCCCATAAAAATATTAAAGGTAATATCTACATTTGTTTTACTACAAACACCTTATCCCACCGCTCTACCATGCATCTTGTAAGTTCTAGCATTATTTGCCAACATCTACAAAAATATAACTCTCCTACGTCTTATTTAAGACAAATTCTAGTTAATAACACTATAATAATGCATTCCAAAAGCAGTTGGTAAATATCCGTTGATGACATTTACCAACTGGACAGACCCCATATCTTTTTACACGCACATTCTCACTCCTCATTACCGTATATTTTTTTCAAATTTTGAATGTTGACTTTTCCACTGCCAACTTATCTATCTATGTTATTCACCTGATGATAAGATTTTAATCTTTGAAAAGCCTTGGTTTGAGGAAATAATAATAAACATGTTTTCACCGAGTACATTTTGCATTAAACAATCGAAGTTGAAATAAATTTGTTATTCGTGCATGTTTATTCCTTTTTGTTCATCTATTTTTATATATATATATATATATATATATATATATATATATATATATATATATATATATATATATATATATATATATATACTCGTGGACAAACTACATTGATTCTTGTTCAATTGAATCCATTGTTGTCTGTTTTCTATAATCATTCAATCTTCGAAACATGCATAACAAATAGGTGTTTTTGTTTAAGAGAGTTATAGCAAGTGATTATATGTCGCGCCTATAGTTACTTTGTTCATTTTTATCACTGTTTATTTTATCATTTATCTCATTTGTTTGCTCTTGATATGCAGGTGATCCGCCCACAGAAGCAAACAGAAAGAAAGAAGTGATTTCCCAATATATCATAGCCATGAATTTTGTGAATTCGTATGTGCAAATATGAACTGCTGCCATACTGGCATGCATGTCTACTAGCCCATATCGTCGCTTTGCGTTAATAAAAAAAGGTGTTTCTGCTATCGCCAGATAATTTACTGCAAAGCATGCTAATGCGGGTAAGAAAGTTTAGTTAAAGAACTGGGTGGTAAAGATGTGTTGTACCCATCGCCATGAAGTTATAGTAGTAGGGCCAGGGAAGTGTTAGATTATATAAAAATACAATAGCTCTTGACATATCAAAGGTGTTTGATAAAGTTTGGCATAAAGGTCCCATCCAAAAGATTTATAGCTATGGACTATCAGGAAATGTCCTCTCAACCATCAAATATTTTCTCTCTGATAGGTTCGGAAATGTATTCTTAAGCTCATAGTAAGACGCTGGCGTACCGTACAGATCCATTCTGGACGCAAACGTATTTCAAATCTTCATCAACGATTTCCTAAACCCAATTCTAATATCACCTGTCGACATTTATGCAGACGATAAAACCATCTATGGCAACAATTCTAAGACCAACAATAACAAAGATCTTTCTGACTCGCGCTCTCTCTTTCTCTTTATTTCTTTCTCTCTCTCTATCTGTATTTCTCTCTCTCATCCGACCTTGAGCACGTAGTGCAATGAAAAAAAAGGCTGGTTAGTTTTAATGTGGCCAAAACCAAGCTTTGTTTCGTTTCACAACTCTTATCCCGTCTTGGCTCTAATTGAAATGAATGGCTCTCGTCTGGAGGAAGCTCACTGTTTTGACAAGCTTTTGGATCTTACCTTAACTACTGACCTGAAATGGAAGATTTATATACAATTTCTTGCCAAAGTCGCTGGAAAACAGTTGGATCATTCTACCGCTCTAGAAGGTACATCACTCCTGACATGATACTCTACCTGTATAAAGACCGAATACAGCCTAAGATGAAGTACGACTGCCACATCTGGAGGTGTGCTGCTCAGAGCACCTTCTTCTGCCTTCTTCGACTTAATACTACCGTTTGTCACAGAAGAGTCGTTGTCAATCGTTCTCTAGTCGTTTGCTATTTCCATGACAGGTGCACGACTGAGCTTTTATCTACTATTCTTTCCTGTAAAACATTTACAACTTAAAATTGTCTAGCTACCACCACTGCAAAAATATCCCTTTCTCCATCTCTGTTCCTAAAACTGAACAAAATGTATATGAGAAAGTTTCCTTCCTAGAACTACCGTCTATAGAACACATACTTAGGAATGCCTTCCTAGCTAACAACAACAATGTCGTTTCGAAGTTCAATGTAAAAACATTCTTGTTAAGTCGTCTTCGTAGATAATTAAATTCGGCAAAACTTCCATTATGATTACCAATCATCGCCGCGTTGTCTCTTCGTCGACTTAAAACTCAGTAACCCTTATCGTTGAGTGACTTTCAGGCCGTGATAAGTAGTGAGTCTTTAATAAAAAAAAAAGTAAATTCCAAATATAATTTTTTACGTGAGTATAGGAAGGTTGCACTGAGAATGAAGGCAACACATTAAGTAAATCTTTTTAAAGAAAGTGACGGCACAGGAAGTGGGCAGATATATATGAGTAAAAGAACAAATTGTAAATTTCAGTTGCTCTTCGTCTGTAAATGGGTTTGATGCGCAGTTCCTATCCCAATACGGTGGATGACGTGTTATAGTAATATATATATAATTCTTTTAGAGAGGAATTAAAGAGAAAATAATACTAAGAAAACTATAGTAACCACAATCGAAATGTTTATTTGTTCTACAATTTCGACTACGAATAAGAGTACGAGTAGGTTGCTGTTGTTATTACCGTGAGAGCGGCATCCTGGTGGTTTTCACATCAATAAGAGGACAGAGACTGATGAACTCCACGGCTACTACGGCTACTACGGTTAGTACGACGTGTCATAAGGTTAGATCTCTGTCTAAGTTAGCCATGCTGATTACAGCTGTGAACCAGAAACACGTGTCCATGGATTACTTGTATGTACGTATAAAATAAATAAAAATATTTATGTATATATATATATTCAATGTTGTGAAATCAAATAAGAGCATTAACTTGAAATTAATAGTATTGAGCTATTAAAGATAGTGTTACCAAATAATCTTCCACATAAGGCTACAGTAAAAGGTAATCACAAACTTCCAATAGAAGTTAAACAAATTAGACTAAGCGCTTCGTGTTTGCAACTGCCTTTATAGACAGGAATTCCGAAATGAGACTTGGTTAAGAGAATAGCAAAGAACTTCAGTTTGGCAGATGGGCTGATTGGTTTCGGATGTCGTTATTTGAAGCTATGTCTTCGTTGGGCCGCTACTCTCAAGAGAGGGCGGGTAGAGGCTTACCTAATGTGTAACTGTTCAGTGCTGTAAATATGCGCACTGTTACACGTCCACGTTTAGCGGGTTGCATAACAACTAATCAGAAAATATTACAAAATCACAACATCGATTGATTATTATTTATTTTCGTGTGATCACCTAGTAGCTTCATTTAAGAATCGTCGGGAGTATTTTGTCACGATTGCAATCTTATTTTAATTATATTGTTATATTAATAAGTGTATGATTTAAATATTAAAGTTATTTTAAGATGGTCCTATTTAAATCTTCGTCTATGTAAGCAGAATGAGATTATTTCGGAGTTTACGTAAAGTATATTATAATTATCATTATATTTAATCATTATATGTAATCATATTTGAAGCCTCTGTAATGCCAACTTTACAGAATCTCGACTCTCGCATATATTATCTAATCAATAAATTACTTATATTGAATAGTTCTATGTATTATATTTGAAATGTGTATTGTTAACGAAGTTCTCTTCACATGTGTTTCATTATTGGAAGTATTATAATGCATGGAGGTTCTATTTATAGTTAGATGTTTATTAGAGTTTATATAATAGAATGTTTTATCTTTAATACCGGCAATATTATTATTATTATTAGTAGTAGTAGTAGTAGTAGTAGTAGTAGTAGTTGTATTATTATTATTATTATTAGTATTATTTCTAGTATAAACATACATATAACTAGCAATGTTGTGTATATTGGTATTACTGCTATTAGCATTACTATCACTATTTGCTATTATTGTTATTACTTATAATATTAGATCCTTCAATGCATATGTTTATTATATCACTGTGCATGTTTACTAGAGGGCATACACAGTTTATTTATTCATATAGTGGTTTGAGATGGGTGTTGCTGTGTTAGAAATCAAGTGTGTTGGATGTTTTTATTAATTGGAGGTAATTATATATTGGTTCTGATTTGAGGGCAGGTAAATAGGACATAGGTTTTACTACAATTTAAACATTGCTTGGAAGATATTAAAAACTGTTTCATACAATTCCCTAGGAATAGTTATCTTTATATTTAAAAGGTATAAAAGATGAAACTAAATAAAGTTCCTTTCTATCATATTTCTATATTTAGTATTGGTTTCTTGTTTTTTTTCAGTTCCTTATTTTTAGGTGGGACCCCCTTAGAAGTAATATTCATATTTGCATTTACCGGTTAGAGTTAGGGTCAGGGTTCACTTACAATAAAAGTGGTATTATTAGCATTTGATTAGCATGCGTTTTATTATCCATGATCATATTACAAGTTACCATATACATTATTTCCAAGCGTTTTCGACATAATCTATGAACCTGCATTAACGGGTATTATTTTAGTGAGTAGGATTTTGGTTTAAAATACACTTATTAACTGAACGTTTTAAGATTCGATTAAACAGGTTGTGGATAATAATTTTCTGATAGAATTGGGAGAGAGTGATTTCTCGTGAACGTCGTCCAATGTTTGATTGGGCTTATGAAATAAGCAGCAGGTTGGGGAATTCAGTTAGTGCATTGTGAAAGTTGTAACGGTTTTATTTTACCATCATAATTTTCTTAATTGACTTTTGTTCCAATAAATACCAACGATTGAAATAGATGTTGATAATAAATTGAAGATGAAAACATTAATCGCTAAATATGATCGGTAACGTTTTGTTCATAAATTAAACAAACAAAAAAATCACTGTTCAAATGTCCAGTTTATTGTTTTCGCTATGATCGGGAATACTATGGCTCTGCTTGAGGAAGCTCCCTGCTTTGACAATCTACTAGAAATGACTTCCTCACCTTATTTGCTTTTTTATAAATGTGGAGTCTCTTTTGTGACCTTATTTTAATTCATAAAATTATCATGCTCGCCATTGTTTTATTTCCGTTCTCTGTTTATATTATCCATGTGTAGTTTAATTTGCGATACGTAGCATATACATCCGGTAGCAAATTGTATTCGGTCCGACTTTCTATAAGCTCCATCTATTTTTTTTTAGTTTATTTAATTTCATTTACATGCGTGTTGTTCACCATTTATTCCTTCTGTCTCTTTTGATTAATCTTTGTATGGATATATGTGTAGTTTGAGACTTCCGACGTGTGTTTAATGCATTGTACCACTTCATATTATACATGGTGGAAAACTTTCATTCTATACTATATACGTGCCCTCGTATCTAATTTCCTTCGTTATTGCTTTTACATAGTGATTTTTCACCTGAAATTAATGATTTCCATTAAATCCTTTGCTAAAGTCTAATTTTTAATTGAAATATGAATCAGCATAGTCGGGCACAACCCTATTAAATAGCTCTACAATATTTTGAAAGACAATTCGCTTAATAATGGCATAACATTTTCGTTATCCATTCATGCAAAATCCTCTTGAGTTTTTATTTATATCTGTCATTGTTTACTCGCGATTGTCCTACTATTATATGTTTCATAACAATTTTTAATTAGTATACACATTTATTATTAGCATATCTCTTTTCTCGCCCAAGAAGATAATCACACGTTCGTTCATTTCACATAAAATTGCCTTTTTAAAAATCAAAACATTCGCCGAAGATTGTGTCTTCAGTGTTTGCTGTTCGTCTTCTAACTTCGTCGCGTTAACAAAATCTCCACACAATGACACACACAATGACACACACACAATGACACACACACACCCACACACACAAACACACACACGTGCACACATCGTTTAATCTCACCGTATCACTTCGGCTGTTATCTCAACTGATACTTAAAAATGGCTGCCCGCTTATCAAGATGAGCGCCATTATTTTTTGTTACTCCTTGTCTATCCGCCGGCTGAATTGCGGCGCAAAACACACGTGCATATCACCGCTAACAAAGATGGCCAGTAAGATATTATTTCTTTGATAACATTTCTCTTCCGTTCGTTTGTCGGTTAAATCTTATAATTATAGACGGCTGATTCTCCGTTTTTAACCACACATACGATAATGTTCGAAAATTTCTCATTCAAAGACGTGCACCTTCTTATGGTTATTTTCATGCACACAAGGGGACACGTCAAAAGATTTGTGTATTGCTTTGATATGATTCCTAACAGATTCCACGTACATCGTGTTGTAATTATGAATATGTTTAGCGCACTGATACAAAAACATACACATACAACAAAACAAAGCTCTCTAATATAAGTATAAGATTATGTTTTAGTATTTTTATTTACTTTTTAAAAATTTACATCTTTTATATTCACGTTTTCATTGCCGTCTCTTTTTAGTCATTACTTTACTGCGGGAGCCTTGTTTATCCGTTTTCCGGGAAATTGAACAAACTTATAGTCTCATTTTCAAAGGACCAAAAAACATTTTCTCACCAAAAGTGCTTAGCATTATTTCAGGATATAAAACATATTCGTAAATAGAAATGTGTGTTATATTTAAAGAAAAACTATCATCAAACTATTTTGAATATAAATTTGGCGTTTTAATTTCACTGTCAGTGCTACAAATGTCCTACAAACCATAGATATACATATGCACAGTTATTTATCTACCTCCCACAGCTGTAAGATGTGACACAAGGTCGGGAAAATTGGATTTGAAAAGCCAACGCCCGAGAAGATTAGCACTCTGGCCTACAAAAAATGCCTAGACAGCCCCGTCGATATTCCCAGGTAGGGCCGCTTCAGAAATAAACTAACCGCTTCTCAAAGTGTGAGAAGCCAAAGCCTGTGAGGGTGGACCTCCTAGAATTGCACAGGACAAACCCATAGCCCGGCGTAAATCAAGCCCCGAATGGGGTGTAGTATCCATCGGAACAGATACTACACTTTCTTCCTGGCTAAAAGGAAGGAACAGTGCTTCGTTTTTTACTCTTCAAAATATAAAAATAACAAAACGAAGCAGCACTCACCGTAGACGGTTTAAGCCGGCTTCCGCTGAAGAAGGAAGTGTCTACCGAATATTAAATGCACAAGCAGTCCACAGTCGGATATACATCCCGGTAAAGAGAGATGACGACGTGAGGGTTCCGCAGTTTTTTCTGTGAGGAGGTGTCGACGTCCTCCCACATTACAGCGCTTCTATTCCCAAATGCTCACCGATATGGTACTGCCCATGCGGAACGAGTTGTAACTTTGGTGATCTAACGAGAATCCGTGTGTAAACGCGATCATGTCGTACATTGGTCAATATATATGGTTTTACAAACGCTTTATACACTATCAACTTGGAAATACATATATATTTGCATTACTTAGTTACGTCATACACTAACAATCACTTTATCTTTTACATTTTTATAAACTTTATCAAGGTTTGTTTGGTTGATTTTCGGGTTTAACAGAATGTCAACTGTTGGTGGGTTAGTATATCCCTATACCACACATATATGTTACATACGAATTATTTGATGATTAATTTGTTTGGTAGACGTATATTTTGTAAACACAGTATGTAAACGAAAGCTTTTATTTCACATATAGATCGAGCCCTGACAAATGCTAATATCTCTATTCTGACTGCACCTTGTGATATTTGTAACTAAGGAGTGAATCCACGAACCATGGATGCAGTTTTTCTCATTTTTAAAAAAAGATACCGGTTGAAGAACTCTCTCTAGAGTAAGAAAACAACTTCGCAATCGAATGGGAATGATCTCTTCTCTTTCTTGCAGTCGCTTTGCCACAGAAAATACGTCCTTCTTTATTCTATACTTATTTTTAAGGTAAGTACTTTACTTACCTGTAATTCTGCATTATTAAGTAAAACAATTTGCAGACATGTTTGGAGATACAGTAATACATTTCTAAGGTAAGTATTGACCCACAAAGATGTGAAAAGATCAAAATATGCAGTTTATGAACATTTTGCAACTTTTGTTTTCAATTTTAATAATACGCAAAAATGTCCGTTGACTATAACAGCTGGGAGTTGTTTTTTTATTTGGCTAATAGTTACCTTTAGAACCTAAATAACGCACGTACATTTTGGTAGAGTATTTAATAAAGTATTACAATTTTAATGTAAATTTCTAATCATGTAGTCGATCCAAAAACTAGAATATATCAAACAATTTATAATATTTAAGTAAACTGTATATATATATATATATATATATATATATATATATATATATATATATATATATATATATATATATATATATATATATATATGTATATATATATATATATATATATGTATGTGTAGAGAGAGAGAGTTACACACACATATATATATGCAAACATTGTTAAAAATAACAGAATTCGTCCGTTTAATTATACGATTGTTTTTTTCTAAAAGCCTTTTTTGTATAGAAATAAAATAAGATTTAATGTACCATAGGTTTCACATGTTCCACAAACGTTTTTGATTCATTCGTCGAATCATCCTCAGGTGTAAGTTTTTTTTTTATTTTAATACAAAAAAGACCATCAGAAACATTTAAAAAATAAAAAGATATAATTAAACATACCAATTATGTTATTTTTAACAATGTTTGCATAAATGAGAAAATACTGCCTAAATTCACCCATTATATATATATATATATATATATATGTATATATATAGGTATATATATATATATATATATATGTATATATATATATGTATATATATGTATATATGTATATGTGTATGGGTACATATATATATATACATATGCATATAGATGTATATATATATATATATGTATATATATGTATATATATATATATGTATGTATGTATATATGTGTGTGTGTGTGTGTATGGGTACATATATATATATAATATATATATATATATATATTAACTTGTTCTCCTTAAAAAGTTAAGGAAAAAAATGTAATTCTTATTTCATGTATATAAATTTGAATTATAAAAGTATATATATATACATATATATATAAATATATATATATATATATGTATATATATATATATATATATATATATATATATATATTACGAAAGCTTTTAACATTTACTTCAACAGTCAAAAATACATACGCTGAGCTATTTACTGGTCTACAATTACTTATGACAAGTACGCTACAGATTCATGTTCATGATTTATTCCCGATGGAAATGATCGGGCAATTATCCTCATGAATTTCCTCAGGAATGAAACATAAACGCTTCTGTGTAGCTTACTTACCTTGCATACAATGTAATATATATAGAACGAAAGTTAGATCTATTTTAATAGCTGTTTTTTTAATGATCCAGATCATCAAGTATTCTGGTGGGGGGGGGGGGGGGGGGCAACTATATCTTGAAACTGATAGAAAAATGATACATGAGAAAAGAATCTTAAAACGCACGTGTATGCATTCCAATAATCGACGCCATTAAATACCTAATACATTTATGTGTATCAATTTACACTATCTCTACTTCTCGTGCGCTCTCTCTCTCTCTCTCTTTCTTACACTCCCTCTCTCTATATGCATATATATGCATGTGGCGTGTCACTCTCTATATTTCTCTAACGGCTCATTGCCCCCCCCCCTATCTGTCAATAGTTAATGACAGACAGATATAATCAGCATTTACCCGTAATCGATCAATGAAACCCTAATTAACTCGCATCTCCTTCTATAATGACAAAGAAAGACACATTGTAGAGTAGTGTAAATATTTAACTCGTAGCTAGAGAGAGAAATGGAGAACGAAAGAAACTGAGAGATATAGAAATATGCAAAACATCTTAAACTAGTGAATGGATAACTAAACATGCCACTCATTTTCTAGTATATATAAAACGTCGCATGTGATTTTTTTACTAAGGACTAAGCACAGGCAGACAATAATATCCTTGGTTCATGCCTTCAAAGTACGAATTAATGTTTCTGAACAATTATTGTTTTTAATGTGTAGAAAGGAAATCACGTATTTCTTTCTCATATATATATATATATATATATATATATATATATATATATATATATACATATATATACACCCACACACACACACACACACACATATATATATATATATATATATATATATATATATATATATATATAGTCTCGGAAGTTCTTTTAACCTTCAAAACTGGGAAAAAAAAAATAAAATAAAAATTTTGTTGAAAGATTTTAGTCTAGTAAGTCAATCAATCTACTGCAATCACTATTTTAGTTTACTTCCAAGAATATACTCTAATATAAATATATATTTATATATGTTTTATATATAAGGGATCGTCAGTTGTTTACCATGAAAACTGTTTCGGGATTTTAAAAACAAAACAGTATTTCTTTATCATGGCATCCCAGCAGTGTTGATCAGACACCATATATATATATAATAAAACAATGATATGTTAAATTTAAATTTAAAATTCCAGAATCTTAATTAAACATTGCAGATCGCTCATCGAACGTTTACGGACTCGCATCTAGTGTACAAAAGAATTGAAAGTTTACGACCGCGGCTCTGGTGTACAAAAGAATCGTAGTTTATCGAAAGTTTTTGGACACGCTTCTTGTGTACAAATAATCGAAAGTGTACCTACATAGTTAAATAAGCGTAAACCGAAATAAAGATAAAAAATGACGATGGCCCCTCGCCCTAACAATGACGTCAATTTTTAACGAGGGATTCTGCAGTTTTCACAAATTATTTTCATGTCTTTAATAAAGAAATTACAATTATTATTTTAGGATAAAAAATACAATTTTAGGCGAATTAATACATTTCATCCAAAATTTGTGCGAAACTCAAACGGAATAAGCAGACAAACACCACCCCGCTAAAAAAGTGGAAGTTAATGCCTGGGAGCATGATATCAGTAAAAAAAGATAATTTAGTACAGTACACTTCTATAAAAATCGGGAATGCCACTTTGGAAGAATAGTATCACGAGAAACAATCGTATATTATAACCCCCTAAATTAAGTAGTGCCTGAGAGGAATGTATACTGACGAATGAAAATATACTACACAAAATTAATGAACAGGTTTAAATCGATTAATTTTTATGAAAATGTAGGCGTTTATGCCTGGGAGCATTATATCATTACAACGAATGTACGCGCTTCTGTTGTACAAAGAATAGAAAGTGTTCCTACACAATTTAATTAGCGTAAATTTAAATTGAAAAATAATGAACAATGAAGATACCTCACATCCTTCTAACAAGAACGTCATTTCCGGAAATAATGAGTCTACAGTTTTCTCAATTAATGTGTACACTTAAAAAAAAATTAGAATCTTACTTTGGGATAAAATGTGTCGGGAAATCAAACGAAATAAGCGAACGGCACTCTCCCCACTTTAAAAAAAAAGTAAGAGTTAGTGCCTGATAGCATGATGTCATGACAACTAAATATTTAATACACTACTCCTCCATTAAAAAAGAGAAGATAATTATGGGGGAATAGTATCGTGAAATAAGGAATGTATATTTTAATGGCTTCTCCCAGAAAAGTAGAGATAATGCCTGGGAAGAATGTATGATGGCGAATGGAAAACTACTACACACAATTAATAAACCTGATTTAATTTAGATATTTTTTTTATGAAAAAGAAGGAGTTAATGCCTGGAAGCATGATATCATGACAACGTACACAATTAAATAAGCATAAACCGTAACATGTAATTATCTGTCTTGAAATAGAAAGTATCAGTATACATTAAAAACGCAATCGTTTTTTAAGTAAAATGTATTTAATAAATTGTATTAATATTTTTTTTATTAAACTACACGCTAGGAAAATACGAACCCTGTTCATGACGGGGATGATCCTGAACCCAGATCGAGCAATAGAAGTTGCCCGTACTTCCACTGCTCGATTCGGGTTAATATTACTATCGAGGAAAATATTAAAAATACATATGGAAATTTTTACAATACTAGTTATAAATTTATATATCCGAATATTAATTTATTAGAACTTTAAAAAAAATTAATTATGTAAATTCGAAAAAAACATGTTGTTTAGACCAATTTTCGTAGACTATATACACGACCTGTCAAAATAATACATCAATGAGCTTACGCTGACAGACAGGCAGAAATCCAGACAGATTAAATGTTGTTTATTTAGTTATTTAGTTATTATTAAATCGAATATAAGTGGTTTAGATGCGCCCTTATGTATTTCGTACGTTTACAAAATGTATCAGGGACGGACAGACAGAAATCCTGACATCGTGACAGAGAATTGTATCTATATATTATAAGTAGATAGTAAACTGCAGAAAAGGTACGCATTTGGTTATTTTGTTTAGTAACATTTTTATATAAAGGTAATAAAATATTGTTTTTCTTGAAGGTTTAACTTTCTACAACGCTATTTTGATGTGTCAACTGGTGCTCTCCTAACGATTTTCAACCTTAATTTGGGAGAGCTTTACGTCTGTCGCAAATGTGTAGCTCGTGTCGCTTCGTTTCAATGTGTACGCTTAACTTGTTTTGAATACTTGTAAACACACAATATGTTCCACAATATGTAAACTTATTATTGCCGGTAACGCGATGGTGTCTATTTACGAAACAATCTATTTATTCATTAATTAATATATTGCACAGTGTTTTATAGATGCTTTCCACATCTTTTGTTTACTTCTTATTAGGGGACAGGCTGTGGGTTGCATTATCAAAGTTCGGCCATTTCGCCATATTTATTATTAATATGTAATCGACAAAGAACACAAAACATTTTGTTAAATGCATGAATGTATAGATGCTGCGTATTGCTAAACGTGCGGACCGTCGTAACGGCGTACCGTGTTCGACTATCATCCGAAGGAACACTTCAATAAATTATTTAGCATTCGTTAACATTATTAATTTGAAAAGTATTTTTAATAATTAATCTCCATATATTTTATAAGGGATTAAAATATAATCCATTAGAAATTTATATTATTATAATATAAAGGATATATTATATTCAATAAAACTAGGTAAGAAAAAGTAAAATTCAATATAGTTAAAGTTAAATACATACCTATATATATATATATATATATATATATATATATATATATATATTTATTTATAAGTATGTGTGGGTGTCGGTCTGTTATTGAGACTGAAATAACATACCTACGAAGATTCATTAATATGCATATATTAACTTTCCGAAAGTTCATGACTTTTTTTTTCGTTTCTAGTCGACAGACAACATTTACACATTAAACTCAACACTGTAAGCATATTAAAACAGTGTGCACACAAGTTAAAACGGCTTTGACGCGACTAGTCTTGCATATAATTAATTTAATTACATCTGTTCGAAAAAAAAAGATCAGTCACGTTCTAGCAAATGCGTATCCCACCTATATTTAGTCATAAGCAATAGAGTCCGCTTCTTAATGAGTGGCTGAGTTTGTATCTTATACATGACATTCACGGTATAGTATTCATATTTAATAGTGATTAAAGTACATTGGAATATATGAGAATTGATTATTTGCTGTTATATATTTTTGTATCCGTTTACCTCCTGTCCCATTGATGTACGCTTACAATAAAACTAGAATCGTTTTGCTTTGGCGCTTACTATACAGATAAATGAATTTTTGTTAAGGATACCTTTTGAAAATATATGCTTTGTATTTTACATCTCTATCTCACTCTCTCTCTCTCTCTCTCTCTCTCTCTCTGTATATATATATATATATATATATATATATATATATATATATATATATATATATGTATATATATATAATAGCTATGAAAATATATTTATGACAATTAAGCTACACAGATGCTCCAGCGTTACAAAATTATATCTCCTTATAAAATGTTATGTGGATACATGGAATACAAATATATATATATATATATATATATATATATATATATATATATAGAGAGAGAGAGAGAGAGAGAGAGAGAGAGAGAGAGAGAGAGTGGGAGAGAGAGAAAGAGAAACAGAGATGTAGTTCATGAACTAGAGAAAATATCTCACGATGACTCGGGTTAAATTGCTCAAATCAAAACAAAATGAATTTGAAAGACTGTTTAATATCAGAAAGTAAATCCTCAAAATTTAAAATTGGAGTTGTTTGCGTGTGACTTTTATCTCGCTTTCCCTCTCTTTCTCTCTTACTTTCTGCAACTCCGGACTAAATAGCATCAAGTGATATTCGTTTTTCTTTAAAATGGATCATACGATTGATAGGCGTCCATTTGATATTGTGTTTTCCTCCACATCCGGGAATTTTGTAACATTTGCGCCAATATATCACAATTGATATACATCCGCTACATCACTTCGGTGTCCAAGTAAGCATGGCTGAAACTCGTCCAAACGATTGAGAGGTAAACATCTGCGAGCAAGCTTATTTGCTGTGTGTTTTGAGATGAGCAATTATGTAATTAATCGATTACCTCAAGAAAAGAATAAACATCAATAATGGATATTATTTATTTCGTTTACAAGGCAAAATCGCTCCCAAAACGACCACAGCTGAAATGATGAAGTGCGTTTACATTAAGAGAATTCACTGCATCACAAGTCAGTCGTTACGATAGACAAACGATATAAATTGTGTTTCTATTTGCTTATGCAATCACACTATTTCAGTGATCTGTACCCCAACGGCTACTTGCTGTTTGCAGACATCAACCGATGGCTCCAGGATCTGTGATTTGGCTTCAATAAAGAAGTGTTATCGAAAACTGAGACGTCTTTTAAGGACAACGTCAACTACCTTCAAACGTCAACGTTTGAAT
>OY744517.1:22109875-22127375 GCA_963556195.1 Sepiola atlantica | reverse complement strand
AAAAGTACTACGTATTACATTGATTTCTTTTAAAAGTACTACATAATAACGTTGTATTAAAATAACGGTCCATTGTCCTTCCTTGTACTCCTTCCCTGTATGCAAAAGTTTAACGATGTAAAAAAAAAATAATGTTGTGCGAGTTGAATGTGATTGAACGCTTAACCTCTCAGTATTGGATCTACTTTTGTGACCAATCAGCCAGGAAAGCGAGTAATAAATCTAATGAAAAATAAGTCAGTTTAACCAAGCATGTAAGCTGACATGTGTTTCAGATTACGATTCGTCAGAAGGCGACCAAATGTCGGGTCAACAAGTCATACGTTTTGGGTACTTTCTATACGAGGAAATCAATGTTTTTATCCAATGTTCATATATCATGCGTTTGAAATGTTTAGAATTAACAAAATGTCAATTTTGTGGTTGTGTCATATATTGACTTTATTCGGAAGTCAAGTCGCTGAAATAATTGTAGCCGCCATGTTGAATAATGAAACGCTGCAAGAAACTATATTCGTTTATCGCATTCTCTAAAAACCAAAATGATTATAAATGTATACGTAATAGAAATAACGTAATCTGATATTCTCGAAACTCAGCGGAATAAGCGTGAGCGTCCATTAACTGTGTGCGTAATTTGTTGTATTATGTAGTTAATAAATAGCAGACATATAGTAAATATTACCGGCCACGTGTTTTTTTAAGTAGACGTTGTTTATTAGTTCTCGGTGTAAACGGGGAGAGTATAAGTACTAAATTGTTAGGAGGAAAACGTTTTGCTACCATCTATATGGAGTCTGTTTTTAAGACGGCCGAAGATAGTTAGCCAAAAATAATATTTAGTGTCAGCTGGAGGAAAATAATAACAAATTTGCTAAAACACGCTGGAATGAATGAGAGTTATATAGTCGAGAGTTAAGTAGCCCGTGATGCATGTGTTTTTTCCTTATTCTTCAAAAAGGTACAAGAGAAAGATCGTCACGTATATATATATATATATATATATATATATATATATATATATATATATATATATATGAAGCAATCCAACAAAAGATATCAGCGTCAACTAATATCTTATAATTAGTGAAACATCCGGATAAAAAAACTGAAGCTCAATATACTGGATAGAGCATTAATATTATAATATAATATGAAGTAATAAAATAAGGTGTCAATCAAATTTTATTAGAATTCAAAGTTCATGCAAAGCATCCTTAAGTCCTTAGCTTATGAGTTTTCAAAGATAATTCTTCTCTTCAGAGGACCATTACCGCAGTTATACTACTACAGGTAATGAAACTACGCTTTGAAAATATATAAAATTATATACACAAATACACAAAAATACATAGCATCAAACATATCAATCCAAAAACATACTTTTGTTGAATCCATCGAATACTTTAAGTCTGCCACCAATACGAAAAAAGAAAATAATGTGTATAGGTTTTGCTTTTTTATTTGCTTTTGTCACTGTGATAATTTAACAATTTCATTGTTATTTCTCTATAACAAATTGATTAATAATCTGTATGCTCAAGATAAGATTATGAGCGAAATATTCTTGAAAAATAATGCACAAAACACTACAAAACATTAATCGTGTCACAATTTTTGTTATCTAACTGAGTTATAATATATCAGCTCTGTTTTATTTAAAGCTCTAATCATCTAGCTAAATTACACTTGAAGTATTAATTTGTATCATAAACATTTTGAATATTTTATTATTAATAGTTATATTATAAAACTGGTGCGTTTTCCCCCTTTTGATATAACTTAACTAGTTATAATTCAGATGTTGACTTTTCTTTTTATATATATATATATATATATATATATATATATATATATATATATATATATATGTATATGTATATACATACATACATACGCATATACATTTATATATACATATGTATATACATGTATATATATATATACATATATATATATATATTTATATACATATATACATATGTGTTATGGTGGGATGGTGATCTAGTTTATTTTGGGAGTACATTGATGCTTCACAACACTATATATAGATGAGATTATGACGAAATCTAGAGGCAGTCTTTCTGTAAATACTTACTGTTGTAAATATACTACCGTTTATTATCGACCCTGTAAGTGCACAACTATATGTAAATATTTTAATATTATATGTATATTTACATAGAATTTTTAAAAATATGTATGAACACATACACCTAAACTAAAAAATAAAGCTAAATGTAAGTAAAAAATAGAACAAATATAGTGTTATAGTTGTACGTGAACACTTAAGCTTATCTATGGTAATTAATGATACGTTTTAGGTATTTGTGTAACATTATCGTTGATTAATTACTACCATGTTAAAAACACTATTTTGGTCGGTTTCCAGCTCTAATCATTGAGCTCAATTTCACTTGAAGTTTGTAATATAATTTTTATTCTTTTTTAAGTTTCAATTTTAAATAGTATTTTGTCAGCCTGTTACGCTTTAGTCAGAATTATTATATGTATTTGTCTGTACTCCTTAGGGTTGAAATATAATTTTATTCTTTTTTCATGTTTCAATTTAAAATAGTATTTTGTCAGACTGTCACGCTTTAGTCAGAACTATTATATGTATTTGTCTGTACTCCTTAGGCTTGAAATATAATTTTATTCTTTTTTCATGTTTCAATTTTTAAAAATATTTTGTCAGACTGTCACGCTTTAGTCAAAACTATTATATGTATTTGTCTGTACTCCTTAGGTTTGAAATATAATTTTATTCTTTTTTCATGTTTCAATTTTAAATAGTATTTTGTCAGACTGTCACGCTTTAGTCAGAACTATTATATGTATTTGTCTGTACTACTTAGGTTTGAAATATAATTTTATTCTTTTTCATGTTTCAATTTTAAATAGTATTTTGTCAGACTGTCACGCTTTAGTCAGAACTATTATATGTATTTGTCTATACTCCTTGAGTTTGAAATATTATTTTAATTCTTTTTTCATGTTTCAATTATAAATAGTATTTTGTCAGACTGTCACGCTTTAGTCAGAACTATTACATGTATTTGTCTATACTCCTTGAGTTTGAAATATTATTTTTATTCTTTTTTATGTTTCAATTTTAAATAGTATTTTGTCAGACTGTCACGCTTTAGTCAGAACTATTATATGTATTTGTATATAATCCTTGAGGTTGGAAATATTATTTTTATTCTTTTTTTCATGTTTCAATTTTAAATAGTATTTTGTCAGACTGTTACGCTTTAGTCAGAACTATTATATGTATTTGTCTGTACTCCTTAGGTTTGAAATATAATTTTATTCTTTTTTCATGTTTCAATTATAAATAGTATTTTGTCAGACTGTCACGCTTTAGTCAGAACTATTATATGTATTTGTATGTACTCCTTAGGTTTGAAATATAATTTTATTCTTTTTTCATGTTTCAATTTTAAATAGTATTTTGTCAGACTGTCACGCTTTAGTCAGAACTATTATATGTATTTGTATGTACTCCTTAGGTTTGAAATATAATTTTATTCTGTTTTCATGTTTCAATTTTAAATAGTATTTTGTCAGACTGTCACGCTTTAGTCAGAACTATTATATGTATTTGTATGTACTCCTTAGGTTTGAAATATTATTTTAATTCTTTTTTCATGTTTCAATTTTAAATAGTATTTTGTCAGACTGTCACGCTTTAGTCAGAACTATTATATGTATTTGTCTGTACTGCTTAGGTTTGAAATATTATTTTTATTCTTTTTTATGTTTCAATTTTAAATAGTATTTTGTCAGACTGTCACGCTTTAGTCAGAACTATTATATGTATTTGTATGTACTCCTTAGGTTTGAAATATAATTTTATTCTTTTTTCATGTTTCAATTTTTTAAAATATTTTGTCAGACTGTCACGCTTTAGTCAAAACTATTATATGTATTTGTCTGTACTCCTTAGGTTTGAAATATAATTTTATTCTTTTTTCATGTTTCAATTTTAAATAGTATTTTGTCAGACTGTCACGCTTTAGTCAGAACTATTATATGTATTTGTCTATACTCCTTGAGTTTGAAATATTATTTTTATTCTTTTTCATGTTTCAATTTTAAATAGTATTTTGTCAGACTGTCACGCTTTAGTTAGAACTATTATATGTATTTGTCTATACTCCTTGAGTTTGAAATATTATTTTAATTCTTTTTTCATGTTTCAATTATAAATAGTATTTTGTCAGACTGTCACGCTTTAGTCAGAACTATTACATGTATTTGTCTATACTCCTTGAGTTTGAAATATTATTTTTATTCTTTTTTATGTTTCAATTTTAAATAGTATTTTGTCAGACTGTCACGCTTTAGTCAGAACTATTATATGTATTTGTATATAATCCTTGAGGTTGGAAATATTATTTTTATTCTTTTTTTCATGTTTCAATTTTAAATAGTATTTTGTCAGATTGTTACGCTTTAGTCAGAACTATTATATGTATTTGTCTGTACTCCTTAGGTTTGAAATATAATTTTATTCTTTTTTCATGTTTCAATTATAAATAGTATTTTGTCAGACTGTCACGCTTTAGTCAGAACTATTATATGTATTTGTATGTACTCCTTAGGTTTGAAATATAATTTTATTCTTTTTTCATGTTTCAATTTTAAATAGTATTTTGTCAGACTGTCACGCTTTAGTCAGAACTATTATATGTATTTGTATGTACTCTTTAGGTTTGAAATATAATTTTATTCTGTTTTCATGTTTCAATTTTAAATAGTATTTTGTCAGACTGTCACGCTTTAGTCAGAACTATTATATGTATTTGTATGTACTCCTTAGGTTTGAAATATAATTTTATTCTTTTTTCATGTTTCAATTATAAATAGTATTTTGTCAGTCTGTCACGCTTTAGTCAGAACTATTATAGTTATTTGTTTGTACTCTTTAGCTTTGAAATATAATTTTATTCTTTTTTCATGTTTCAATTTTAAATAGTATTTTGTCAGACTGTCACGCTTTAGTCAGAACTATTATATGTATTTGTCTGTACTCCTTAGGTTTGAAATATAATTTTATTCTTTTTTCATGTTTCAATTTTAAATAGTATTTTGTCAGACTGTCACGCTTTAGTCAGAACTATTATATGTATTTGTATGTACTCCTTAGGTTTGAAATATTATTTTTATTCTTTTTTCATGTTTCAATTTTAAATAGTATTTTGTCAGACTGTCACGCTTTAGTCAGAACTATTATATGTATTTGTCTGTACACCTTGAGTTTGAAATATTATTTTAATTCTTTTTTCATGTTTCAATTTTAAATAGTATTTTGTCAGACTGTCACGCTTTAGTCAGAACTATTATATGTATTTGTCTGTACTGCTTAGGTTTGAAATATTATTTTTATTCTTTTTTATGTTTCAATTTTAAATAGTATTTTGTCAGACTGTCACGCTTTAGTCAGAACTATTATATGTATTTGTCTGTACTGCTTAGGTTTGAAATATAATTTTATTCTTTTTTCATGTTTCAATTTTAAATAGTATTTTGTCAGACTGTCACGCTTTAGTCAGAACTATTATATGTATTTGTATGTACTCCTTAGGTTTGAAATATTATTTTTATTCTTTTTTCATGTTTCAATTTTAAATAGTATTTTGTCAGACTGTCACGCTTTAGTCAGAACTATTATATGTATTTGTCTGTACTCCTTAGGTTTGAAATATAATTTTATTCTTTTTTCATGTTTCAATTTTAAATAGTATTTTGTCAGACTGTCACGCTTTAGTCAGAACTATTATATGTATTTGTCTGTACTGCTTAGGTTTGAAATATTATTTTTATTCTTTTTTATGTTTCAATTTTAAATAGTATTTTGTCAGACTGTCACGCTTTAGTCAGAACTATTATATGTATTTGTCTGTACTGCTTAGGTTTGAAATATAATTTTATTCTTTTTTCATGTTTCAATTTTAAATAGTATTTTGTCAGACTGTCACGCTTTAGTCAGAACTATTATATGTATTTGTCTGTACTCCTTAGGTTTGAAATATAATTTTATTCTTTTTTCATGTTTCAATTTTAAATAGTATTTTGTCAGACTGTCACGCTTTAGTCAGAACTATTATATGTATTTGTATGTACTCCTTAGGTTTGAAATATTATTTTTATTCTTTTTTCATGTTTCAATTTTAAATAGTATTTTGTCAGACTGTCACGCTTTAGTCAGAACTATTATATGTATTTGTCTGTACACCTTGAGTTTGAAATATTATTTTAATTCTTTTTTCATGTTTCAATTTTAAATAGTATTTTGTCAGACTGTCACGCTTTAGTCAGAACTATTATATGTATTTGTCTGTACTGCTTAGGTTTGAAATATTATTTTTATTCTTTTTTATGTTTCAATTTTAAATAGTATTTTGTCAGACTGTCACGCTTTAGTCAGAACTATTATATGTATTTGTCTATACTCCTTGAGTTTGAAATATTATTTTAATTCTTTTTTGGTGTTTCAATTTTAAATAGTATTTTGTCAGACTGTTACGCTTTAGTACGAACTATTATATGTATTTGTCTGTACTCCTTAGGTTAGAAATATAATTTTATTCTTTTTTAAGTTTCAATTTAAAAAAAGTATTTTGTCAGACTGTTTGCTTCAGTCAGAACTATTATATGTATTTGTCTGTACTCCTTGAGTGTGAAATATTATTGTAATTCTTTTTTCATGTTTAAATTTTAAATAGTATTTTGTCAGACTGTTACGCTTTAGTCAGAACTATTATATGTATTTGTCTGTACTCCTTAGGTTTGAAATATAATTTTATTCTTTTTTCATGTTTCAATTTTAAATAGTATTTTGTCAGACTGTCACGCTTTAGTCAGAACTATTATATGTATTTGTATGTACTCCTTAGGTTTGAAATATAATTTTATTCTTTTTTCATGTTTCAATTTTAAATAGTATTTTGTCAGACTGTCACGCTTTAGTCAGAACTATTATATGTATTTGTATGTACTCCTTAGGTTTGAAATATAATTTTATTCTTTTTTCATGTTTCAATTATAAATAGTATTTTGTCAGTCTGTCACGCTTTAGTCAGAACTATTATATGTATTTGTCTGTACTCCTTAGGTTTGAAATATTATTGTAATATTTTTTTCATGTTTAAATTTAAAATAGTATTTTGTCAGACTGTCACGCTTTAGTCAGAACTATTATATGTATTTGTCTATACTCCTTGAGTTTGAAATATTATTTTAATTCTTTTTTCATGTTTAAATTTTAAATAGTATTTTGTCAGACTGTCACGCTTTAGTCAGAACTATTATATGTATTTGTCTGTACTCCTTAGGTTTGAAATATTATTTTTATTCTTTTTTGGTGTTTCAATTTTAAATAGTATTTTGTCAGACTGTCACGCTTTAGTCAGAACTATTATATGTATTTGTCTGTACTCCTTAGGTTTGAAATATAATTTTATTCTTTTTTCATGTTTCAATTTTAAATAGTATTTTGTCAGACTGTCACGCTTTAGTCAGAACTATTATATGTATTTGTATGTACTCCTTAGGTTTGAAATATAATTTTATTCTTTTTTCATGTTTCAATTATAAATAGTATTTTGTCAGACTGTCACGCTTTAGTCAGAACTATTATATGTATTTGTATGTACTCCTTAGGTTTGAAATATAATTTTATTCTTTTTTCATGTTTCAATTTTTTAAAATATTTTGTCAGACTGTCACGCTTTAGTCAAAACTATTATATGTATTTGTCTGTACTCCTTAGGTTTGAAATATAATTTTATTCTTTTTTCATGTTTCAATTTTAAATAGTATTTTGTCAGACTGTCACGCTTTAGTCAGAACTATTATATGTATTTGTCTGTACTACTTAGGTTTGAAATATAATTTTATTCTTTTTCATGTTTCAATTTTAAATAGTATTTTGTCAGACTGTCACGCTTTAGTTAGAACTATTATATGTATTTGTCTATACTCCTTGAGTTTGAAATATTATTTTAATTCTTTTTTCATGTTTCAATTATAAATAGTATTTTGTCAGACTGTCACGCTTTAGTCAGAACTATTACATGTATTTGTCTATACTCCTTGAGTTTGAAATATTATTTTTATTCTTTTTTATGTTTCAATTTTAAATAGTATTTTGTCAGACTGTCACGCTTTAGTCAGAACTATTATATGTATTTGTATATAATCCTTGAGGTTGGAAATATTATTTTTATTCTTTTTTTCATGTTTCAATTTTAAATAGTATTTTGTCAGATTGTTACGCTTTAGTCAGAACTATTATATGTATTTGTCTGTACTCCTTAGGTTTGAAATATAATTTTATTCTTTTTTCATGTTTCAATTATAAATAGTATTTTGTCAGACTGTCACGCTTTAGTCAGAACTATTATATGTATTTGTATGTACTCCTTAGGTTTGAAATATAATTTTATTCTTTTTTCATGTTTCAATTTTAAATAGTATTTTGTCAGACTGTCACGCTTTAGTCAGAACTATTATATGTATTTGTATGTACTCTTTAGGTTTGAAATATAATTTTATTCTGTTTTCATGTTTCAATTTTAAATAGTATTTTGTCAGACTGTCACGCTTTAGTCAGAACTATTATATGTATTTGTATGTACTCCTTAGGTTTGAAATATAATTTTATTCTTTTTTCATGTTTCAATTATAAATAGTATTTTGTCAGTCTGTCACGCTTTAGTCAGAACTATTATAGTTATTTGTTTGTACTCTTTAGCTTTGAAATATAATTTTATTCTTTTTTCATGTTTCAATTTTAAATAGTATTTTGTCAGACTGTCACGCTTTAGTCAGAACTATTATATGTATTTGTCTGTACTCCTTAGGTTTGAAATATAATTTTATTCTTTTTTCATGTTTCAATTTTAAATAGTATTTTGTCAGACTGTCACGCTTTAGTCAGAACTATTATATGTATTTGTATGTACTCCTTAGGTTTGAAATATTATTTTTATTCTTTTTTCATGTTTCAATTTTAAATAGTATTTTGTCAGACTGTCACGCTTTAGTCAGAACTATTATATGTATTTGTCTGTACACCTTGAGTTTGAAATATTATTTTAATTCTTTTTTCATGTTTCAATTTTAAATAGTATTTTGTCAGACTGTCACGCTTTAGTCAGAACTATTATATGTATTTGTCTGTACTGCTTAGGTTTGAAATATTATTTTTATTCTTTTTTATGTTTCAATTTTAAATAGTATTTTGTCAGACTGTCACGCTTTAGTCAGAACTATTATATGTATTTGTATGTACTCCTTAGGTTTGAAATATAATTTTATTCTTTTTTCATGTTTCAATTATAAATAGTATTTTGTCAGTCTGTCACGCTTTAGTCAGAACTATTATAGTTATTTGTTTGTACTCTTTAGCTTTGAAATATAATTTTATTCTTTTTTCATGTTTCAATTTTAAATAGTATTTTGTCAGACTGTCACGCTTTAGTCAGAACTATTATATGTATTTGTATGTACTCCTTAGGTTTGAAATATAATTTTATTCTTTTTTCATGTTTCAATTATAAATAGTATTTTGTCAGTCTGTCACGCTTTAGTCAGAACTATTATAGTTATTTGTTTGTACTCTTTAGCTTTGAAATATAATTTTATTCTTTTTTCATGTTTCAATTTTAAATAGTATTTTGTCAGACTGTCACGCTTTAGTCAGAACTATTATATGTATTTGTCTGTACTCCTTAGGTTTGAAATATAATTTTATTCTTTTTTCATGTTTCAATTTTAAATAGTATTTTGTCAGACTGTCACGCTTTAGTCAGAACTATTATATGTATTTGTATGTACTCCTTAGGTTTGAAATATAATTTTATTCTTTTTTCATGTTTCAATTATAAATAGTATTTTGTCAGTCTGTCACGCTTTAGTCAGAACTATTATAGTTATTTGTTTGTACTCTTTAGCTTTGAAATATAATTTTATTCTTTTTTCATGTTTCAATTTTAAATAGTATTTTGTCAGACTGTCACGCTTTAGTCAGAACTATTATATGTATTTGTATGTACTCCTTAGGTTTGAAATATAATTTTATTCTTTTTTCATGTTTCAATTATAAATAGTATTTTGTCAGTCTGTCACGCTTTAGTCAGAACTATTATAGTTATTTGTTTGTACTCTTTAGCTTTGAAATATAATTTTATTCTTTTTTCATGTTTCAATTTTAAATAGTATTTTGTCAGACTGTCACGCTTTAGTCAGAACTATTATATGTATTTGTCTGTACTCCTTAGGTTTGAAATATAATTTTATTCTTTTTTCATGTTTCAATTTTAAATAGTATTTTGTCAGACTGTCACGCTTTAGTCAGAACTATTATATGTATTTGTATGTACTCCTTAGGTTTGAAATATAATTTTATTCTTTTTTCATGTTTCAATTATAAATAGTATTTTGTCAGTCTGTCACGCTTTAGTCAGAACTATTATATGTATTTGTCTGTACTCCTTAGGTTTGAAATATTATTGTAATATTTTTTTCATGTTTAAATTTAAAATAGTATTTTGTCAGACTGTCACGCTTTAGTCAGAACTATTATATGTATTTGTCTATACTCCTTGAGTTTGAAATATTATTTTAATTCTTTTTTCATGTTTAAATTTTAAATAGTATTTTGTCAGACTGTCACGCTTTAGTCAGAACTATTATATGTATTTGTCTGTACTCCTTAGGTTTGAAATATTATTTTTATTCTTTTTTGGTGTTTCAATTTTAAATAGTATTTTGTCAGACTGTCACGCTTTAGTCAGAACTATTATATGTATTTGTCTGTACTCCTTAGGTTTGAAATATAATTTTATTCTTTTTTCATGTTTCAATTTTAAATAGTATTTTGTCAGACTGTCACGCTTTAGTCAGAACTATTATATGTATTTGTCTGTACTCCTTAGGTTTGAAATATAATTTTATTCTTTTTTAAGTTTCAATTTAAAAAAAGTATTTTGTCACACTGTTTGCTTCAGTCAGAACTATTATATGTATTTGTTTGTACTCCTTGAGTGTGAAATATTATTGTAATTCTTTTTTCATGTTTAAATTTTAAATAGTATTTTGTCAGACTGTCACGCTTTAGTCAGAACTATTATATGTATTTGTCTATACTCCTTGAGTTTAAAATATTATTTTTATTCTTTTTTCATGTGTCGATTTTAAATAGTATTTTGTCAGACTGATACTTTTTAGTCAGAACTATTACATGTATTTGTCTGTGCTCCTTGAGTTGGAAATATTATTTTTATTCTTGTTTCATATTTCAATTTTTAATAGTATTTTGTCAGACTTATACGCTTTAGTCACAACTATTATATGTATTTGTCTGTACTCCTTGAGGTTAAAATATTATTTTAATTCTTTTTTCATGTTTCAATTTTAGATAGTATTTTGTCAGACTGTTACGCTTTAGTCACAACTATTATATGTATTTGTCTGTACTCCTTGAGTTTGAAATATTATTGTAATACTTGTTTAATGTTTCAATTTTAAATAGCATTTTGTCAGACTGTTTCGCTTAAGTCAGAACTATTATATGTATGTGTATGCACTCCTTGAGTATTTAAGAGCATTTATGCTGTTGCATCACGATTAAGTCTCAAAAAGTGTGTTTAGCGATTTCTTATGCTAAGGCTAAAATAGGAGATAAGTTCAGTTAAAATCCGCATTTTCGTCGATCTTTCAATTGTATATTCGTCGATGTGTCAATATAAAGTGGTAAATAGAATTATCGTATGCGTGTCACGCTTACGTTTAACATATTCATACTAATGAGACATCACTTATCAAATAACGAAACTTCTCGAGAGTAATGCTTAATGCAATATATATATTGTCAATGGAATAATAATTAATAGATGAACAAAATTCGATTAATTATGAAGGTAGTTTATACAAATATGTTGACATTGGATGTGAAGACCACTAAGTTGAAAACCACGTGGAAGCACTTTTGTGGTAACATATTCCACAAGCAGAATGTTGTTGGAAATACACTCTGATCATGGAATTTTATTTGAGACACACGAAGAAATAAATAAAAGTTATTTGCAGTTTCATTTAAAGCAAAGTAAGAAACATCGATTTAAACAGCACCTTCCAGATGTGGCAACAGTACTGCGTCTAATTACGTATCTAACGCATATATATTTAATGTGTCTGTGTATCAAGTTAAGTATGAGTATTTATTCATAATATATATATATATATATATATATATATATATATATATATATATATATACATAAATATAGTTATATGTATATATATGTATGTATGTATATATTACATTCATACTTCGTGACATGTATTTTTATTACAAAATAATCTAAAAATAACTATATGGACGATAAAACATAAAAAAACAACATTTTTTCAGCGTTAGCAATTAATAGCTTTTATTGACAATATATATATATATATATATATATATATATATATATATATATATATATATTGAGGGGGCGCTGCTACGTAGTCGTTGCGACTGACGGATGGCAACATGGCATAATAAAACATGGCATGACATATATATATATATATATATATATATATATATATATATATATGTATATATATATATATATGTATATATATATATATATATATGTATATATATATATATATATATATATATATATATGATGTAAATAAGTGTGTACCCTGTATCTTTAACAAGAGTAAGAAAATAACCACAGGCATCACAGGCTACAAAAACACACCACTGTATAACGCTTATTTACTTGAGCGGGATATAGTAAATTTGTGATTATTTTCTTCAGCTAACACTAAATATTACTTTTGCCTAAACAATTTAGACTCTCTCTAAAACATACTCCATATAGGTGGAAGCAAAAACTTTTCCCGCTAATACTTTACTACTAACATTCTCCCTATTGACACCGGGAAATAATAAACAACGTATAATTAAAAAAAAACGTGACCTATAATATGCACTTTTCGTCAGCTATTAATTTATTACATACTACAATACATTACGCACAGATTTAATGGACGCTCTCGCTAATTTCGCTGAATTTCGAGAATATCGGATTACATTATTTCATCTTATTGCGTACACAGTTATACTAATTATAGTGTTTAGAGTATGCAATTAGTGAACATAGTTCTTTACAGTGTATCATCATTCAACATGGCGGCTACAATTTCTTTATAAAATCGTCCTCCGAATAAGTCAATATACACAAAAATACTCAACAGCACCACAAAGTTCACATTTACTTTATTTTACACCTTTCATGCGCATAACATACATTAATTGGAAGAATACATCGATAATTTCGTATAGAAGTGACCTAAAACCTGTGACTAGATGACCGTTCATTGACGTACATCCAAGACCGAGCGGTTTAGTGTTCGACCCCCTTCGGTTAACACATTTTTTTTAATTGTTACTTGTTCCTACGAAGAAGGAAACTGAAGACTATTAAGCGTATTTTTTTAATTCAACGTTACTATATTGTAATTTGAAAATAAACCAATGTAAGATGTTGTACTTTTACTACTGTGAATATGATAATTTCTATTCTAACACACATGGTTTATTAGTTATCTGCAGATATATTGGATTATATTTATGTTTTTCAGTAGTGCTCAGAAGCATACTTCTTTTTGTGTGTTTCTTTCCTCACAAAAAGGAGAATTTCTTCACAAATATAACGGGGTGATTTTTTTAAATAAGAATCTGTTGGCCTCTTTAATTTTAAAGTTGCCCACTTTCATAGATAGAGCGGATGTTTAATCAAAAAGAAAAATTCTGGGGAAATACCCGCCTCCCTCCTCCATTCATTTATTACTTCCTCCTTTTTCCCATTTCATACTTCTAAACCGACAATTAATCTAAACATTACACGTGTCAGATGTGAGCTATTTTCGTTCTGCCTGATGTTGACCAATTGTAATTCATTTTTTCATATTTATCTTGGGCAACGCCCGGCCACGGGACCAGCCAGTATATATATATATATATATATATATATATATATATATATATATATATATATATATATATATATATATATATATATATAATCTGTTAAACTAACGAACGGATCATTATGATATTTTGAATATATATTTTAGAAACTACGGTGAGTAAAATTGGCACATAATATATTGGAAATCGTGACATTTAAGAGATGCATCCATTTTAAATCTTTTAATTTTTCTAAATCGATCATTATGAATTTTGTAATATATATTTTCGGTAACCCCGTGAGTAACGTTGGTATATTTGAAAGGTTTAGGAAGGGGGCGTTACCATTTATAGGATGCGCACCCATTCGTCCACGCATCGCTTCAAAAAAGTGTTTAAATAAGTTAGATACACTAAAATTAGAGAAAAGAATTGCTCTACATAAAACGTTTAGTTATATTAAGTAATATTTTTTTTTAATTCGTGCTCACGCGTGATCGTCAATAATGTATATGTACGATTAGCAAAATCTGAAACTATTAAATTTATTATAATGAATTAAGTAATATTCTATGTAACTGTATTTTGTTTTGTAAGCTTTAAACTGTACCATACTCTGCAAAGAAAGAAAAACAATTACAATTTAAAAGTGATGCTATATTTATTGGTTATACCCGTTCCCGGGCGGATAGTTTCTTAGTTCTTTATAGCCGCCTATTTATTGATCTTCCTCGGTTAAACTTGAAGAAACATCTTCATGAAAGAATTGCATATTCACTGAATGCATCTTAATATTACCATGTACTCGTCTATTTTGCTTTACATAGATTGTATATATGATTATAATCGTACAGTCGTGTCTTTTAACATAGTAAGTAGATTACCATATACGATAGAAAATTTATCGCATTACTGACTCGCGTTTTATATTACTTCGCTGCTCTGACATAAACTTCATATGAACTATAGACATTTTCGGCGTTTCCTAGAAAATAAAAGAATATTTATAATTTGTTCATTAAAACTTAAGAGTATATTCATTATATTTTTTCTCAACTTTATTGAATGCTACCTAATTTTCAAGATACGGAAATTCCGGATCACAAATACATGTTTTCAACGTAGGGACTTTTGAAATATTTTCATGGCTGATGAAGATTATTCAGGCGTATCGATTAGGGCGGAAAATTATCTCGTTCTTAAAATGTTTGTAGAAAAACACGAATAAACATAATTATTATTTTTTTAACTTCTATCATTAAAGGACCTTAGTCATCATCCCATAAGTTTTTCTCCCGTTTTTTTACTGTTTTTCAATGAAATAATAATTTGCTCGATATTGTCCTTTTGAACCACACACGTTTCTGAAAATGGCTGCGATACTACAGTATACTATCTAAAACGCCGTAGGTATTCTGCAGATCGACGGATCAGTGGCGTCAACATCAATCACTCTGGAACGTAACTGATCTAATAAATACCAACGTGGCCTAGTGTAACACAACGGTACAGGATACGCAATACAGTCATAACTTTTGCTGTTTAGCTAAAAAAAAATAACGAGACACACTATTTATAAAATATGACGATATATCTTTATTCTGAGAAGCGATTAACGAGTGGGGTATGTGAGGAAGGGGGCGTACACGAATTGACGGAGTGGTTTTCTCAACCCCATTGCCAGTCGACTCCCAATCTTAATTTATGATTAGTTTATATTATAATTTCTAACACCCACGCATCCACCTGTAAACATCCATTCTGGGGTTTCGTCTTCGCTGTAAATGTATCAACGGGTAATTTCAGTCTGCAGTTAACCTTTTCTGGATAGGATAACCATTGCAGTTTATTTTTATCAATCAACTATTATTTTCTTTTTGACAATCAGCTTTGTTATACTTTAATATTACAATTATCATGTGTGTTTTTTTTTCATGCATGTTTTATTGCTGCCTCGTGAAATTTACGGTGTACACGATCGTGGCATCAGACTTACTGACTGCGAAAAGGATATATGAAAAAACACAATAAAATAGCGAATATGTTTGTTAAAGAATGAGTAAAATGCGATATTAAAAATTCTTAATCGCAGATAAGAATTTTAAAACACAATTATTTTTTAAATCTTTCATAGCGTAAGTCAACGGACAATGGTGGAAGCATTTATTAGGAGTTGGTAAACAAATAATATTCCAAAATATATATACGTAGAAATATTTAACATTCCTACCAGAGTTATCTTTTAAATTAAAACCAAGGAAAATTGCGCGGAATGTTGGTGACGTGAGCGATGAAGATGCACACATAGAGAGATGGATATAGAACTAAACGTGAGGGGGAGCGAAATATGAGAGGCGAACGATTTTACGCAGCCGGACATCCATAACACTATCGTATTCTGCTATCCACAGCACATGCACGCACAAAAGCTAGAAGTATAGACTACTTGTTAGCTGCAGCGTGTGCGGGTTTATTTATCATTAATAAACCAAAAAATAAAAAGATAAAAAAATAACAAGCCGCGCATGCGTGGTCCCCCTCTGTATGTGACTTGATGTGGCGAGTGTAAAATGCAATAAATTTGGGGCATTTGGGGCATTTTTGACCGCCATTGTACCCCCTGCGGGCGAGAACCAGAATTTTTCTGAGGTCAAGGATGCCTATTTTGTATCCAGAACGATTGCCTCTACATTTTGGCCAAGTTTCAAAAAAATTGAATGAATGGATCAAACGCTATGGGGGAAAAGGGTAATTTTTATCCATTTTGGCGGCGTTTAACCCCCTGGGGGCGCGAACTAGATTTTCCCAAGGTCAGCGATACTTATTTTCTATTAGGAACAATTGCCTCCATATTTTGGCCAAGTGTTAAAGAAATTGAATGAATGGATGAAAAGTTATGGGGCAAAAAATCTAATTTTTTGCCATTTTGGATACTTTTGACCCCCTGAGGAGCTAACCAGATGGTTCTCTTCAAAAATCGGAGAATGTCACTTTCTAACCTGATAAAAGTTACAACTTCATGCAAAATTTCAGAGAAATTCAATTGATGGTTGCGGAGAAAAATCCGGACGGACGGACAGGCGGAATTGCCTCAAAACATAGGTCTCCCGATTTTATAAATCGGGGGACCAATAATAAGTACATATGTTTTATTTTCTGTCATGTTTTTATTTACTAATAAAGACGAATTACTAGGGAGTACAAAAGCAAATGGAGCCGTGTTAGTTCATGGAACGAACTAATAAATAACGATAAGGCATAGAGTAAACTTCATGTGTAGCAAGCATTATTGGAATGCCGAAATAATCGTGAATATTTTTACTGATTTCATGTGTGTCACTGTCGGTCTACATTATATTATCTATTTTAACCTGAGTGTTAAATGACACCCGGTTTCACGATCGTTCTAGTCAAAACGTTCTTTACAATTTATTTATTATTATTGATGAGATTGCCTTTGTTTGAGTCTTCTATTCTAACTCTCAAATAGTGCATATATTATAGCGAATTATGGGC
>OY744517.1:22064875-22104875 GCA_963556195.1 Sepiola atlantica | reverse complement strand
GCCACTTATGGGAGCGCAGGACGAAGGTCCGGGCTGAGATAAGTCGGTGGCAGAGATTATATGTACTTGCATGACATTTATCTTTAAATTATGATCCCGAGGAAGTCTTACAAATAAAGACGAAACGTTGACGAATACATAAAAAAACATCTCTTGTTTTTTCCTTTTTCATTTTCCATTACTTCGGATCACTCTCATCCTTTCTTTCTCATATATATATATATATATATATATATATATATATATATATATATATATATATATATGGTATCAATAATTTAATAACTTAATAATGTAATATTTATTCATAAATATTATATATATATATATATATATATATATATATAATCCACTCTATAATGAAGGCAATATATATATATATATATATATATATATATATATATATATATATATATATATATATATATATATATATATATATATTATGCCAATCTGGCATTATATTGAAAAACAGGATATGTTTCAGACAAACATCACAACAAATTTTTACGATGTTTATCTTTAATGAAATCAGCAAAATATTGTAGGCGATGACGTACATTAGATTTAATCGGATGTGGCGTAATGAATACAAATATATATTGTGTGTCTTGCTGGAAGCGTTAATTAGACAATACGCCTTCTCTCGTCCCACTAGGTTTGAACTGGCAGATTACTTGACGATCATAGCGGATTAATCATTCACTTGCTAAAAAACATTTTTTAAATAGATAAATAAATTCAGTTAAGTAGCATGTCACTAGTCAACAATATATCAACACACACACCCACGTACACAACCACACACACACACTTACACACACTTACACACACATGAATGGCGAGGTCGGCAAGTCGAAAAGGATTGATTTTGAGTAGATCGGCATATCAATAATTAAATGACCTTTTGTCAGTAAGTATAGAGGGTTGAAGTGAGTGACGACGCCAGGCTATGCATTAACAAGACATTTTGTATTTTAAACTAAATAACAGAACTAGCAAACAAAACCTGTATACGGTTTAATTAAATGCATCACGACAAAGGAAACGTATGACAACAGCTGGTGTTTAGTTCACTACAAAGATAGACTCAGAACAGATACAAACATAATGTGTATAGTGCCGCTGGAATTATCCCACAAATGAAGACCTCTCAAGCGAAAGGCAAATAAATCATCCCATATGAAAGAAGAACGTAATACCTGATGCGTATCACACGACTGAACGTATATTATATCCCATCTAAAACACGATAACTGCATTTAGAAATATAAAGACACTGACCGTTTACCTAAAATCATGGTGTAGTGTCGGTTCTGATAGTAGACCTCATATGTTCCGTTCTCGGTCAATAAAACGATTTTAACCAAGAGCAATACATTATTTTAAATGGCTGCCCCTATCCAAAGTTACCCTTTTTGGGGAGCTTAATTTACCTCACATTAAAAACGACATTATGTCTTACTCTGCACTCATGGTGAGCCTAAGAAATAGGGACATGACCTCAGAATGAATAGAGAATTTATTTTGGGAAATGTCAACGGAGATAGATACACGTTATCGTTCCAACGGCATTCTATCAACCAACATTCAGATAAGAGTCACATTCTATTTTTATTAATCTGCAATTCGAGGCTTATCTACAAAATCCTTCAAAGGAAATATAATCACGTTTTATCTGGAAAGCAACGAAAGAGTAAGTTATCCATTATTAAGTATTATGTTCTAGTGGAACATTTTTTATTCAAGAGATATATACTCACTCTACTGAACCATGGTAGATGCGGCCGCGTTTCTCTTTGAGTTGTATTACCAGTTAGGCGGTATGTCACGCTTCAGTTTAAAATTACATTTCCATTGCTTAATGCTGATTGGATCGACATATATTTTTTAAAGATCCGTCGACGCATCTATGTAAAAGGACATGCTCATCAATATGTACGTAACGTTGAAGTTGGAAACAATATATATCACGCTTTTTTTAAATAGACTTTTCATCGCTAAATGCCCAGCTTGAAGTGACACGTTCTACTTTTGATCGAAGATGCCCGTAGTGAAATTGTTTACTACACGGGTTGTCAATATAAGAGTACAAAGTTCGAAACTTGTCCATCCCTACCAGTACTTTCACTTACGGATGTTAGCAACTTTCATGTGCTCCATTCTGTAAGTACCTGCTTCTAAAAATAATCAAGTAGACCCGTGGCGGGCAACCTTTTCTGAGTGAGGGCCAGATGAGACTTTAAGAAGGATATCGCGGGCCGGAGTGAAAAACGAAATCTCAGAATTACTATATTTTGTTTACATAGATTAACTTGTACAAAAATTGCATTGAACACTCTACAAATCTAATATTTTTTCTCAAAGGACTTCTGTATGTGAAGTTATAAAAGGAGCCGACGAAGAGCCATTATGGAACCATAAACAATAATGACGAGGAAGTAGCAAGTTGATCCAGCATTCGTTTTGACACACCTCACATAAGTTCTCTGTGTTATGCCCTTTCCTCGTCTCTTGTTTGCTCTTTGCCTCTCTCTTTCTCTTTTTCTATTTTTATCACAGGCCAAGGATTTGAAATTAATAGTTAAAGAAAAATTAAATATACATGGATCATCGCTCGCTGATATTCATACATTTTTATCCCACTGTAAATCTTAATTGAAACCTACTTTTACGTCTATGTCACAAAATTATATGAGTTTAACTGGGAGGTCCGCGGGCCGGATTGCAATAATAAAGCATAAGAGAGTGGCGGGCCGGACACTAAGCCTTCGCGGGGTGAGGTTGCCCGCCCCTGGAGTCGGCCAATGCTGACAATAGAATGAAACCAGTGAAAATAATCGTGCAATACTGATTCATACGGTTTACTCTGTATGTTGACCTACATTTGTATATGAAGTTATATTTGTCTGTAAGTGTGTAACGCTTGTTCGAAATAGTATCGCCATGTGGTTGAAGCTTTCACGTTTGAAATGGGTTTCTCAATTTTCCCCGCGCTTATTTTGAAAGAACGTATACATGAATAAACGCTCAGATTGAATTGATGTATATATGCGTAAAAAAACGTCGATTTGTCGCTCACACATTAGTTTCAAATAACATTTTCCTATATCTCACACTTAAGTTTTGAATAGCAATGTTCTTGGTGTATTATACTTTAGTTCAAATACTATTGGATTTGGTCTGTCACGCTTGTTAGCAATGCTATGTTAATCGCTAAACGTGCACATCTAGCAGGGCCGGCGGGACAGTTATAAAAGTGTGGGGGCTCTCCTAGAAAGTGGGGTCCCGGTCCACATTGCGCCCAGGATGCCAAATATGGGAATAAATGTAATATCTTGACTAAAACTGATCGTCCGATAGTGGGTGAGAGCTCGTTAGAAGCTGAATGGAATTCTCTTGGTGATAGAAAAAGAAAAGTTCAAAATATTTCAATTTTTTCGCGTCTGGTCTCAAATTACCAAATTTGGGAAAAATCACTGTTTGGGGCATATTTTGGGTTAAAATGATCGTCTGGTAGTGATTGATGGCTTGTTAGAAACGGAATGAAATACCCTTGGTGATAGATGAAAAACATTAAAAAACTTCAATTTTTTGGCGTCTGGGCCCAAACAACAATATTAGGGCATTTTGGACCAAAAATACCCTTTTTAACATAATTTAGACATGAAATGATCTTCTGATAGCGGTTGAGGTCTTGTTGGAAGCATATTAGCAAGTCGCTTCTGGTGAAAAAGAACAAACAGAAATTTAAATTTTGGGAGGCTTGGGCCCAAATTACATTATTTAGTCATTTTGAGCTAATTACACCTTTTTGGACTTAATCTAGACATAAAATTATTTTCTTACACTGCTTGATGGCTCATTTGAAACATATCAGCATGTTGCTTATAGTAAAAATGACAACATTCAAGAATCAATTGGTTTATCAAATATAAGGAATACATGAAGTTAAAAGTATTAACTGACAAGGTGCATATAAAAGTACAAAAGTAAAAAGTATAAAAGTATAAATGTATGTATTGGAATTAGAATAGCTCGTTGGAAGCGTATTAACAAGGAAGACTTGTATTGTTCCTCTGTTCTTCACTTTACATTGCGTTCATTGGACTTTGCTCAAAAGATAATGTATCGGTTGTTCTGTGGACAGAAGGACTGGAGGGAAGATGGATGAATAACTTTTGATATTATGCGAATCCTCAACCATGCGAAAAATGCGAAAAAAGAATGTATCGATGCAATCAGAAAAATCACCGGTATGTTAATGGATGCACCATGTGCGAGTGGAGGAAATATAAAGAATGGTCCGCTTTGCAACAGATTTTTCAGCCCTCAAAATCGCTTTTACGTATGTTCTCTCATCCGTAACAGCGTGTATCGCGAAAGTTTTGAAACGTTCATGAGTACCACCAAGACCATTTTGCTTATCACCCAGTCTGTCACAAACAAATGTGTGCATGTGGAAGCATTGAAAACCTTCGAGATAATGCTTCATCTCAGAATTGCCTTCGTCAATGAGAAACTAACCCATTGATTATGACAATCCCGAGCTACTATCAAATGTGTGCCCATAGTTCAAGTAGAATAACGGTAACTCGATAGCAAAATGGAGTGAGAGTCCAGTAGAGTATTGGAACAAGCACGTTCGGTATTTCCGAAGTGGTCCAGCTGCATTATCTCGGCAACTGTCCATCAAGGACAATATTCATGATATACTTCAACGGATGTCAATAATGTCTAACCCGGAAATCGCTTCACGACGCCCCGACCTTACTGTAATATTTGTGATGAAACTATACACACAGCAAGGTCAATCAGACAAACCAAGTCGACTGCTTAAACTATGAAACAAGCTCAAATAGATTCATTGTATTATTGACAAGTTTACTTTTGTTTGTTCGTTCATTGAACATTTTCTGCAAAATGTTACTTAAATACCGGAAAATTTTTTATTTCCTTGAATAATAAAGAATTTTCGAGAAAATACTGTGTTTGACTCCTTTATACCTTTTTATTGATCTCTTTTTAATGCTAATGTGTACAAAATCTATTTCGTAGTACACCAGGTCCCCACAGTGAGAAATTATGAGAACGTTTTAAAAAATTATGATTTTTCTGAAACATTTAGGGAAAATTGACGGGAATTATGTGTTCTGAATAATTCACCCCTACCCGACTTCAAGTTAATTTTTTTTTAATTGAATGATATCAAAGGCTTTTTCTTTCTACATATTCAAAAAAGAGATAAAAAATGCTTAATTAATTGATTAATAAGTTCCTAATTCTAAATTATGAACGCTGGCGGACATAGTAAATCGTCTTACTATTTTTATATATATATATATATATATATATATATATATATATATATATATATATATATATATATATATATATATATATATATATATATCATATATCATCATTATATTTATTATATATATATATGTATATATATATATATCATATGTATATATATATATATGTATATATATCATTATATATATATATATATATATATATATATACATATATATATATTGATATGTCTATGTTTTCTGTCGTCATTTTGAGTACATTTATCCTCAACATTAACTTATTATTAAGTTATTAGAATTTAAACATTCGGGACTCTATTCAGCTATTTATCAAAGATGTATTTACGTGATTTAAAGCTAATAAACAAGTTTCTGAAGAAGACTCGTAGAGTAATCTGATATGCAATTTTTTAACATAACCGAAAATGAAATATTATAAAAGAACAGAGAGAGAGACAACATCACAAAGTTCAAGTTTTATATGGATATAAAGCAAACAGTATTATCTCTGAATTGGCATTCACTCACACAATCTACCACTGTTCCGGAGCAAGCTGGCGCCCTTACATAGAAATGCTCGTCATTCCTGGTGACGTTCGCTTAGTTTAGATGAGAGATAACGTGCTTCCGAGACAGCTGTTTTATGGGAAACTGCAACATAGATAAAGACCGAGACACAAGTGAAAAATAGCTGTTAAGAATCTCGTTAAAATAACGTTAAGCCTTTCTGGATAAACGTTGAGGACGTTGACAACATTATCTCAGAGTGCCCGGTTTGGCGAACGCATGTCTATGACGATGAAATATAGTCATGCATCGATTAAAGTGTATTTGTTTAAAATATGGTTGGATTGTAAAAAGCTCTACCAATTCTATGAAGGATTGCATGTGTGGCATTATTCGGTGTCAAAATTAACACTCCCGAGCTAAATATTTGGAATATTCATTTCGAAAAAAAAGGCAAAAATGCGACCTAAGTTTTATTTTCAATATTTTTTTAACGAAAACACATAAGCAAATTAGCATTTAACCAATTCCGGATAGTTATTTCATGATGTTTCCATAACAAGGCTATTCGTTAAAATATAATGTCTGTCTGCTTCCTACATAGACTAATATTTCTCACCATTCAATTACTGCTTGCCTAAATGATTTTGTTTGCAATATTGTACCAGCTAATTTTCTATTAAGTTCTCTATCGGGTTCAGGTTAAACACAAATAAGATAATTAGCATTTAACTAATAATGGATAGCTTTTTCATTAAGTGTAATTACAAGGTTATTCGTTAAGATATCCCGTGACTTTGCTTCTTACATAGAGTGATATTTCTCACTCTTTTATGACTTCCTGCCTAAATGACTTTTATTTGCCGATTTTGTACCAGCTACTTTTCTATAAAGTTCTCGATAGTGTTCAGATCAGGTTAAGATCAGGACTCTGTCAATGCCATAACATTGTCTGAAAAGAGTTATCATTGAACCACTCTTTGCTTAATGTTTACATGTGTATAGTTTAATTATTTTGTTGAAATGAGACAGTTTCCTGGGGACAAGGAGGAAAAACATTGAACTGTCAGAATTAATCCTTCTTCCATAATACAGAAGTATTCTTTTGGTGTTTATGCTCTCATCGCACATAATTAACACACCGATACAATATAAAGAAAATGCATTTCACACAATTATTCTGCGATTTTCATGTTTGAAGACAATGAGTCTCTACTCTCTCACATGATCTGTCTCACAGTATCACTCACAAGAGAAGACTGCGACTTATCCCATCAAATAACTCTCTGAAACCAATCTGAGAAGAAAGTCTCGTATTCAGTAACAACGCTCATCTTATCGCAATTTGCGCATTGCTCTGAAGATATATCATTTTCTTTTAACTTTCGGGTTATTATTTTTGGAAAAAAAGACTAACTATCTTTGGTTTTGATCTGTTCAGCCAATTAATAAGTGTGCCGTACTTGTAACGAAGAGCTGACATGTGTAGCATTTCTACCAATGGCTTGAGACGGCTCAAGCCTGTCTACCTTTTTACATTACCTGTTTTTCATAAGTGTTTACCAATTTTTTTCACTGTGGAAAAAGAAGTAGCAACATTTTCCTTCTGAAACATAGTAAGAATTTGTTAATACTCCAATACAATTGTTATCTGATTCTGATTGAGATGATTCCATCCAAATGCTGACTTTCCCTCGAAGGTGACATAAAATATAATATATTAGGATACGTGCTGCAGCTCAGATATTCACCTGAAAAAGATTAATAAATAAAAGTACTTAAATAAAAACAATGTATCCAATATTATTAAAAAATTAGCCAAGCTCATTATTTTGCCCTTAAATAAACACACATGTTGACCAATCACGAAAATCTGGTTTTACGCATTCTGTTTTTAGTATATCCTTCATTAATTAATCAATTATTCTAATGTTGAAGAACGTAGCTGAAATTACATTGGTGAAAATAACTAGATCTCTTAGCATATACTGCTTCAAACATTGCTCTACAAAGGCTTGTCTAACACAGTGCAGGATATTTTCATGCATCCGTTCAAATAATAACAACAGGAATTCAGGATTTAATAAACCATTTGGAAAAATATAGAACAGTGCGAAACCTAAATTAAACAAATCACGCTTCTCCACAACATTCAAAATCACCAATAAATGTACAGCTGGCCTGATTGATAGCAGGAAAGAGGCAGTTCAGAAGTCCGCAGTCTGTGCTCAGATGAGATGCAGCTCTTGTATCCGTCGACACACAAATCTGTTTATAAACATATTGTAGATCTCTGGATACAGCAAGATTGATCAGGTTCCTACACATCAAACCTGTCCCAGCTTGGCTGGAAGTAGAATTTGGAGGCTGTGTTATCAGTCTCAAGATGGATTTTGAGTAGGCATTTTACAGCACAACGATTAGCACCAATATATTTTTCTCTATGGATAACATGAATACAGTTCTATGTATAAAGACCCAGGGGCATTCCGGAACTTTTAACATACATCAAAAAAGTAGTACGAGCCATATAAGATTTCATGAACAGATTTGTGTTTCGACTCAAGAAATGAAAAAAGATACCTAGAAGTAATTTCGAACATATTTTCTATTATAATGAAAATAGTCTAAAGGATATTATGTTTTTATATGATGTTATAAACGCAATGTACCGTTACAATTTAATGTTATTTAATTCTTGCAAAAGACTAATAAATGAGCCCGTTGAGTCATCCTGTGTATATAAGTGTGTATGTGTGTGTGTCAGAAGATGCAATTGCTAATCAACTAGCATTTAGAATGTAACTTTCTTTTTATGTGAGTAAATTACAAGTAATTCGACTGTCCGTTAGCTCCACGGTGACCGCGTCGGACGCCGCCGAAATAGTGGATGCCACTAACGTCTATATTGTCAAATTAATTGTTGTCGTTACCGCCAACTTCGTGGTAATCGTCATCGCAAGCAATGTCAAATGCAGTGGCGTTCATAATGATACCTTGGACATTTTGACGAACACACAAACAAGAACAAAGATACACTTTACTTTATATTAATAACACTTACACACGTACGCGCACATACACACAAGCAAACAATATCAAACACTGTTATAGAATTATGTATGTGATTTAAATCGAGAAAATAAATCCCATTAGAACGTGATATATATATATATATATATATATATATATATATATATATATATTATTATTATTATTATTATTATTATTATTATTATTATTATTATTATTATTATTGGTGTATTAATGTAGACTAAACGGTCCGTCAAGAAATGTTTTTTTAGACATGAATAAATACATGGTTACTGGAATCTAACCATCTATAATATATATATATATATATATATATATATATATATATATATATATAAAATATAATAACACGAAATCACATAATTGTCGATGCAATAATTTATTTCAACCGTTCGGTTTTTTCAAGCATCACTCAGACAATTACATTTTTGAGACTGATAGAAAATTGAATTTCCCTACTACAGTTCCAATACAATCATAGATGGTGGTAGTAGCAACCAATTTGATACATCTTTTATAGAGAGGGGGAAAATTTAAAACTTATATTTAACTATGGCGGGCGAAGGGGAGGGATCTTTAAGTTAATCAACTAAAAACTGCCATGTCAAAATTATGACACATACGACTTGGCGATATCAACCATATAGGCAATTTTACTCACGCGCATACACAAAACTAAATACGCACACATCATATGCGCACTCACATACATAATCTCACTCGCACATTATCATAACTAAACATAATCACATACGCAACTTTTATTCATCTCTAGCCAGAATGCGTCCGGCGAAACTCGTGTTCTCAAATTCGGTTAGAGAAAAGAAAGAAAGAAACAATTAACAGGCACAGAGAAGATATAGACAGACCGCGTGTCATAAATTCTCAGTCCGTCTGGGTTCCAAGAAAGGGAATCTAATTGAAATAAGATTACACGCACATACATATATGTATACATACAAATCCATACGCACATACACACACATATATACACATACACACCCACACATATACATATCTATACACATATACATATACACACATATATACATATATATATATATATATATATATATATATATATACATACATGAATACACCTATATATATCTCTGAATCTATTTGAAATATTGACTAAATGCATACGCATGTAGTTGTTCACACATGTAAACATACATACACATACATACACACACATATATATACATATACGCACATATACACACATATACATACGCACACATACATATATATCCACACACCTACACACAATATTTACATAACACTCTATATTCTTGCTGATGTAATATGAGTTCTAAAAATTAGTCTTACCTTATTTATATTTTAGATTAATTTGATAATCTATTATTATAAATATCATGCGGGGGGGGGGTTATCGTACCTAATGTTATTCAATTTGGTATCTTCACCGTTGTAATTCTAGAGGCCCATCGGATTACTAATTCAAGTCTAATAATGTCTATTGGTAATATTTGACATTTATACTTATATTAATTCAAAAACTAGTGTATTACCTGCAGAAAAAATTTTCATACCACTATCTTATTTTAAGTAAATAATTAATATCCGCGTACACACAAATACTATATATCACCAAGTCAGTAAATCTGTGTCTATCACAGATATTATTATAAATATTATGGGGGGGGGGGTTACCGTAAGTAATGTTATTCAATTTGGTATCTTCACCGTTATAAGTCTAGAGGTCCATCGGATTACTAATTCAAGTCTAATAATGTCTAGTGGTAATATTTGGCATTTATACTTATATTAATTCAATAACCGCAGAATTTTTTTAAAAAACACTATCTTATTTTAAGTAAATAATCTGAATAAATAAATATTTCAAAATACCATTATATACGCATAAACACAAATACTATATATCACCAAGTCGGCAATTCTGTGTCTATAGCAGATATTATTATAATGTTGGTGGTGGGGGGGGGGGGGTTACCTTAAATAATGTTATTTAATTTGGTATCTTCACCGTTATAAGTCTAGAGGTCCATCGGATTACTAGTCGTTGATTATTTTAAATTTATATTTATGTCTGCACTTAGCCATAAGTTCATCTCGTTTATTTAAGAGGTTATTTCGATCATATTTTAGGATTCTAAATAACCTCTTAAATAAACGAGATGAACTGGGTATGTATGTTTACATGTGTGAACAACTACATGCGTATGCATTTAGTCAATATTTCAAATAGATTCAGAGATATATATAGGTGTATTCATGTATGTATATATATATATATATATATATATATATATATATATATGTATATATGTGTGTATATGTATATGTGTATAGATATGTATATGTGTGGGTGTGTATGTGTATATATGTGTGTGTATGTGCGTATGGATTTGTATGTATACATATATGTATGTGCGTGTAATCTTATTTCAATTAGATTCCCTTTCTTGGAACCCAGACGGACTGAGAATTTATGACACGCGGTCTGTCTATATCTTCTCTGTGCCTGTTAATTGTTTCTTTCTTTCTTTTCTCTAACCGAATTTGAGAACACGAGTTTCGCCGGACGCATTCTGGCTAGAGATGAATAAAAGTTGCGTATGTGATTATGTTTAGTTATGATAATGTGCGAGTGAGATTATGTATGTGAGTGCGCATATGATGTGTGCGTATTTAGTTTTGTGTATGCGCGTGAGTAAAATTGCCTATATGGTTGATATCGCCAAGTCGTATGTGTCATAATTTTGACATGGCAGTTTTTAGTTGATTAACTTAAAGATCCCTCCCCTTCGCCCGCCATAGTTAAATATAAGTTTTAAATTTTCCCCCTCTCTATAAAAGATGTATCAAATTGGTTGCTACTACCACCATCTATGATTGTATTGGAACTGTAGTAGGGAAATTCAATTTTCTATCAGTCTCAAAAATGTAATTGTCTGAGTGATGCTTGAAAAAACCGAACGGTTGAAATAAATTATTGCATCGACAATTATGTGATTTCGTGTTATTATATTTTATTATTGCTCTGTTTACTACATTGAGCTCTCATACCCGGATTTCCTCCTGGAATTATTCCACTATAACACAAATATATATATATATATATATATATATATATATATTGATTTTAATAATAATGGCGAGGTAGCCATAATTACCAAGGACGGAGAGGCCTATAATACTGTAGCGAGAAATAAATTATTCCTTCCTTACTTTAGTAAAACGGTTACAATTTAAAAAATATTAGAATGGAGGAGAAAAAAATGGTGGTTACATCGAGACGTCTTTCGAGTCGACACATTTTCAAGATCTCACCTCGACTTAAATAGAATGTTAGAAAAGCGAATTAAAATCATGGATTATCGAATGAGTGGAAGAAAAAATGTATGTACCCGTTAGTTCCAAACTGTGGGTATATTCTTTCTGCTTGCACAGAGACGGTTTACGTAGGTTGATGGTGACCGTCTCGAGAATCCCAAGGCGATTCCTCGAGCGAGCCCCGCGCAAGACAGCATATATATATATATATATATATATATATATATATGTGTGTGTGTGTGTACATATGTAATATATATATATATATATATATATATATATATATATATATATATATATATATATATGATATTATATACATAGCGAATGAGACATATTTATTAATCATGAAGTCATACAATTAAATAAGTAAATGAGTAAGAACATTTTCAGATTGCCTCGATAGGATAGACATAATTAGTAGAATAAATGGCTACGTTTATTTATTTATAAATCTCAGTAAGTAATTGACGGGAATAAATGAAAATATACAATTAGGTAAATAGGATTCCATTCGCAAACAAATAAATGGGGTAAGATGCGGACACATATCATTATATATACATGTAGATAACAGCGTAAAAGAAAAGTTTAGATACTTTGAAATAGAATAAGTTACATTTCGAGACTAAGATCGATAGAGGTACAGAGTAAAATATAGATAGTGAGTGATAAGTATTTCAAGAAAATATTGAAATATATTCAATGTAAGTATCGATATCGACATATATGAAAAACGCAGTTACACACGTGACAATCGCAGTTTCAAATGAATACAGCGAAAAATGCTTTAACATACTAATGTATCAGGCTAAAATAGGTATCTACACCAATAATCTTATGTCTAGCCACAACGAACAACTGTGATTAAATCGAAAAAGACAGTGTGGGGATGACTATGTATATCTAATATATAAAGTAAATCAGCCTCTCGATTTGTATCATTGATCACGTTCTTCATATAAAATCAATATTTTATTTGTGTTCGTCAGTTCTTGGGTTGGATCGTTCATGCACGTTGTTAAGAACAATAAAATATAATTCGATTTCATTCCCTCCGGAATATACTTATACCGGTTTTAAAGAAAGAGAGTTGATTCTTATATCCGTCAATATACAGTTACTTTTCTTTGTTTTACGTACACAATATAATAGAATGAAGAACGTTAACACGACCGGGAAACGCCGAATAAACAAGGCTAGTATACACTAAATGTTCAGAAGAAAATATAAATATTTTCTTCAAAACGCATAGCAACAGTTTTTGGTTTTATCTAACCCTAATTTTATCCACATTTCAATGTTATTGTTTAAATATATATCAGTGCTGTTTCGGAGGAATTTAGATGAAGACTGATTTAACTATGTGGATTGCACAACGGATAAAGTGCTTAGTTATAATCACTTATAATTGAAAGTTTTCTGGTGGTTGACTGTTAAATAATAGGCGAATAGCATAATTAAGAATTACTGAAGATTTCAACGCAGTTAGCTGAGGGAATGAGAACACTCTACCGACATGGATTAAATAAAAGATCCAGTTCGAAATTATCGTGAAAATTCCAATATTTGACATAAGCACCTGCATAAAGACGGAGGTTACATCAGTTGAAATACTATAGGAATAGCATTCAACTACAGAATAGTAGTCAAAATAACAAAAATGATATACAATAACAGAGCCTATGCAGTTTTTAAAGTTATAACTCACACTACCGATCCAAACATTACACCAGGTTTCATACCACTAATAGAAAAACGTTTTCTTCTGTCTTGATTTATGTCCGATTGAAGACGTTTCAAATATACGGAGGTCATGTAGAATGAAACGGAGATAGAAATGACGGGCGGTGTATTTACACGGGAAATGTGCGAAATAAACGAAGTGGAATACCACAACAAGCTGTAATAATGAGAGATGAAAAATGAGAGAAATTGTCATCCAAATCTTCACGTTCGAAACCATATATATATATATACACACACACACACACATATATATATATATATATATATATATATATATATACATACACATATATATATATATATATATATATATATATATATATATATATATATATATATATATATATATATATATATAAATGATGTTTATATTTTAGTTCAGACTTTAGATGTTGTTTTTTTCTCCCCCGTGGGCGACTTACAGTCGATGAGTAACTTGGTTAGCTTAGATGATTTAACTTGTGACAACCGATGCAAAAGATGACCTACTCCCAGAGAATATTCGCCCTGGGGAAACCTTTATACCGAAACCTTGTGACAGTAAAAGTACAAAGCAGTGAAACCATGTGTGCTGTCGTTGACAAACATGGACTTATACGTAGACTTCCTTTCTTATTTGATCACACATTTAGTTGACACATTTAGTTTATTTGTGTATTTCTTTATCATCGAATCGAATCTAGGTTGAAAACTTTTTTGTAAGAAAAGTATATGTTTGTTTGTGAATGTAGATGTGTCAACATAAGTGTCTCCCTTTTGAAAATATGACGTTTTTCTACGCATAACTAAAGACAGCAGACATTAATAGGTCTTTACATTGTATGAAGAGAAATCGGGCAGTTGTCAGATATGTGACGCGAGCAATGACTTTAATAAACTCATCACCTCATATATATATATATATATAGAGAGAGAGAGAGAGAAAGAGAGTGAGAGAGAGAGAAAGAGAGAGAGAGAGCGAGAGAGAGAGAAACAGAGAAACAGAGAGATTATATATTTCAAGACTAAACAAATGTATGACATATTCATTAACATACTTTCCAAGAATTATAACATAAACTACAGTTTCGTGTACGATCGTTTCTCTGACGATATTGATTTTATTAATCGCAACTCTTTTTCATAAGCGCGAGATTATAACCACTTAGTTCGAAATTTAATCACATCATCAAGACTAGAGTATAGTTCACTTTCAGTTATACAGCAATTCGATAAGATTAAGATGGGGTAGTTAATTATAATTAAATTCACTTATATATATATATATATATATATATATATATATATATATATATATATATATATATATATATATATATTAAGCTAAATTCTAGTGGCCAAGCATTTATTCATTATACTCTTCATGTTTTTCTAATCCAAATTATCGGTACATTTGTATGAACCGTTTCGCTTATAGATGAACAACCGTATGCATATAGCAATTCCAGATCTTTCAAGAGAAATTCTATTCAATGCAAGTTGTTCATTTTGTGTTTTTTTGTTGTTTTATACTATTTTCTTTATGAAGTGAGCTTTGGATGTTTGATGAACACGTGGTCGAATGATTCCGAATTGACATATTAATTATGGTTGTTTTTTATTTAATAAAAACTTGTTGTCTACGTATGCTTTGTTATTTCATATTAGTCATCCTCGAATGATTTCTTTGAAAAGATTGATCTATAAAAAATAAAACATATATGCACAAATATGTTTTCTCACATCTATTTATATATATATATATATATATATATATATATATATATATATATATATATGTGTGTGTTTGTGTGTGTGTGTGTGTGTGTGTGCGTGTATGTGTGTGGGTGTGCTAGAAAAACTGTGACTAGTCAAGGTAGGTTTGTAATCAGAATAAAGTGTGTTTACAAACTCAGTAAAAATCTTAAGACTTAAATCGTGATATACGTTTTATTTTTATGGCATAGTATCGAAGTATTTTTTACATTTTAAATCGAAAAATCAAGACGTTATTTTTTTAAATTATAATTCGAAAACTTCTAATATCATTCGAAATGGAAATTTACGATGTTTTTAATCCTTGATGGGAAATATTTGCCTATTTTTATTAAAAATAGAAAACCGTGAGGTATTTTTGAAAAATTCTAAATGAATATGCCTGATAGATTTTATCTAACTCTAAATTGAAAATCTTGATGCATTTTAATAATAATGAGGTCTTGTTCAGTCTAAATAAAAACTTCTGTTTTTTTATATTTTAACTGAGAATTCTGATGCTTTTTTAAAATTCTAAATGTCTTTTTGTCTTACTTATGTTTAATGGAAACTCCAGATGTGTTTTTTAAATTACTGGAAAACTCTTATGTCTTTCTCATCTTCAATCGAAACTTATGATGTATTTTAGTTTAAATTGAAAATATCGATGTATGTTTCATTCTAAATTAAAAACATGATGTATTTGCTTATTCTAAATAAACAAATAAGCGAAGCGAGAGTTATGAGGCTGCTGAAAGAAAACCCAATGTCTACTTTCTATTCTCCTTTCTACCTGTATAGAAACAAATTCTGATATTTTTTGACAATGGTGTACTTACAAAAGAGATCTAGTAACGGTTGTCAACATCTATTATTGAAAGTGATAATGTGGAACCGACTAGATTTGAACGTAGTACACCCAGGTCTCCATTACGCATCGTTAACCATTTCAAAATTACAACTTCCCATTTAGCAATACAGTATATATTTAACCCTTATATTTCCGTTGAAATAATATATGTATTTAAGGTTTAATAATATACAGAAAATCGGTGGGTTTTTTTCGTAAAAATAATTGTGATTGTCAGCGAGAATTTAAATAAATTAACAGACATGTACGTTCTTTCTTTTTTTTTCTTTAAAATAGTAACATATCGATATTTATTAAAATGTCATTAAAGTAAAACTATTAAAATATTCGGCGTTTTAAAATTGAAAATGATCAAAAAACATCGTTTTGTAAGACTATTTATTCTAAAATAAGTAAATTAAGCATATTTCCCTTTACAACGCAAGTCCATTTTCTATTAATCATTTACATTGCATTTGATGTTTGGCAATCAGACGATTCATTAAAAAATGGATGTTGAAGGTTATAACGTAAGTACGAACAGGAAATTACATTTCCATCTTATTATATAGATAAACACATTATTTTCACACGCATGCATATCGCTAAATACTTATAACACTATCCAGCGACATCTATTGTTTAACGGTACAGTCGGATACTATATATAAAAGTGGCAAAGTGTATGTAACTCGACGATATTCAAACCCAACTCTCCGATTCCATAGTCTGTTTTGGTATCCATTATTACTATCAAATCACAAAAGTTGCAAGAATAAAAATCTATTAAATCAAGGGAGGCGCGAGAGCGCTCTACACCTTAATAGACCCCACGAATGACCTATGCTGGAAATCTCATTTCTTTGATCAATCATAACTCAAAAGCCAATAAACCAAATTAGTTAAAACTTTGCACAATTTTATTTTATTTTATTGGTTCTATAAGTGTGTAGAATTTCAGAATCATAAGTCAAGGAAACCCAGAGATCCAGAAAGTTCAATCATGAAATCATGTTATCTGTGTGTACGGACGTAATTATGTGCTACCCTGTATCTCATCAACTACTTGATGGATTCAGCTGATTTTTGGCAGAGATAGAGGTTATAGAGTCTAGTTGATAGCATTTAAATTTCAGTTCACCATATACCTTAGTTTCCCAGAGAATTCCAAACACTCTTAAAAATGACCAGTATTCATACACTTTATTCTATATCTTATCGACCATTTTATGGATTCAGCTGATTTCTTGCAAAGAGAGAGGTTCTAGTATCTAGTTGATGGCATTTTAATTTCAGTTTACCATCTACCTTGATTATTAAAACTACCAACTATATCAGTTATGAGAAGGCCTTGTATTGAGGCATAGCCTTTACGAAAGTAGTGACATTCCATGATAAATGCCAGTATACTGAAACTATATGCCCTTAATGGGGTTAAGATGAAAATTCATATACACTAAATGTTCAAAAGCAAGGAAATTCACAAATTTTTACACTTTTATTGTCATTAAGGGTATGACTACATATCAACCAATTATACTGTAGTGATGTGATAATGAAAAGGTTTGGTTGATATGTAGTCATACCCTTAATGACAATAAAAGTGTAAAGATTTGGAAATTTCTATGCTTTTGTACATTTAGTGTATATGAATTTTCATCTTAACCCTATTAAGGGCATATAATTTCAGTATACTGGCATTTTTCATGGTATAGAATTAAACTACAACGAAATGTTAATGTTGTAAAACATCACAACACGTTAACAAGAAAACAGAAAAATAATAAAGTGTTACTCCCCCCCCCCAAAAAAAAAATAATACAAATACCACCTATCGATAAGTGTCAATGAGATCGTAATTATTCTCAGCAGCATGATGAAGAACACGATGGGAGTACTCACGAAAAGTAGGTGTTGACATTGTATTGTAAGATTATCAAGTGGTAATTAGCAGGAAAGCATCCCACGATAATCTTCCCTACATGTGTATGTATATGTGTTTTACCAGTTGTTATATATATATATATATATATATATATATATATATATATATATATATATATATATATATATATATATATAATTGTATTAGCTTTCATTTGGTACCACTTTCAATGCTATAGCATCAACCTCTGGAAAGCTACAATGAAAATAAGACATAATATCCCAAATTTTGCAGCGCTTTTGAAAAACGTCAACAATAAAATTACATGGCTCTTGAGGCAGGCATAGCCAAGGTCCAAGATCACAATAACTGGTATATTTAGCTAATTTAGACCTTGGTGAATGGGAATAATATCAGTTTCCATATGTTTGAAGAAAAAGGTCAATTTTGAAGAGGTTTAATATATATATATATATATATATATATATATATATATATATATATATATATATGTATGTATATATATATATATATATAATGTTAGTATATAAAGAGAAGTATACACTAATTTATTTATTATGTATATAGCAATGTATTCATTGAAAGAACAGTTTCAGATTGTCTGAAAAGGATAGACAGACTTAATGGAATAAATGTCTGCATTTAGTTAGTTATTAATGGCAATAAGCCAGTTATGGGAATAAATGAAGACATAAAGCTATGTAAGAAGTTTTTGAAAATCAATAATATGTAAGGCAATTACTGCAACACTTTAAATTTACTGATCACTAGGAGATAACACACAGTATAAGTAAACGAAGCAACTGAAAATAATACAAGCCCCCCCCCTCTCCGCATAAATACTACCGATGGAATATGTAATTCAAAGTTACGATACTTTCTGCAATCTAACCAATACAGTAAAAATATATGTCCAATTAGTTCACCATGTTTCAGCCACGGATGGCTAACATTGTTTGTGTTATTACGGTTCAATGATAAGCACACCTGGATACGATGTACTCATCTCTTGATTTATGTTGTTATGGCCCTCTTAAGTTCAGGAATCATCTGCAGATTCTTTGGAAAGACATTATCTTAGAGATAACCTCACGAATAAAATATAACGTTTCCAAGATCACAAATGTTTCGGGTGTCCCCACATAAAGTGTCCCCGCATATCATTGAGCGGCGTACAATATAGACAGTTAGGTATTCATGACTGAAGATCGGTGGACAGCTATACTTTTATCTTATGATCTATCAAAATATCACCAGCATTACGAAGTGCATTTTGAATCACACTCCATTTTTTACCTATATTTTATCACTGCAAGTCAGTCTCTCCTAACCGTAATATGTATTACTTATGATCATTTTTTATAATAATAATTAGAATTAATACCATTATAACTTCCTATAACTCTCCCCACAGGGGTAATTTCGGTATAGGTATATCATTAACGCTTAGGTGTATATTCGGGGCATATATTTGAAGGACGATCAAAAAAGACCGTTTGAGATTCATGGTTGAAGTTTAGGAATTTTTAAATAAGAAGTTATTATAACGTATACTATTAGGAGTATACGGATAAGTGTCTCACTCGGCTATTATTCTCACAGCGCAATGATCGGTTTATTGACGATTCTATTAGCGGGTTTTATTAATTTCGGGGTTCACTATGCCCTAACAATGAGTAGACATCAGCTATTCGATCAACATTTGGACAAGAGTTGTTTGGTGTTTGTGAGAAATTGGGAATCAAAAGAAAGTCGAGTAACAATTGGTTAATGACAGCTTATTTGTGTTTTCTACCCTCTTATGTGGAGACTGTTGCGAAACTGTACATTACACTTTGCTTCATCCTCGACAGATACGAGTGTGCAATACCCCTCTTCCCAAGGCAAGATAGGTTCGATGAGAATTGCCGCTTCACTGCGGGGTTCCTTCCTTTATCAAGCGGGATAACCCGGTGTCTGTGTCTAGACATATCGAATGCTGCATCAGGGACACTGTATTTCGTTTTTTTCAATTTCTGTTTCTGTATGTCCTTTGTTTTTTCTAAAAATGTGAGGAAATATATATCTCTTTAGGTAGAGAACCTGCGAGCAATGTCATACGAATACAGCTGAAGAAAAAATCGAAATCTCTTTTCATGACTGGATATCGAACTTTGCTAACCATCTGCAAAATAGAGAAATACACAATGTTGACTCAACGGGAGAAAGGGATTATGTTTACTTCTGAAGAGTTCCACTCCTCAATTATAATCAATACTTCGATTACAGATTGGGATCCAGACAATCAGTCCAGTGCTTATCTTTCCAATGATATCAACACCAATTTGCCGCTATATTTACACTTTAATAAGTAAAACGATTTATGGATATTCAGTACAATGAGATATTGTTCAATATCAAGAATAATAGAAAGGATCGATACTTCCTTGAGAACAACCGAACGTACATTCAATTTTCCAAACTTATAGATATAAAAGAGATATAAAAAATATATATATGTATATATATATATATATATATATATATATATATATATATATATATACAATATATATGTATATATATATATATATATATATATGTGGGTATATAACTTTAACTTGAATAATTAATTAAATATATATATGTAAATAAATGAATGTAAATGTTATATATATATAACTTTAACTTCATATAAGTAAAGATATATATAAATATATATATATATATATATATATATATATATATATATATATATATATATATATATATATATGAAATGAATGTAACAATTATATATTTTTTCTTAATATATTATTGGGTTTTATTGAACATATTGGAATAGTGGATATGTTTTTAAACAGGATTTTTAAGAACTACTGGCGAGTTTCTTCAGTCTAGTGCGATATGTTGAGAGCTTGTAGTAATATGAGCGAAATAGACTAAGGTCAATGTATCGGAGATGTGTTTATATGTAGCTGCTGTGTATACACATAACTGACGCATTACAAAATATTCCATTGATCACTGCCTATCCCCCTTCAACCAAATTCCAACACCTATGTGCAAATAATGTATGAAAGACATTTTCAAAGACATGCTTAAGTTAATGAGAACACACACACACACATACATATATATATGAAAAAAATGTCTTGTACCCCTGACGAGGACGTATTACGTCGAAAATTATGGACTACTTTTAAATAAATTTCTATTTATTTAAAAAAAATGCATTCTTAGGCTTCAAATATATTTCTTATATATATATATATATATATATAGTATAAAAGTATATTTATGTCAAATGAGCTACACAGAACATATTGGAATAGTGGATATGTTTTTAAACAGGATTTTTAAGAACTACTGGCGAGTTTCTTCAGTCTAGTGCGATATGTTGAGAGCTTGTAGTAATATGAGCGAAATAGACTAAGGTCAATGTATCGGAGAGGTGTTTATATGTAGCTGCTGTGTATACACATAACTGACGCATTACAAAATATTCCATTGATCACTGCCTATCCCCCTTCAACCAAATTCCAACACCTATGTGCAAATAATGTATGAAAGACATTTTCAAAGACATGCTTAAGTTAATGAGAACACACACACACATATATATATATATATATATATATATATATATATATATATATATATATATATACTTATATATATATATGATTAAATATTACAGATTATGTGTCTGCATATTTTCCTGGCTCTTTTTTAGATTACTGATTATTTACGAGTTTTAAAAATGATCTTCATACACACACACACACACACATATATATATATATATATATATATATATATATATATATATATAGATATATATATATATATATACATATATATATATATATATAAGAAGATATGTTGGTCTCCCATAAATTACTATTTATTTTAAAAAAAAATGCATTCTTAGGCTTCAAATATCTTTCTTACATTTACATATTCAATGCTTTCTAATGTGAGACCAACATATCTTCTCATCTTTCCCTAAAGACTTCGACATTTGAACTATTACCGAATCAACATCTTACGGATTCTACATTCTACTAGCGATAAACATGTCGCTATGAAAAAAATGTCTTGTACCCCTGACGAGGACGTATTACGTCGAAAATTATGGACTACTTTTAAATAAATTTCTATTTATTTAAAAAAAAATGCATTCTTAGGCTTCAAATATATTTCTTATATGTATATATATATATAGTATAAAAGTATATTTATGTCAAATGAGCTACACAGAGGGGGACATCTGTCGTGTCATTAGCACATCATCAGACTTAATTTGCAAGTTTTATGTTAGCGATTTTTTTAATATCTAAGAAACAGATCAGTTTTGTTGTTTTTAGTCTTTCACGGGATATTATTAGCCAATGGCCGGAGCCTTCTCAAACAAAGGCTTAGATAACCTTTGTTTGACATCCTTTACTATTGTGTGGATAATGTGTTAGTACGACTCGTTTTTAAGTGGGTTAAATTAATAGGTGGACCTATTTTAGCTCGTGCTGTATAAGTATAATTTATCTTTTATATTTATTTTGTTATTCTTAGCTACTTTATATATTTATTTAGTCTATTTATTTATTTTTTTATATATTATTATCAAATAATAAAGTAGATACTATGTCTACAGTAGCCATTTAGTGATGTTTAATACGCGATTGGTTTCAAGCTTCTGCGTTATTTGGGCTCACAATAATGATTTGCGATGCTGTTTTACATCGGAGTTTTCTGTTACTGGATTGTGCTTCTTCTTTCGTGTGAATCAGATGATTCTGGTGTTGGCATTAGTTTCCCTGATGTTTTTCTAGTTAGAAAATTTTCTGGAAAGACATCGGGTACTTACGAGAAGGACTACGAGAAGGTTGCCAACATCCTAAAGCGAAAGTGGTACTGTGATACGGACTGGATTCGAACTAAGAACACCCAGGTCTTCAGTCCGTGTTGTTATCCACTTGATCACCGTCACCTCCCACTGGACTGTGTTGTTATGGTTATTAGACCTAGTGTTAAATTAGAGGGAGGTTGCTGTTACATAGTATTATTCTGTTATTTGGGTTTACGTAAGATAAGATTGTGGCTTTGTAAACGGTCGCATTCGTTACGCATTTATTTTGTAATGGACAAAATGCACGAGTTCTACAGTTACAGTTTACTTCTTCATAATTAACTTTCTTATATCGATGTGGTTGAATGCTATTATAGTTTGAGTTATTACTATATCTAATTACCATATCATTGTTCTTCTTAATAGTAGTGATACTATTTAATTTATTTTCCATATATTCTGTTTTATTTTCTATACTGCTTATTTAGTATTTTATTATTGTGGGCGTTGATTATTATTTCTAACTTTTCACAACAACTTTAAGATAGTTTTAAGTTACTTTTATTTAATACATTATTCAGGAGATTGCTACAAAGAAAGTGCTTTCCGATAAGGTTTAGAAATGTTTGCCAAGTTTAGTTGTTAGCATATGGTTACAGGTGGCGTACACCAAATGATGTTTCTCCTTCATCTATTTTTATTTTTATTATAATTATTGGTATATGTTTGTTTATTTTTTAATATCGATGTTATCATGTCTACTTGTATTTAGATCTGTGTTGTAAATATTACTTGAATACTTAAGTGCCCTTCTGTTTTATAAGAGTTATTGCCGAGCCTACGCTCGATAGAACTAAGAATATATGTTATGATTAATGGGGTTGACTTGATTTAAGGTTCACGTATATTGCTTTGGCGTTATCTTTTAAATATGGTCCATATGTATTTTTATACTTGAAAGTGGCATCTAAAATGTTAATAAGTTTTATGTTATCAAATACGTCGACTCTTAAAAGTATTTTTGGTATTTACATACGTATACTTATACATATTTCAAACTGTTTGTAAACTTTGTTAGTTGGGTATGAAGTTATTTAATTCTGAAATCGTGCACATGTTTTGTATACGATTGATTTGTAGAATTCTTCTATTTGCAGAAGTATATGAAAAAAAATAAATAGTCTGTAAGTAAAAGTTTATATTTCAGCAATACATTATAACCTGTCAGACACTATTCTTTCGTGTCAGAGTGGCCATATGTGTAAATGCAATTAAGATATGACTTAGCATTTCTGTATATTCTATAATCCTAGTCTCAGACGGATGCAAACTGAAAATGAATTAGATATTTTCAAATGTTACAAATGAACATAAGAATTACATTATAATCTTAGATAAAAAAAAGTTCATTGAAAAGAGTTTGTTGTCTTCCATCATTTAGCTCTTTAAAAGAAAATGGATAGCTATCAACACTTTTGATTGTTTGCATATAAATAAGAAAATATATTACGTAATCTCATATAATCTCGTCTTATAAGTTTAAATGTGTACTTCAAATACGCGAAAAAGACACATGTTGATCATGAAGTATAGATTAAGTGTATAATTTGTATTATCCTACTCATCAGGTGTTGGCGGATGTAGCCGACGACCGTCTTTAAGTGCATATTTCAAAACATGGGAATGTGTTAGTCGAACTCGAGAACATAAACAAAATTTAAAACTGATCACGCAGATGTAGATTTTTCTTCTATCAGTTATGTCAGGGTAGAAGTTTTAATTATTTTTAAGTAATTATCACATGTAGTAAAGCGGATCCTCAACGTTCAGAATAATATCACATGACGGTGAATATTAATCAACTGATTTAACGAGTCAATATCTCAACATTACGAGCCAATTTAGATTAATATGCGTAATGAGTTAGTAAAAATGAAAGAATAGAATGAGTTTGAGAAGACTGAGTTTAGTTGAGGAAGCTTTATTCGACAAAAATCTACGCAGGGATCTAGTCTCTACAAGAAAACAATGGCTGCCTAAAAAGAGAGAGTGATCAAGGGAAGTAATTCACTTCCCAAGCGTAGAACAAGATAGAAGAGTTCTCTTTTCATCACAAGATGTAGTAATTGACAAACAAATGCTTTAACAAATGCTTAATTATGTCAACTTAAACACTCCGTATTCATCTCTTTTCGTTATTACTTTTCAGTAATGCAGCTATGTTTGATACTAGCCGGTGTATAAGGCTTTACTACTTAAACAGAAATAAACGTGAAATGTACCTAAAATATCAAAAAGGCTTAGAGGACAATTTTAAATGTACTTGTAAAACTAAGTTCAACGTTTCAGCCACTTTGGGGAAAAACGGAACTCTTAAATGCATCCGTATTCTACATATACATACAGCAGTATAGGAGGATCACATTTACCTTCAAACACAGAAAGGGGGATAAATTGGCCACCGCCTCGAGTTTCCACCAATCATATCGTATCAATAATTCAAGTACTCTCCCTTCCAGAGATAATATTTCAGAAAATAGTTTCAATTAAGTATGTCAAAATAAGTTAACTTTGATAGGAAAATGTATATTGATGTATCATTAATATATAATATAGATTCGACAAGAAATATAACTAAGTATTATAGTTTCGAAATGTTATTCACAAACTAACGGGATCTTTACGTTGTTCGGGAAAATTAAAAAATCAAGAAAACCTCTCATCTCTAAATATAGTATAAATATGTCCATTGGATTTCTTTATTACCTATAAATATTAATTGTAGTTTTCTGTAACTATCATATTGATAAATAAAATGTAATGGTTATTATTACAAAAGTAAATCGTATTTAGCTAGAAAGAGATTTGGGGGAGCGATGTAAAGTAATTGTGTCAATATACAAACAATGGAAGGAAGTTAATATTGATGTGAATGAAAAAAAAACATGCCCGCATTAAGTCCCACAATCAGAGAGGCAAAAAATGGAAACGGTGCGCACCCATTTCGCGTAACATACCCGTTACAAATTCGTATATGCTCTAAGAGACTGATAATAGTCAATTTCAAATACATATCTCCTGTTTGATGCCGTCGATACTCCTTAGGCATATGAGGGTCGGGGAATACAAAATATAAATTGTAATGTCTGGGAGAATGGATATCATTTTCCTTTGAACTTTCTGATCAATTCGAAATAACACAAAAGTGTTTTATTTCTTTGTGACCTAACCAAAAATTTAAGGTAGAGTGTCAATATTAGAAAACATTGTCGTGCAGTGGGCGTAATGGTACCGTAAATACTCAATTAAATTTCTACAGGGCAGATAAACATATTATTGTGGCTCTCCTCATCACTCTCCCACAGGCTGGAAAACAGATCTCTCTTCGATAGGAGGTTGTAATGCTTTGGAGATTGACTTACCATAATATTTGTGTTTAATTCGAAACAACAAAAAAGCGCAGGTTTTTTTGGTATGCTAACATGAAGTATAATTTCAGCTTATAAGATTAGGATAACAAGAAAAGATAGTGACATAATGTACGCGTAATAGTCATACCAAATCGTACAACATGCCTTCATATATAAAGAAAGAGAATAACATTTTTTTCGCCCCAAATCTTCTTGTACAACCCATGGTCAGATTTCTTTTTTCAGAAATAATTCATTGAGTTGGTGAATACTTTCACGAGTCGATTAGTATGTGCTCAACCAAACAATTTAAGAAAAGGCAACCATTTTCGTAACTTGACAGCTTCCGTAACCATAGCAACAAACTACTGATGTATTAAGTGAGTGACGTAAATAATGGTTAATGACTAAAGGAATTGCATGTCGTCTACTTGTAATTAGAAATCGCACGTATGAAGGCAATGGTGTACACTGTGTGAGAACCGATGGGTTATTTAAAACTTTTCTACAGAATATATATATATATATATATATATATATATATATATATATATATATATATATATATATACATATATATACATATATATATACATATATATATATATATATGTATATATATATATATATATATATATATATATATATATAAGGAAACAATAGAATGAATGAGAAAATAAACACATACCAAATAATTATGAATCTCTGAATTTTAAATATGCAAGACAACGTTGGGCGAGCAGTTGTGTTTATAACCGCAATGACGGTTAAGTGTACGAAAACAACATTCTGTTTTTTCGAGAATCAAAACGCTCTTCGTTTGAAGATAAAAGCATTGTTTTGTTCACTACGGTAAGCTTCTGAAAGTCGATACTGTAATAGACGAAATAAAATATATTTTAATGTACCCGGCATTATCCGGCAATATATCTAAACGGAAATCCTATCTTTCGGAAAACTAAGCTGAAATGCATCAAACAGATAATAAACTTTTAAAACGTAAACATAATGAGAGACACTGTTTACGGACAATCAGGCTACTTTGCTAAACTTCGAAAATACTATACCATAAATACTAGAATGTAAAAGCTATTATTTCGAATATTCAATAAAACCACTGGAAAAGGTGTACATTATAGTGGGCTTCTGTATTATTGTTGAAAATGAAAAGTAGATAACATACATTAGTAAGATCGAAAAATACAAAGTAATTACAGTGCTACGAAAAAATAGTAATCTTATGAAGAAGAGCTTCTCAATAATAATAAGTGGGGTAGTAGTAAGGCTGAGCGGGTTAGCCAGAACAGCTTTGACTTCCTGTATATGAGATTATTTTAAGAAAAGCTGCCGTGCTGGACAAAACGTAAACGAGAAATCTAAAAAAAAAAACTAAACCATCACAATTTTTTTCCGAAAACACGTATCACTAATTGGCCTAAATAGCTGCCGGATCAGACACGCATATAAATATTTTTGTTAGAAATATAATGTAATAAATTAAACAAGAAAGAACTCACTTTACTTTAATATAAAAATGAAATATATATACAGGGTGGGCAAAAATAAGGGTCCTATTTTTAAAAATTCATAGCTTTTTTATTTATTGATTTTTTTTTTTTTTTAGAATATGTAAAGGACCCCTTCCGAAGCAAGCATGAGCCGTATTAGCCCTAAGGAACGTACCCTCATTTAGAAAACATTATTTTTGCTTAAAAAACTCAAAACAGTGTAAAAAACAATACTTTAGTTTTTGTAAGTTTTAAGAAGTGTTTTTCAGCTAAAATTTGTTTTGTTTATTTCAAAAAATCTCGGAAGGGTCAGTCTACACACACATAAAGTTTGGTGAGTTTAACTTTTATTTTGTGGAAGTTATTCAAATTCAAGTTATTCAAATTTAAAGATAGGACCCTTATTTTGGCCCACCCTGTATATATATATATATATATATATATATATATATATATATATATATATATATATATATATATATATATATGTTATGAATGACAGAATACTCAAAAGGCATTTACAATTTGTACCATCAGTAGATCAATCCACTTAGTTACGGGTGCATGCTTATAAAACTTCACGTACGCAGCCGAGAATAGTTAGTACGAGCACAGTCTGATAATCACTAGGATACTTTTTATTCTGAATCTATTGGATAGCTAATAAAATAACGATTCAACTATGATCAATATGAAATCAGAGAAAATACAAATATATTAAAATGTTAATCAAATTAGTATTCCGTGAAATTTTATTTTATTTTTTAACTCGTAATTATCTCACTAAGTTAACGATGTTTTTCTTCTACAAATTATATAATCAACTGCTGTAAAGGTCAATATAATTAAGATCGCTAGTAAACTAGATCATTTTTTAAACTTAAATATGAATAACATTTGTCTGTCGTACTGTAGAGCAAATGTGTTTTCGTATTTATTTGTAAGTATCGAGAACAACAGTTGTGTGTTACTTTTTCCATAATGTTTTCATTATATATATACATATATTAATATTTGTTTATCAATTTTAATATATATATATATGTATTGAAATTAATAAAACAAGTAAAAATATATTCATAAAAAGTACTTAGCACCAATATTTTTTAAAAAGTGCTTCATAAAAAGTTGAGCTTTATAAATGTATATTATACAAGCATTTGTAATTACCTACACAAATGCTATTTGGTTTCAGTAAGCTATATACTCCGTCGAGGCGGAACTATCATAATACTTGCTGACGCGTAATGGAATTTGCATAAACTGATCAAAATGTTTATATATATATATATATATATATATATATATATATATATAGATAGATAGATAGATAGATAGATAGATAGATAAATAGATAGATAGATAGATAGATATATTCAAATAAACATAGTTTGATTATCGGACAATTGTTTCAGAACCTCTTAATATAAAAAGCTCAAATATATATTGAGCACTTTCGAAAAGTATTGGTTGTGTTCATTTTGTTAATAATTAAACTTAATAAATTAATTAATATATATATATATATATATACATATATATATATATATATATATATATATATACGTGCATACATATATATATATATACATATATATATATATATATATATATATATATATATATATATATATATATATATATATATATATATATATATATATATATATGAATAAATATATATACATCCATATATATACATGGGAAATGAAAAATGGAAAAACCAAAATATGTTTTTTATGTATTCATCAACGTTTCGTCTTTATTTGTGAGACTTCCTCAGGATGATAATTTTAAGAAAAATGTCATGCAAGTACATGAAAATATTGGGTTGCCATGATGAGTTAATGAGAAGAAGTAGTAGCCACTAATGGGAGCGCATGACCAAGGTCCGTGCTGAGAGAAGTCGGTGGCAGGGAATGAAATTAATGTGGATGGCTGTGAGTGAAAAAGTGCAGGGATGGGAGTGAATGAAATTAATGGGCGTGGCTGTGAGTGAAAAAGTGAAAGGGTGGGGAAAGAGGAGGTGATGGGGGGGCTCTGTGTTTTGGTGTGTAGGTAGTGTCATAGTTTAAGAAAAGATTTGAAGAAATGAAGTGAGAGGGGTGGGTGGGCAAGAGTGTGAAATAAGTAGTCGAAAAGGTGAACTGGGGGAGGGGGAGAGGGGAGATTTTGTTGTGGTTAGGTGTGAAACCTTTGGAGAGTATGAGTATTTGACCAGCTGGCTATGTCAGGAATGTGTGGATATAAGTAAGTTAGAAGGAAAGTGTTGAAATGTGCTGAGAATATGACAATGAGAGAAAGGAAATAAATAAAAATAAACAGAAGTAGAAAAGTGATATTAGTTTTGTTCAGGTTTTAAAATTATTTCACAACATGCAATATGCTACAATTAAACGAAATTACACGCTGCTCTTGTGAAACAAAAATAAAACGCATTTATAAAGATGTTATCTCGTGCAGAAAGTTAATGGCAAAAAATAAAAAGCATACAAAACTCACTAATTATAGGGGGTATAATTAGTGACAGAATTCCAATAAAATCGCCATTTCATATATATATACATTATACATATATATTTTTTCATGCGTATTCTGGGGTCGATAGAGAACTTGTCGATGTATCTGCCATAATTTCTGTTATCGCTAGAACTTTCGTATCGATCTGCATCAATCCTCAAGGCGGTTATTGAGTAAAAAAACGGGCGCTTATATAGTTATAAGTATTTTGAGCAAAAGTCACGTGTTTCTTACAGTAATTCTAAGATTCTTGTCGTAGTATTATGGGTATTTTAGTATGCTGTCACCATTGTTAGAATTAGCACATCAAAACAAAACACCGTACCATCAAACATCAACAAAATTTATTGTGACAACTCTGTGAACATACCCTTTGAAAATTAAGTTTGTAAAAAAAAACACGATACCGCTTCAAACAAGAATGTGACATCCGAACGACAATGCAATGTAATCCTAAAATTACTTGTGATATCCCTCAGAAATGCTCTTTCAAACGTAAATGTTATTTCATGAAACATTTATAATTTCAAATCTAAGTTAGGAAGATATGCAAAAATGTTATTTCAAATGTAAGTGTGATAGCCATTTGAAAGTGCAATTTCACACCTAAGTGTGAGAAAAAATGAAAATATATTGATGACTAATTAAAGTGTGACAGCGCAATGAAAATTGCATTTCAAAATTAGGTGTCAGTAACCACCGACAATACCTTTTAAAACTTAAGTTTGATAACCCAAAAAATACCTACGAAAAGGTCATAATTCACATTACATTATTTGTAACAGCCCATCGTAAATGGAATTAAAATCTCATGTGACAGACCAACAATAATTATAGACCGGCGAAAATCCCATTTCGCAGTTATGTGTAACATCCCAACGATAGTAATAGTTGGACTGCAGTGTGACAGTTAAAGGAATATACCGTTTCACACTTAAGTGTAGCCACAGAAGTAAATGTATTTCACACTTAAGCCTGACAAACAAGATTATGGACAACGCCTTTTTTTAAAGATGCATGGACGCTTTTTGAATAAAATAGGTACACTTGATCTTTGCGTATACAAATAAAAATGCTATTTAATTATAAAGTCTGACAGACCGACCGAAAGACATAGCGTCTTAGACAAAATTGTAGACGCATCTGACATACATTTGGTCAATCCAATCGTCGAATTGAGCGATGAAAATGTAATCTCAAACGTAAACGTGACATTTCGAACGGACGACGAATAACGAGTGGGCGCATGTAGTCATCTTCCATCATTACTCGTGTGTTTCCAGTGACATTACAGTGACATGAATTCATAAATATATGTATGATTTATAAGTTCACGGAATAAACAAGTTTATTTTTATCAGAAGACATTTTGCGAAATATTTTCTCATTTTTCATCTCGTCTTGGCATCTTGTTTTCAATCTCACATGAATAAAACGAAGAGATAAATGCAATCATCTGCATTCATATCAAACCATATTCAGTTACTACAGGCATTGTATACCTCTGGATATACTCACATATAGAATAGGTAGATAGATAGATAAGCAGGGAGGTATATAGATGTATAGATAATGGTGAATTAGATTCTGACGAGATACATAAAAAGACAGAAACATATTGATAAATGTGTATAATGAGAGAAAGAAAATGCAGCGTAATGCACATATGCAGATTTGTGTGCACATTGACACACGACACTTAAAGTATATGGGTATATAGATATAGATGGATCTTTGGTAGGCGTGTTGGTGATAAGCATATACATATATATAATTTATATACATATATACAAATGTATATATATATATATAACTACTATTTTGTATATACACAGTTATATTATAAAATAATATATTACTTATGAATATTCTTTATTCCTGATGTGCTCAATGTGTGAGTAGAGCTTATAAACAAAGATAAACTGGTCAGAAAAGTGTGGTTTTCATTCCCGAGGGGAAATCACAAAGCAATTAGCCTATTGTTTTCCCCGAGAATGAAACACTATCTTTTCTGTGTAGGTTATCAGATGTGATTGTTACAATTACTTTAGCAAATGTATAGCAATGAATATCTTGGATAGATATTCGAATATATATATATATATATATATATATATATATATATATATATATATATATATATATATATATATAGTTATAGTGATGATGATAACAACTATTTTGCATTTGCAATGAGAAAAATCCCTCCTCTCCTCTTTTTTAAATTACACAAAATATAGATTCGTATTTACCAAAAAATATTGATTAAACTTTTATTCATGTATTTGTCTTCTTTATGAATTATGATTATGACAGCCATTACATTTGCAATAAAAAGTTAAAACAAGAAAACCCTTCCAACTCTCATATATTTATATCACAATTAAATAGATTCATATGTTTTTAAAATCTTCATTATGTAATTTTCCGTCTCTAATAATAAAGGCGTAAAACACAAAGACACGAATTAATATATAATTATTTTATTTTATCAAGTAACGTTACGATGTTTCGTTTTATTTTGTATAACCAGTTTTTGAAGGAATTAATATTTAGTCTTATACACAATTAAATCCTTTTACTGTTAATGTTGAAAAGATCATATAGAATAACATACGTCTTGGTCTTTATCATAGTTAATTAAGTGTCCATACACATTAAATATCCTCAACATTGGCGTATATAAAATAACACCATGACTATAAACATTGTATCGTTTTTCACCAAATTACCCACATGAGAAATGAAAATTGTTCATAGACAACCCTACCTGGAGAGCGTGAACTCATACTAAACTTCCTGAGACATTCTAGTCTATCTGAGAAGTGTTCTCTTTTTAAAATCGACCTGTATACAATTATTTCTACTACGTATTTTCGATTGTACTTGTTATATGATACGATTACATATCCGCGGGTAGTACTGCCTATTGTAGTAAGCCTCACACTGACATATCAATGTTATCAGCACTCACATTCATATATGATAGAACTGCAATGATGGCATGCAGGTTATCTTTGATAATATATCTACCCAACTGTTTAGTACCAAACGCCATACGAGTATTAAAATAATCAAAGAACGATGCATCAGAATTCGACAAGCAAATCAATCGTTTGTAGTATCTATCCGAGATAGGAAAGTTTTCCAACCATTTTGCCGGGTCCAGCGCAATCAGTTTAGAGAACTTGTCTATTTTTAATGATTTTTTTTAGAAATGTTAACTAGTGGGGAACAATTCTCTCTATCTTCTCTCTCTCCCCCTCTCTCTCTTTCTCTCGCTCTCTCTCTCTTTCTCTCTCTCTGCATATATATATATATATATATATATATATATATATATATATATATATATATATATGAAATTAGTAAAGGAAATGTGGAAAAGCGGAGTTACAAACTAGCAATAATAAAGAGACGAACACGTCATTCAAGCTGGGCCAAGATATTTCGGGCGATAGTTGCGACCATATTCGTTTGAAAAAAAATCATTATTGACAAAGATTCGTCAATTGATACAAAAGTGAGAAGAAAAAGAAGAAAGAAAAAGAAGCAGTGAGTTTGAAGAAGTAAGGCGTGGGTATAAGGAAATTGAGACTACATGTGTAAAGTATATGAGGGATAAGGAGTAGGGAGAGTTTATATGAGCAGTGAGTGAATCAGAGGATAAAAGGGGGTCAGGTAAGATGTGTAACGCATGATGTGAAATGAGACCAAGAGTAAGGGCGAAGAAATGGAGGAGAAACCCGATGGTGCATGGAAGAGAGTGAGCAAGTAAGTAGGGTAGTTTGTAATGATGAAAAATGTGGGTGAATGGTGAAATAGGAGTTAAAAAATGTAATGTGAGATTTTTGAGCAGATGGTGAGAAATGCAACGGTGGGTAACTATTAATAAAAATTATATTAAATTGAATTAAGTGAATTAAGATAACTATTAGAATCGAGAGGAAAAAAATAAAAATAAATCCTCCTACCCCTGATTTTTTTGTTCTCATTTTTTCTAACTTTTGTATAAATTGCCTCGTTTTTGCTAATAAAGTGTGTCCACACGAATATGGTCGAAACCATAGACCAAAATATATTGGTCCAGCTACAATTACGTGTTCGTATCCTTAGTTTTGCTTGGTTATTACTTCACTTTTCTACATCTCCTAAACCAAGTTCACATATATATACCCCAGCATATATATATATATATATATATATATATATATATATATATATATATATATATACAAAGTCGAAGGTAATTCTGTTAACTAGGTTCGAATGATTAAATCAGCAGTGATTTACATTTCCTACACTGACTATTGCATAAATCATGAAACAATCATGTATGTTAGTAAAAGTATTTAATATTTATCAAAAAATAGTGTATATATATATACAAAGGTTCCCAAGAGAGGAGATTCCGTGTTCATTGACAAAGATTGTCACCACAACATATAAAGCGTATTCGAGAGAATTAATGCAAGCAGTTAACTCATTTATCAGAATAGTAAAATGAAAGGTCTTACACCACATAAATAAACGGAACGATGATAAAAAGGTTATAATGCGAATATAAAACCACCGGATTACGGAATGGATTTGTATCAATACGGAAAAGGAATACACGCAAAACTTCATAGATTGAAAACACAGACGAATCCACCGTGCATTAAGATGCTTGAATACATTTAAAATGACATGATAGACATCGTAAGGAATATGAAAACTTGAAAATATTGAATTTTTAAAAACCAATCAATAAGGAGAACATAAATAATGAATCTTACTTAACGGTTCCAAGTGATAACACAATGACTACGTACCAATATATCCCACTGACTTACAATAACCTTGTGTACAAAGAAGTACGTAGTAAATATAGAATATGAAAATGTAAAAGAATTGGATGATATTAATATAGCAGGGAATTAATTTTTGACAAAATTAATATAGCACATAACACGGAAATATATATATACATCTTGAACGTAGAATTACACTCGAAACCCATCAGGAATATTTTTGCACAAACCCCAAGGTTAGATTAATTGCACCTAGTATATCAAATGTAGCAAATATAAGGAAAACAATTTTGGACAGGATTATACCTATAATGAAAGATAAGACATCATGTTATTAAATTGTTTAACAACATAAAAAATAAGAGGAACTTTAGATTTATACCATTTAATATAGAGGCGTATTACCCATCGATAACCCCCGAACTTTTGAATAAAGCTATACTAGAAGTTACAGAATTTACTTATATACTTAGTCTAGAAATTGACATTGTAAAATTTAATGAAATATGATGATAAAATATGGACTAGGAAAGATCGGAGTTCGAATTTCGATGTAACGATTGGATCAGCGGATTCGGCTCAGGTAACAGATATGGTAGACATCTATATTCTAAGAGACATTGAGAAAGGAATACCTAGGTTTATATTGAGATGATGCGTTATATATTGCAGGAAGTACCACTAGACATCTAGATATAATAAGAAACGTTCGCAACATATTATTTAGAGGAATGGAGCTTAAAAATAACTATTGATACCCTAATCTAAATGATGATACATGCAAGCCATACCATAAGCAAACCTAGAAAATAGTTTATATAGATAAATTATCCAGTCACCCAGAACCAGTAAAAGAAAAGCATGATAAATATTATATCTAATAAAAACCACAAATCTATCCCAAAATATAAATAATGAAAATAAGCAATATTATGTATGCATTTAAAAGATCAGGTTACAATGTAAATATTAACTGTATTAATGAAAATTTCCAAACCAAAAGAAAAACAAAAATACTAAAAGAAAGCGTTATATAGTATAACATGGCTTATGGGGAAAATGTTAAAACGGTTTGGAGGAACAACTCCGGAAAAAGTGGTACTATTAATGTTAATAGCGGAAACAGAATAGATAATAATGGGGCTAATATAGAAAGGGAATAAGGATAGTAATAAAACAATAAGATGAAAAACTATATAGTTAAAACCCCATATAGTATACATGTAAAAGAAGATATACCTCAGGACGGATATAAAATAATCGATAATAACTCGAGAAGGAATAAAATATTAAGTAAACTACTCAACAGGAACACAGTGAAAAAATTTTATTATACTATGACAAACATTAAAAACACCAAAACAACGACAGGTAGTTTTGATTTTGTAGGAAACTCGAATAAAGCAAAAAAATGTAACTGCATGTAGAAAGACAAATGCCCATTAACATGTGAGTGCATGACGGAAAGTATAGTGTATAAGCGCAATACAGATGAAAGTAACAAGTCCTTAGCATACATACGTTCGACAGCCAACGTTTTAAATATAGGTACAATAACCATATGACAAGCATTAAAAAGTTGATAGTGTAGGAGTCGATAAATATACCACTTCCTTAGCTAGATATATAAAAGAACTTAAAGAAAAAAAAACTAAGTACTCTATAAAATGGGCAATGTTAGTAAAAGCCAGTAAGTATTTACCAAACATGCGGAAAAGATGCAATTTATGTATAACTGAAACAGTTTAAATAACGGCATATGTAGGAAATATTATAAACAAGAGGGTTGAGATGATAGGCGGCTGTTTACATAAAGGCGAATATAAATATCGTAAATATGACGGTGGAAAAACGAATAAGTTAATAGAGTATATATGAATGGAAAAAACAATAACTTTATCGATCTTAGAATGAATAAATATAAACATAATATCTATAAATTAACAATAAAGGAATAATAGCCGAATAAAAACAACATATATAGAAGAAAATGTAACAAAAAAGTAGTGTTTTTTTGTAATCCCGATTTAAATGGAGGTCATCTATCAAATGGAAAAAAATATAATGTAAGAAATTCAGAAGAAAATAGCAACAAAAATCTACAAAAACTATGTCGTACTATGCCAAGATAATGTGTAATCTGAGATGTGTTGTGGTTCTGATAGAATAAGTGGAGATGTTTATGTTGTGGACCCGTTAAAGGGTTAACACAATGAAATAAACGAACAACAGGTTTAGAGATAATAATAATGAATTGTATTGAACAGAGAAATTGTACACAAGTCAGTGTTGGCAGTGCTAGTGCCTAAATGTACTACAAATGTTCTCCTGGCAAAAGTCGGTATTTATAGTAGCAGGTTGCTACCATTTAGTTATTACTAAAGGGTAGGTAGGTTCACCCACAACAGTTTAGTTACTAATTACAAATAAAAAATACGAAAATGAGAATAGCAATTATAAAACATTTCTAATAATATTAGTAAGTTAATTTAACCACTACATTAAAAGTGCATATGATTAATTTCATGAATAGATAAAATAAAGAAAAATTAGAATAAATGTTATATCAGTTAAGGGGAATGATGTACTAAAATAAATCGGCACCAATGTCAAGGTTATAATATAAGATCTAACGGAATAAAAAAAATAGCAGTATATTGAATTGATAAAACATATACATTATAATATTGAAATATAATTTAAAATTAGATAGGGGATGAAGAACAAAATTCTACATATCCCATTATCTTAAATTATAATCAAATAATATTACGACCTTAAGAGGGGTGTAGTCACATAGGAAGTTGAAGCCAATGTTGTTTAAACAATAGTAGTAAATAGAAAATGATACGAAAAAGTTCATATTTTCCTTATAAGATAGAAATACAGTGAATTTAGTACATATAAAATAAAATTAGTATTAAACACAAAATAGCATAAACATAATACTTTATAACAATTTAAAAAGCGTTGAAATAAACATACACACATATATGTATACTTATATAAACGACTCTCTTTCTCTCTCTCTCTCTCTCTCTCTCTCTCTATATATATATATATATATATATATATATATACATATATATATATATATATATATATATATATATATATATATATATATATATACATATATATGAATACATTTCAGATATATTTTGTCGCACAGTCTATTTATTTCTACCGTATATATATATATATATATATATATATATATATATATATATATATATATATATATGTATGTATATATATATATATATATATATATATCCTCTCTTCTCTCTATATATCTTACTCTCTCTCTCTATCTCTCTCTCTCTCTCTCTATATATATATATATATATATATATATATATATATATATGATCAAAAATTGTGAAAAGGATTATACCTATAGTATTGTTCAAATATATGCAGTTACATTTGAATAACAACGTAATTGTCGGCATGCGTGTACGTTCAAATGCATTTGATTTACGTCTGTCTATTCATGACCGTCTTTATGAATCTAAAACTTTAGTCATGGCGGAAAAGGATGGAGTGGAGTTCTCCAAATTCGTGCTTGTTCGCATGCGTGCATTGGCGACACCGTTAAAATGGATTTTTCTGGTGATCAATTATGGCGTCCATGGCGTGCCGGTAAGTTGGACAGATCGGAAAACACATATAAACAGCGCGCATGATGCGTGCATATTGAAACCCTCTGCTCTAAAGTGCGGGAGAAGGGGTGCAATGGGATGAATTAGAGCGGCATTATTCATGGGAAACGAGGATAACATTTAGGTATGACAGTGGCACGACTAAGATATGGACGAAGATTGTGTCTCTGCGAATGCCCACTTTGCAATGTTTAGTTATGTGGAACGCGTCTGCCTTTTAGAGGATACGGCTTAAATATATACTGCTATTGGGATCCACTTGTGTTCGGATAAAATAATCATTAACTTTGGCTTTTTCTGAATTGAAATAATCAAATTTACACCAACAATTATTTGAATATGACGAAAGTCATAATAGTTTACTTCCCCCTTCTCAATCTTTCCATTACCCGTCTCTTCTATCTCTCATATATATATATATATATATATATATATATATATATATATATATATATATATATATATATATTTATTTATTCTGGTACAGAAAAATTAGTACAACATTCGTACCGTCGGTTTCAAGCACGGAAGGTCTTACCCATCCGGCTCTCTTCAGCTTCTGGGACAAGAGAAGCTGAAGAGAGCCGGATTGGTAAGACCTTCCGTGCTTGAAACCGACGGTACAAATGTTGTACTAATTTTTCTGTACCAGAATAAATAAATATTATGCTTTTAATTTTTAACTATAATTTTTAATTAATTGAGCACTCTGCTGGGATTTTTCCTACCATTTTACAAAGAAGTTATATATATATATATATATATATATATATATATATATATATATATGTATATATATCACTATTTCATGTATCAACATCTAATTTTGAAATAGGA